>JAHLMJ010000042.1:0-53824 GCA_019915105.1 Strobilurus luchuensis | reverse complement strand
TGCTCTGCGAGCTGGATGGAACCGTCCTAAGGGACAAAGTCGCGAAGTTTAGAGTAATCCCCTTCTACTTGCGCAAAGACAAGAGTACGTTCGGAAAGAAGTTCTTCGAACGGCATAGAAAGAATCAAAGAGGGAGCTGTAAAGGTAGTAAATGACTTGGCGAAAAAGTCTTGAACCACCCAGACGAAGTTCGAACCACTACTCAGCCTACCCAGCTAACCGGGCCGATCACAACCGTAAGGGTACGAACGAGTCTGCAGGACACAAAACGCCGTCCGTTACACTTCAAACTGATTCACAAGTACCACAAGGATGGTGCGGACACCATCTAAGAAAAGAAGAGTGAATGATGGTGTACCAATACCATATAATGTAGCAGAGAATTTTTCGAATCAATCTTATTCAGCCATGCGAAAGCTGAACAAAAAGGGTATTTGGAAAATGAAAAATGCAGATCAGCAGCATTGTATGAGGCAAACACAGTGAGGCTAGGGACCAAGTGTTGTACAGATATGCCACAATACTGGGTAGAAGAAGCACAGGCGCTACGCGGAGGCTGTGGGCGAAGATCAAGAAGACGGTCTTAAGCGGATTTTACGTTCAGGGCAAGTTAAGTACGGAGATTTCGAGTTGAACAAACTCTTTCTTTCCCGCCACTGCTAAGCACACGTACCCGCCGTCAAACATGTCGAACATCGCAGGACCGTCCAAAGACACCACGACGCAGCGAACCAACGCGTACGACGGGCTGGGCAGATACGCGCCCAACATGCCACCAATCGCGCTGCATGTACCCAGCCAGGAGGTCATTGACTATCTGGACCACTTCCTCGACTATCCGCAGAAGCTGTACAACTGGTTTGGTCGCTTGGCCATCACGCGCCACGAATTCTTCGGTACAGTCGTGCCCTGGGCCTACTGCCACAGGCATGAAATCAAGAAGACATCCGGCGACACGCTAAAGCAGCTGGATATCGCCTTCTATGAAGCAATGATGGAGGCGTACGATGAGAACTGGGTACCGCAGCCATGGTACTGGGAAACGTTCCAGTTGACGAAGGACTTCATGGTACGTGGACTGCGCAAACCAGCCAAATCAGTTACTAAGATAAGCAAAACAGACCAGTCACAACATCTTCCCGGGCAAGCTACGCGAAGTGCCGTGGGACGAGGACACGGAAGGACCAGAGCCTCCGGACTACAAAGTCCACGACCCGCTGTTCCTCCCTGGCTCGCCTACGCCGCCACCAGAGTCCGCAGACACTTGGCCTGAAGTGACGCGTCATGAACAGCACATCGACAACCCACAGGCGCAAGTAACGACGAGACAAGCGGTGAAGCCGAGGAAGGTCAGTACAGACAAGAATCAGGCAATGAGGTTCAAGCTTGTTAACGAAGAAACAGGCGAGAACAGTCAAGATGCAGGTCAGGCAATCAGGGCCAGCAAAAGCAGCGGGCAGGCGAAAGGTATGTCATTAAATGGGTGGTAAGATGAACCCAGTTAATGATAAACAGCAGTATCAGCAAGCACAACCCACCGTAGACGAGCTCCCCGCACCGTCCACGTCCAGTGAGAACTTCGGCGCCGAATACGAGCAGCTTGAACTTCGAAACTGGATATCGAAGGACGACTCGGAGCCAGGCAATATGTGGTCGCATGGGGACCGAGCCACACAGGTCTACCTAAGACGCGACCTGCGAGGCTTCGTCTTCTGCACCGATATCAAGCTGGAATACAGGATCACGCTGACGACGGGGCTCATCGAGCGAATATGGGAAAAGCCGTTCAGCCTGGTCCTACTGCTCAACAGCTACCGCGTCGCCGATCGACCATCGAGGGTGTATTCGTGGTGGGCTGAGTTGGGCAATCGCCTAGTCAGCCTTCAGCGAATGCCCCAGCAGGGGATGATCGAGCGGGTGTTCTGGGAGCCATTTCGCTTCGACACCTTCGTGCACTTCGTGTTCAAGAAGTCCCCGGGCATGGATCGCGCGAAGGAAAAGCTGATTTACACTCAGGACCAGACGGAGCTGAGGTTCTGGATGCGGGACAGCTTCCCGCCAGCAATGAGGTTCCAGTACAGTGAAGCGATGGCCCTGCTCTATCTGCGACGACCGGGACAGCTTCCTATCGACATCGCGAAGTGGAGTGCGAGCCAACAGTTCAAGAAGGTACACCCAATCTGGGGCCGTATCTTCGAACTGTTTGGTGTGGTGGTGGACAGGGAAACGTTCCGGGTGTCCGCACAGCAGACGCTCGACGACGCTTTGTGGCGTTGTGCGCTATCCCTGGGCAACGAGGATAAGCGGGTGTTGGGAATACAGGGGCTGAAGTTCGACAAGGGACGAACCGCGGCGCTGAGCTACAAACCGACGAACCGAAAATTCGTCATTCAGGACAACCGGTTCGTAGTCGTGGAGTCATCGTCGCCAGCAAGGACGTCCAGCCCCCCTCCCTCACCTCCTCCACAAACGCCGTTCTTCAAGAAGACGAAGCTGCCACCTCCAGAGTCGCCCACTACAGCGCGTCGACGAAAGCAGTCAAAAGCGTCGACGAAGATAGTACCGCCAGCAGCCAGTACATCCGCGGGCATCGAGATGGTTGCCCAGACACCGGTAACGGCAGCCGTGCAGGCTGCTGCCGTTACTCAGCCAACCCCGCCAGCAGCAGTTGAGCCACCAGTGGCACGGGAAGCGACGCCAGCTATACCTTCGCCGCCAGTGGTCCACGAAGATAACGCACCGCTAGCCAGTCCTAAGCCGATGTCGACACGAGGAGATTCTGAGCCCCTTCCGCCGTACGCTAGCGAGGGCGAGGATGAAGAACCTCGGCGACCGTTGACCCCTCGTGAGTTGACGCCCGACTACGACGAGCAAGGCGATGTGAACATGGACACGCACCCGTCGCCACCAAGGAGCCCATCTCCTCTCACCCCTCCACCCGCGTCCCCTCGAATCGCGACCCAGGTGCCTGCACCAGCTCCACCGCCGGCTCCAAGAATGGTCCTGCCAGCGAGTACGCGAGCGTCGCCGGAGAAGTCCAAGCAGACGCAGGGGGAGAAGCAGAAGGAGACGAAGAAGCGGGCACCCCCTAAGTCGCTTAAGCAGCCGAACCCAGTGGCTGGTCAAAAGCGACCTCGTCCAGCGGCTGAAGAAGAACGCGAGCAGCCAGTCGCCTCGTCAAGCACTCTCCACATCGAGGAGAGTCAGGTACCACGCGTCAAAGCAGGGAAGACCATCGCGCGCGCCCACGGCGACCCGCCGTATACCAAGGAGGAACCTCTCAAATGCGCGGAGTGTTTCTGGTATCTCCACGACTGCAAGCGGGAACGGAACGTCACCCGCAATCGCAAAACAAGCGAAGGGATCCTCAAGTGCGACCGGTGCGTCAAACAGAACCACAAGTGCAGGCTAGCATTCGTGGATGGGCAACTGGCCGTTCCCTTCGAGGAAGCACGCGGTCCGTCGCGCAAACGCGCCCCTCGAGCTGAGGCTGCAGCCACGACTTCGAACAAGGAGCTCGAAGAGTTGAAGCTGCAGGTGGCGAAGCTGACGCGCAAGGTACAGGACCTGGCTGACAAGAGCGACGAAGAAGAGGAGACGGAGGAGGAAGATGCTCCACCGCCAGCCAAGAAACCACGCCGACAATACGAATCGAAGTCAAAGAAGCGAAAGTAGATAGTCATATAGATATCTACTTGGACTTAGTAGTCGGCGTTGTACAAAATATTTTAAGTTAGTTCAACCTGTTTAAAAGCGTGACCTCAATGTCGTATGCAAGAAAAGATCAATTGAGGGCATAGTACAAATGCAAGTTAAGGGGACAGATACACTAAGCGACGTAGTTCAAGCTGGTGTAGAAGTCAAAACGAGGCGGATGTTCCAACGCGTACAAACGAGTAAAGAAGTCGGACACCAGACCCGGCGCAAGCCCATCGATGACTTCTTGGAGCTGTTCGAACTCCCACAAGCCAGCCTGATCCCAACGAATCTCCCAGAAGCCTTCAAAGACACCAGGAATCTCGGGAACAGCGCTGATAAGAAACGACAAATCAGCCAAGAAGGTGGAACTCAGATAAGACTCACCGAGGGCCGTACTCACGAATGTGATATGGGATGTTCTCCCGGACGCTGAAGTCGCGATGGTAGACTTCGGGGTCCGGTTTGACGAACAAAACCGGGTGACAAGCTTGGTAGAGAGGCCACCAAGTGACGACTTCGCGAACCGGACCAGGCAAGCCGCCCAGGTTGGGAACGATAGTCGCCAGCCAGTCAGCCTCACGAGGCGTAATCAGCCAACGAACACAATCGTAGACGCCTTCGTGAGAACCCAAGACAGACTCGAGCTGAACAAGCCTTAGACCATTCATGGACACCGTCGAAGATGAACTCACCAAGAAATGGTCCAAGATCTCCCTGTGGACATCGGGGAAGAACACCGAGGGCTCAAGGAAGGGACGGGCCAGGAAATTGGTCTCGTTCTGACCGTCGAGGCTTTTGGGATGAGGACCCGTGAACCACTTGCGCAGTTGCGCCACACAAGTAAGAAACATGACGAAGAAATTCGCCTTGGATCCCGGAAGGAACAGTCCCGGATGCTGCCAAAGACGAGCATAGCGGCGCTGGACAAATGATAACCCAGCCATCAGTATGAAGGCTGAATGAGAAGTAATCGGCACGCACCAAGACATGTACCATGTAGCGAGCCGTCGGAGCATCGTGACGCTCCAGGAAGCCGAGTTGAAGACGAGGGACGTTCATTGCATCAGGACCATCCTCGACGGCAGGGCGGTCCAACGCCACCGAGCAATCGACGAACGCAAGAACGTTGTTCTGACGCTCGACGATGGGGAACCTCAAGGATCGATGGAAGATGTCCAGCGCACTGGCAAGCGCGAACTCGCCCTCGATAGCGAAGACCCGTTCAGCGGACTGACGGACCGTGAGGTTGCGAACGCTCTTCAAGCGAAGATCGGCGAAAGGGATGATGTACTGAGTGGGCATGATGTACTGAAGCAAGACGAGGCGAAGGCACGCCTTTTATAAGATGAAAGGAACATCTAAGACGGGTAGTACCGTCACTGAGACCTGAAGCAAACGGAGTAACTTAGGAATTCGTGATGGCTGGATAAGCAACGGAACACCACTGACGACTGGCCGCGAGGCTAGAAGGGTTCCGTTCAGGCGCGAGGCTTCTGTTGTTTCACACTAAACCCTTGGCAATAAGTTTATGTCACATTGGGGACGGTCGTAAAACTACAGATGTTTTGTACGGAAAGAAATGTCCAAAAATGTACAAAAACGAAAACCTCCGGCTACTAGTCCGATGAATGACAAGTTTTCTACCTAGTAGCTACACGCGAGCACAAGAACAAGAAAATAAAACGCCAGCACAGCGCAACTACCGAGGGTCAGGGAAGAGCAAGGCATCTGTGGCACCCAGATACAGATCGCGAGTACGCAGGAAGGTCTGTATCTCCCCGTGAATACGGTTGAGCGTCACAGACAGCTCGTGACGGTAGGAGTGTTCGGCGGCGATGACACCAGCAGAAGCAGCAGTCACCTCGGGCGCATTATTAAGGATGTACATGCGCTTCACGATGGCGGAAATGGCAGTGCTGTAACCATTGACGTGCTGGAACGCTGTTAAGCATGTCAGAAACAACCACCGACAAGTGGGAAGCACCAACAGTTGCTGAGTTGGTCCAAGAGGATTGGCTCGATGTTGAAGACCGATGGGCGAAGGGCTTTGGCCATGCGACGAGAACCTTCCAGGTTCACGGCCGCCTTGCGCTTGACAGGAGTCGGCTCGACCTCGGTCGCAGTGCTCGTGGTGGAGGTACTAGCAGAAGAACCAGAACCACTCGCTGTCCCCAAGATACGGATGGCCTTGATAAAAAGACGGTTGTTAGTGTCCATGCCGGGCACTTCAACGAACGGAAGGTATTTCACCTAAAAAGAACAAGTCAGCCGACTGAAGAAGCAAGACAGCTGAGTAGTACATACCTTCGGAGCCGCAGAACTAGCGGAAGGGCCCGAAGCAACCGAAAGTTCCTGCAGTTCGCGAATCAGAAAGTTGACTGGGGCGTAGACATAAGCTTACTTCGACCTCGTCATCAGAGGACTCATCCTCACCGGAATCGGAGTCCATAGCTTCGACGTCCTCAGCCCAGTCAAAACCAGGAGTCAATTGGAAGAAGTTACCAATGTCTTCCGCGGGCGCCACAGCCTTGGGCAAGGTGGTGTTTGAAGACACCGCACGGAGTGTGCCATCACCAACGGCCTCCAGAACCTCGTCGATGAGCACGGCGCTCTTCTAGAAAGTATAAGAATAGTCAGTAAAGTTCGGCGGCTGAGTAGTACAACACGTACGACGACCTTGGCCTTGCCCTTGCCCTTACTACGAGTAACAGGTGCAGTAGCGGGGGCGCTGGCAGCCACAGCAGCGTACTTGAACTTGGGATGCATGGGGTGACCCTCCTCGACAAGATACAAGTCGGGGGCGAGCGTGCCACGCTTGGTGCAAGTCTGTAGGAGCGGGTTCAAGAGGTTGGGAAGGTTCAGCTCGGGAGTGTGAGGGCTGACACCACACTCAGCGCTGATGTATCCAAGAAGCGAACGAAGGTCGCAGATGACCGCTGGCATCCAATCGGGGACAACCAAGTTTGGATCCTTGCTCTGGAGAGTTGGGTTCGCCGCCTTGAAGCAGGGTTTAACCAGCCGAAATAAATAAGAACAACAAGTCCACGTACCGCGATAACGCCAGCGACACCATCGAACTTCTCGGCCAACAGTTGTATGTTGGGAAGCGAACGAGGAAGTGTCGATGTCGCCAACAACCTCCAAGTAGCTTGTTGAAGGTCGGGCCAAAGCTTCGCCAAGCTGGGCGCCCCGTTCGAGGGAACTTCGGATTCCAAGACCAGGGGCTTGAGCTTCGTGACCAAGGCGGCACGATTCTGCAACAGCTGAGCGTTGACCTGTGGCAAGGCGGTGGGAACAAGAGGACGAAGACCGGTGAAGTGCTTAGAAGGAGCCATGAGACGAATATCCGATGAAAGTAGGATGCTGTCTCGTACTTCGTCAACGCCTTATAAACCGTAGACGGAGGAGGCCTTGAGGCGCCGGATGTCACACATAAGAAACATGAAGAAGACATGTACCGATCGGTATCGTGAAAACGGCACGAAAGGCTGAGTAACACGATGGATCAGAATGGACTTAGGGTTATCCGGGAATGTCGCGGACGACATCATTCAAGTTAAGGGGAGATGATATGCATGTTGAGATTACATGGCCAGAAATCCAGAATTTTGCGATTTCTAGACAGCCATATGCAACTAAGAGCCAAGCGGAAGCAAGGCTGGAGACGCTCTCTAGGGCAAGGAGAGAACTCCAAGCATGTAACTATTAGTCAAAGAACGACAGTAGCCAGGGCTGAATATCATAAACCCAGTTGTCCCCTCTGAGGAGGTCCTTTCACCTTGTACGCGTAACTGCGCCACACAAGCAACATCCGAATCAAGGATGAACAGCCGTCGCTTCCGACGACGCTCTACCAGCCGCAACATGATCCTCAGCATTGAATGAGTCGAAGCGGGGTTCACAACCTCCGGAGTTCATTACCAAAAGCGGACGGTACATTGTTCATTGTGACAAAAGTCGTATAACAATAAACCAGTGTCAAAACCCCGAACAGGGATGATTCGCGGTTATCTCAAGAGAATCACCTTCATCGGTCGACGCGTCTGATTGATGTGAAACTGGCAGCGAGGCGCGATCCATATGGATTATGACTCGAAGACCCGCCTCATGTACTACATGTGGTATCAGCCATCCAGATAAGTTGCTCAACGCTTCAGCGCGTCACCATTCGAGTTCACGGACCATCTCAGTGCAGGCGCACTGGCGGTAGCTCGCGATTGAATGGGCTCACGCCCAAGTCTGGTGCAAAGGCTGGATAAGCCGGTAAGCGCCCGGTTAAGTAAAAGTACACGCGAACGCCTATCTGAGCACGCAGCGCCTTGCTTCTCGGAGTCCATGGGTGGTCTACGCAACATCTGAACGTAGAGGAACTGGCATATGCGCCGGCGGGAACTGTCTGGTGACCTTTGCCCGTGCAGGCTGAGTAGGGACTCATGTTTTGTACGGACCGTATCCAGCCGTCGAGTAGTTACGTAGCTTACCGGGGTGAGTCTGTAGAGTGTATAAGTAGCGTCACGTCTGTAGAGTACAGTAGTTTAGTGCCCCGCAGTGAAAAGCCCACAAAGCATTCCTCTGTAGTAATCTGACTCGGGTTCGCGCCCAATAAGAAGTTCAACACGTTTGAAAGCCCACCCAAACCCTTAAGCAGCCAAGAACCTAAGCAAAGCAAAGTCTCCTAAGACGCCTAAGTGGCGAGATACTCAAGAACCGCAGACAAGAATCGTGCGCAGTCCCTTGACGTCAAGTACCCAGTTAACTTCTGTGAGCCCGGACTTCTCCCCAGAGATACCGCACGGATCCAAGTAGCAAGCAATCGTCTCCCCAGAGACAACCGCCTTGTGAAAGTGAAGCCTAGTTAGCCTGAACTGGTGCGACGTTAAGCAGCCGAAGAACGTCTTGTGGCCACGGTATCTGACCGACGCTCAAAAGAACGATCTGTCACACCCAAGTAGAGAAGTAAGTTTGGTACACGAGGCTAGCATCAACGCAGATAACAAGTCAGTGCACTGTTGTCCGTTCGGTCGCCCCAGTACTGTAGAACATCTACCCTTGAGCGGTCCCGGCCTTCGCGTCCCCGTCTTCCTGGCGAGCTCTGTTCGGCTTTGAGTCTTTATTCGATTAGGTGTTTCGCGTAGATCCTCTTCGCTTACAACCCCCCCCCCAAAACAACCCGCATTCGTGCACCAAAACGGACGTATCAGTCCACTGCTACCTTAACCAGCCGTTCCCCGATCACACGATTAGGACAACCGTTCCGTACCACAAGCACCAGTAGATTTGTTGTTGGTTAGATAGTGGTGATTACACGCCGCTTTATCACACTGCACATCATATTTTGGAGCCCACCGCGAGGGGGGTTAAGCATTGACAATACAGTACAGTTGCTGTTGTCGATCTCCAAACACAAGTATAAGACATCGAATTGAAAGCACAGGCTGGACGCTAGAAGACCTAGACCCAAGCCTCGAAATTCAGATCGATATACACCTTCTCAAGACGAACAGTTCACACCAAGTTCGCCAAGTACATCAGCGCGAACTTTAAGAACCAGACCTCACGTTCCGGGATCACTCAAAGACGGTTATCCAGCCGACAAAGAGCGAGCCATCAAAGCACTTGCTGGAAAGAACGTTGAAATCAAGAGAAAGTCCAAGAAGAAAGCGAAACCGAAGTCACCGTCTCCTCCACCTGAATCAGAGCGACCAGAAAGTCCTTTGACCCCAGTACCGGATTCAGACAACGCGACCTTAGATTTCGAAATCAAGCAAGAAGAACCCGAATCAGACAGTCAATTCTTCTCCGACCTTAACGAAGATCCGCGAGAAATACCACTGCCAAGTTCACCCGAACCAGAGAGTATACCACTACCTGATTCACCCCAGTTAACACCAGTCAAAGAACATTCAGTGACACTATCAGACATCATGCCACCGAGAACGTTAGACCCGAACAAGTTCGTCTCTCCCGAGACGAAGACCCTGATCAAGAAAAAGGGGATTCCCCAGCAAGAAAGCAAGAATGCGCCAGTCTTCAAAAAGAGTCGTATCATCGACTTCTTCTTAAACATGGAGTTGTTGTTCTCGAACCATGAAATAGAGGATGACGCGGCCAAAATCGAGTTAGCTGCGCTGTATGCCGGCGCAGATAATCGCGATGCATGGTTCGTGATGCCAGAGTACATCGCTGGTGAGTGGGAAGCGTTCCGAAAGGCGGTTCTCGCGAGCTATAGCAAGGGTCCGGGCGATATCAAGTACTCTATTCATGATTTGCGAGACGCTATATCTGAATACAAGGAAGAAAAGGCTGGTACAAAGACGCGCTGGATGGCATGTCAGCGAGAAGTCGTCCATATCCTGAAGTACCTAGTGAAGAATGAGGACATCACGGAGAAAGCGGCAGTGGAACACATTCGAGGATGCTTGAAGCCAGTCGTCTGGGATGCTGTCTTCACCGGCCTCCGCACGAAGGCGTTGCAAGCACAACCGCCTCCGGAGAAAATCACCTTCACGATTGATGAAGTGGTCGTGGCTACTAGCACCTACTTCAATTCTGGTATTCAGTACGCCGGAGTGAAGACCGAAATCGAGGAAAGCGAGTTCGGGCGCAGTTTGCTACCCCCGGGGACGACGAAAGTCAAACTCGAAGATCTACAGGATATGAACAACTTGTTGGCTAGCTTCAGGGACACCATCAATGCACAAGAGAAGCGGCTCAACGAGACGCCCAACATGGTCCAGAAACTGCTTGAGTTGGTGCTGCAGAACCAACGAGAATCACGCCAACAGGCTTATACAGCCGAACCATCGGCTGCTTACTATCCGCAACCGATGTACAACATGGCGATTCAAAGCAGCCGTATACCAGACATGGTTCGACCGGGACCAGGCATGCAGATGGGTCACGGCAACCAGGGGACTCGAGGTTTCATGAATGATGGGTGTTTCTATTGTGAAGACCCAGCCCACTTCATCGAGACCTGTGAGCAGCGTAAGAAGGACGAACAAGAAGGCTGGATATTCAAACCAGAAAATGTGCGGTGGTTCTTCCTGAAGAATGGGAAATCGATACCACGCAAAGCCATCTCTGGTGTGAAGCCCAGTGAGTTCGTTCGTCGATTCAAGGAAGAACAGCTCAAGAACATTCGCGCGCAGAACGCGATGGGCAACGAAGAGGACTACTTCGCGCCGGATGACTTCACGTACGACGGTCAAGTAGTGTTCTTGACGGCGATGGGAAACGGAGGTCAACAGGGTTTCAACTAGGCTCGATGAGAGGAGGACTCGGACCTACATCCCAGTACCTGGAGAGCCAAAACGTTGTACGCACACGAAGCAGTCCCCAAGAAGTCCCTAACCAGCCGAAAGACGTACCAGTTCAAAAAGGACCTGGTACCAGCTGGAAGAAGGACCGAGTTGTCGTCGAGATTCCGCGACGAGTCAAGTTCGCGCCTGTTCAACCAGCGCAACCTCCTGCAGAGGAGCCACCTAAGATAGTGACGGAAGACGCTTCGGAATCAGAATCGGAAGTGGAAGAGGACGAACTTGATGAACTCAAAGACGCCCTTAACCAGCCAGAACCTGAACCGGAGAAAGTCGACCTGAAGGCGGCCGATTCAACTCTGCCTCATAAAATTAAAGAGAAAACCAAGTCCTACAAGCGTGAATCGAAGCTCAAAGAACTGCTCCGTCTCAACCCACAATGGGAGGAGATGTGGAAGGCGTTGTTACCTGAGTCGTTACTGGCTACTAACACCGCGTGGCAGAAGAACTTGCTCGATACGCTGAAGGCCAAAAACGTGAAGGTGAACCTCCAACAGGATGCTTCACCGACGTACGCTGTATTCAAAGTCACAGCAGAAAAGACAGCGCACATGCCGGAAGGCGCTATCGTAGTTGAAGACCCAGTAGAGCAATTCTACAACCAAACTGGTTATACGGGTCCATATCATGTACCACGATCGAATGTGGCGCCTGAAAACGCTGATTTGCGAACAATGTGGCCCCTGGTCAACAAGAGCGGACGAAAAGAGAGTCTACTCGACGGGGGATCGCAGATCGCGTCGATGTCGTTGAAGGCAGCACTGGAGTTGGGGATCTCCTACGATCCAAGTTTCACCATAACCATGGAGAGCGCGGATAAGAGTCGAACACAGACCCTTGGCCTGGCCAGGAACGTGCGGTTCGACTTCGAGGGGATCATCTACTATCTCCAGTTGCACATTCTTAAGGATCCCGCGTACGAAGTCCTGCTCGGACGACCATTCGAAGTTGTGTCAGAGATCAGTCTGCATTCAACTGCGAATGGTGATGTGATCGCTACGATAGAGGACCCTGGGACAGGCAAGAAATTGACCTGCCCAACCTACAAACGGGGTCAAATGCCCAAGAATCTGCTACCACAAGGTTCACACGATACCCCGCCGGGTTTTCAGAACCGCTCAAGGAATTGAAGCAAGAACAAGGAGAGGTGGTACTCATTCTCGAAGCTGATAGCCAAGGCAATGTCGTCGTCAAAGAAACATACACCCCGGCAGAAGAGGACGGAGCGTTTGACCACGGTGTGCTATCCAGCCTTTACCTGAAGAAATCGGCTGTAAAAGTGCAAAGGCTGGTTAAGCCATTACGCAACAAGTACGCGTATACGGTGCCAGTGGACACGAATTACACCGTCCCGATGCCTGAAAGTAAGCACCCCATCGAGACACACCAAGACAGTCGCGTCTTTGGGTTTCGAAAGCTGTTTAACTTGAAGGAAATCGCCGAAGATGTTCAAGAGGACGAACATGTCTCCCGAGTCACTATGAATCTGTTTCACGGTGTGCCAATTGGACTCAGTCAAATGTTCAACGACTACACGGTCACGATGCCCAGGGACTACATGGGAGAAGCGCGAGAAAAGTTCTTCGAAGCCGAACGCTTATCAAGGCGTCGAGGGGTGTTTGCTACCAAGAAGTACAAACCGGTGCACCTCAAAGTAAAGTCGCACCTAGGAACTCTACCAGAAGAGTTTCGCATTCAAAGGCATATTCATGGGGACCCACTTAAGGGCATGCCCCAACTGTCGAAGTTACCGTTCAAGTTCCAGCCCACCGGCCGTTATACAGCCGAACGAAGAACCCAGTTACAAGCTGATCATGCTGGCAAGTTCTTGTGGGAGGCGGAACGCGACTTGGTAGACCAAGTAATGTGCCTGCAGAATGAAGGATTTGCCTGGTCGGAAGATGAGAAAGGGAGCTTCAAGGAGGAATACTTCCCACCTGTTGATATGCCGGTCATCCCGCATACACCTTGGGTGCTCAGAAACATCCCCATACCGCCAGGCATCTATGAAGAAGTATGCAAGATCATCAAACACAAGATCGACACGGGTGTGTACGAGCCATCGAACTCCTCGTATCGCTCGCGATGGTTTTGTGTGGTCAAGAAGGATGGCAAGAAACTGCGACTAGTGCACAGTTTAGAACCGTTAAACGCGGTCACCATCGCGCACTCCGGACTGCCCCCTGCTACAGAAGAACTAGCAGAAGCATTCGCGGGCCTCTCATGTGGAGGAACGTTGGATCTGTATGTAGGGTACGACGAGCGGATGCTAGCTACGGCGTCGAGGGACATGACAACTTTCTCGACACCGTACGGAGCGCTCAGATTACGGACACTGCCCATGGGCTGGACGAATTCCGTCCCCATCTTTCATGACGATGTCACATACATCTTAAGGGATGAAATACCAGCATTCACGAGGCCCTATATCGACGATGTACCAGTGAAGGGACCGGTGAGCAGGTATATTCAGCCAGACGGTACATTTGAGACGTTGCCCGAGAATCCTGGCATCAGACGGTTCGTATGGGAGCATTGTACAAACATGATGCGCATCATACAACGAATGAAGTACGCTGGAGGAACTTTCTCGGGCACCAAAGCGATCATTTGTGCTGAAGAAATCGTAGTAGTTGGACATGTCTGTACATATGAAGGTCGAAAACCCGCGGAAGATCGAGTCAAAGTGATTTCGGACTGGCCACCGTGTCAGACCCTCACTGAGGTCCGTTCATTCCTGGGGACAGCAGGGATCTTCAGGGCATTCGTGAAAGATTACTCGAAGAAGGCATATGCCTTAACTAGGCTGACCAAAGGGCTGGTTAAGTTTCAATGGGAAGAAGCGGAACAAGCGAGCATGGACTCACTTAAGGAGGCCATACGAACTTGTCCAATGTTGAAACCGTTACGGTACGAGTGGTCGACACCAATCATACTATCCGTGGACACCTCTTATCAAGCCGTCGGTTTCTACTTGTCACAATTCGATCCTGGCGATCCCAAGAAGCAGTACTTCGCGAAATTCATGTCAATTACACTCAATGACCGTGAAGCTAGATACTCGCAAGCCAAGCGAGAGCTGTACGGACTGCATAGAGCGCTAGCATACTGCAAGTATTACCTGTTGGGATGCCGAAAGTTGAAGATTGAAGTTGATGCAAAGTACATAAAAGGAATGTTGTCGAACGTCGACTCGCTGGCCAACGCCAACTTGCAGAGATGGGCTGAAGAGATACTGATGTATCACTTCACACTAGTTCATGTACCAGGCAAGGTACATGGCCCGGACGGCCTAAGTAGGCGCCCTGCGACCGACCAAGACGAAGTAGTGCCGAAACCAGCAGATGAAGAAGCTGATGAACTCCAAACGTTCGAATACGAGGCGCCAGAGGACCTTCCGGCGAAGGATGAGCCGCTGGAATTCGATAGTTTTAAGGACAAGATCGACACTCGAACAGGATTCATGCAAAGTGTGACTTCGAGTGAAGGTTTAGAAATGCCTGACGACTTGAGAACGAAGCTCTCTGGCCTCCGTCAATGTGCTATGGCTATGGAAGAGGTCGAGGAATGGGTCGGAACAGACACCTTCCCCGACGGTCGACGATCGGATCGCGAGCAGCAATGGGAACGACTTCTACCAGAGTTACCAACGCTGCTTGAGACCGGCACAACACAGTCAAAACACTTGTCGAACCTCGAAAAGTCGCAACTAGAGCGGTGGAAGTCAGAATTCTTCATGCGCAACGGTCGACTGTATCGGCTGGATAAGGACGGCGAACATAAGAGAGTTCTCCAGAAGCACCACAGAATGGGAGTCGTCAGAATGTTACACGACAAGAGTGGCCACAAAGGGCAGTACTCAGTGCAACGGCTGGTTAGCAAGCGATTCTGGTGGCCAGGACTTAAGGCAGATGTGAAATGGTATGTACGCACATGTCTACTCTGTCAAAAGCGACAGAAGAAGAACATTCACATCGAGCCCGTCATCACAACGACGCCGGGCATCTTTGAGCGAGCATACATTGACACATTTAAGATGCCTAACTCAGGTGCAAAAGATAAGAATGCGAAGTACAAGAACTACAACGCTGTAACAGTAGCACGATGTGGACTCACCGGCTGGCCTGAAGCGAGAGCATTGGTCAACGAAACAGCAGAGACACTCGGAGAATGGATCTTCGAGGACATCCTGTGTCGGTGGGGATGCTTGAAGGAGATTGTGACCGACAACGGGCCAGCAATCAAGAAAGCAATCAGGCACATCGAAGAGAAGTACGGTGTCATAGGCATCCTGATCACCCCATATAACAAGCAAGCAAACGGAAAGGTCGAAAGAGGCCATTGGGACATCCGCCAGTCACTGTTCAAAGTGTGTCGAGGCGACCCCGAAACCTGGCCAGCATACTTGCACGAAGTGTTATGGGCAGAAAGGATCACCGTTAAAAGGTCGATTGGGACTTCACCATTCTATGCGGTAACTGGGTGTGACCCTATTTTACCGCTGGACATTGAGGAGGTAACCTGGTTGATCGACACCCCAGACAAGATCGTGTCACATAGTGACCTCATCGCGTACCGTGCTAAACAGCTCATCAAGCATAAGGAAGATGTAAAGGAGATGCGAAAGAGGGTCACGGTGGCGAAGAAACGAGCTGCGGAAAAGTACAGAGATGAATACATTAATTCCATGCCAGAACATGCCTTCGACACGGGCGACCTTGTCCTCGTTCGAAATACTCGCATCGAGAAAGAACTGAATGCTAAGTTCAAGGAACGTTTCATGGGACCGTACGCGGTGATAGCTAGAACGACCCGTGGTAACTACGTGCTCTGCGAGCTGGATGGAACTGTCTTAAGGGACAAAGTGGCGAAGTTTAGAGTCATCCCCTTCTACTCGCGCAAAGACAAGAAGATGTTCGGAAAGAAGTTCTTCGAACGGCTAGAAAGAATCAAGGAAGGAGCTGTAAAGGTGGTAAATGACTTATCGAAAAAGTCTTGAACCACCCAGACGAAGTTCGAACCACTACTCAGCCTACTCAGCTAACCGGGCCGAACAACCGTAATGGTACGAACGAGTCTGCAGGACACAAAACGCGTCCGTTACACGTCAAACTGATTCACAGTAGCCACAAGGATGGTGCGGACACCATCTAAGAAAAGAAAGAGTGAATGGGGTACCAATACCATATAATGTAGCAGAGAATTTTTCGAATCAATCTTATTCAGCCATGCGAAAGCTGAACAAAAAGGGTATTTGGAAAATGAAAAATGCAGATCGGCAGCATTGTATGAGGCAAACACAGTGAGGCTAGGGACCAAGTGTTGTACAGATATGCCACAATACTGGGTAGAAGAAGCACAGGCCGCTACGCGGAGGCTGTGGGCGAAGATCAAGAAGACGGTCTTAAGCGGATTTTACGTTCAGGGCAAGTTAAGTACGGAGATTTCGAGTTGAACAAACTCTTTCTCTCCCGCCACTACTACGCGCTCACATACTCGCCGCCAAACCACCAGACATGTCGAACATCGCCGGACCATCCAACGCAGCTACGAAGCAGCGACCTGACGCGTACGAGGCGCTAGGGTATCACGCGCCCAACATGCCAGACATTGCGCTGGAGGTGCCCAGCCAGGAGGTCGTTGACTATCTGGACCACTTCCTCGACTACCCGCAGAAACTGTACAACTGGTTTGGTCGCCTGGCCATCACGCGCCACGAGTTCTTCGGAACGGTCATCCCCTGGGCTTACTACCACAGGCATGAAATCAAGAAGAAGTCCGGGGACACGCTCAAGCAGCTGGACATGGTACTGGGCGAAGCAATGCTGGAGGCGTTCGACAGTAACTGGGTCCCGCAACGATGGTACTTCGAAACGTACAAGTTGACGAAGGATTTCATGGTGCGTGGACTGCGCAAACCAGCCATATCAGTTACTAAGATAAACAAAACAGACCAGTCACAACATCTTCCCGGGCAAGCTACGCGAAGTGCCGTGGGACGAGGACACGGAAGGACCAGAGCCTCCGGACCACAAAGTCCACGACCCGCTGTTCCTCCCTGGCTCGCCTACGCCGCCACCAGAGTCCGCAGACACTTGGCCTGAAGTGACGCGTCATGAACAGCACATCGACAACCCACAGGCGCAAGTAACGACGAGACAAGCGGTGAAGCCGAGGAAGGTCAGTACAGACAAGAATCAGGCAATGAGGTTCAAGCTTGTTAACGAAGAAACAGGCGAGAACAGTCAAGATGCAGGTCAGGCAATCAGGGCCAGCAAAAGCAGCGGGCAGGCGAAAGGTATGTCATTAAATGGGTGGTAAGATGAACCCAGTTAATGATAAACAGCAGTATCAGCAAGCACAACCCACCGTAGACGAGCTCCCCGCACCGTCCACGTCCAGTGAGAACTTCGGCGCCGAATACGAGCAGCTTGAACTTCGAAACTGGATATCGAAGGACGACTCGGAGCCAGGCAATATGTGGTCGCATGGGGACCGAGCCGCACAGGTCTACCTAAGACGCGACCTGCGAGGCTTCGTCTTCTGCACCGATATCAAGCTGGAATACAGGATCACGCTGACGACGGGGCTCATCGAGCGAATATGGGAAAAGCCGTTCAGCCTGGTCCTACTGCTCAACAGCTACCGCGTCGCCGATCGACCATCGAGGGTGTATTCGTGGTGGGCTGAGTTGGGCAATCGCCTAGTCAGCCTTCAGCGAATGCCCCAGCAGGGGATGATCGAGCGGGTGTTCTGGGAGCCATTTCGCTTCGACACCTTCGTGCACTTCGTGTTCAAGAAGTCCCCGGGCATGGATCGCGCGAAGGAAAAGCTGATTTAGGCCCTGCTCTATCTGCGACGACCGGGACAGCTTCCTATCGACATCGCGAAGTGGAGTGCGAGCCAACGGTTCAAGAAGGTACACCCAATCTGGGGCCGTATCTTCGAACTGTTTGGTGTGGTGGTGGACAGGGAAACGTTCCGGGTGTCCGCACAGCAGACGCTCGACGACGCTTTGTGGCGTTGTGCGCTATCCTTGGGCAACGAGGATAAGCGGGTGTTGGGAATACAGGGGCTGAAGTTCGACAAGGGACGAACCACGGCGCTACGCTACGAGCAGACGAACCGGAAGTTCGTTATTCAAGATAACCGGTTCGTCGTCGTGGAGTCATCGTCGCCAGCCAGGACGTCCAGCCCCCCTCCCTCACCTCCTCCACAAACGCCATTCTTCAAGAAGACGAAGCTGCCACCTCCAGAGTCGCCCACTACAGCGCGTCGACGAAAGCAGTCGAAAGCGTCGACGAAGATAGTACCGCCAGCAGCCAGTACATCCGCGGGCATCGAGATGGTTGCCCAGACACCGGTAACGGCAGCCGTGCAGGCTGCTGCCGTTACTCAGCCAACCCCGCCAGCAGCAGTTGAGCCACCAGTGGCACGGGAAGCGACGCCAGCTATACCTTCGCCGCCAGTGGTCCACGAAGATAACGCACCGCTAGCAAGTCCCAAGCCGATGTCGACACGAGGAGAGTCTGAGCCCCCTCCGCCGTACGCTAGCGAGAACGAGGATGAAGAGCCTCGGCGACCGTTGACCCCTCGTGAGTTGACGCCCAACTACGACGAGCAAGGCGATGCGAACATGGAGCCACACCCGTCGCCACCAAGGAGCCCATCTCCTCTCACACCTCCACCCGCGTCCCCTAAAGTCGCGACTCCGGTGCCTGCACCAGCGCCACCGCCGGCTCCAAGAATGGTCCTGCCAGCGAGTACGCGAGCGTCGCCGGAGAAGCCCAAGCAGACGCAGGGGGAGAAGCAGAAGGAGACGAAGAAGCGGGCACCCCCTAAGCCGCTTAAGCAGCCGAAACCAGTGGCTGGTCAAAAGCGACCTCGACCAACGGCTGAAGAAGATCGCGAGCAGCCAGTCGCCTCGTCAAGCACTCTCCACATCGAGGAGAGTCAGGTACCACGCGTCAAAGCGGGGAAGACCATCGCGCGCACCCACGGCAACCCGCCGTATACCAAGGAGGAACCTCTCAAATGCGCAGAGTGTTTCTGGTATCTCCACGACTGCAAGCGGGAACGAAACGTCACCCGTAACCGCAAAACGAGCGAAGGGATCCTCAAGTGCGACCGGTGCGTCAAACAGAACCACAAGTGCAGGCTAGCATTCGTGGATGGACAACTGGTCGTTCCCTTCGAGGAAGCACGCGGTCCGTCGCGCAAACGCGCCCCTCGAGCTGAGGCTACAGCCACGACTTCGAACAAGGAGCTCGAAGAGTTGAAGCTACAGGTGGCGAAGCTGACGCGCAAGGTACGGGACCTGGCTGACAAGAGCGACGACGACGAAGAGGAAGCAGAGGAGACGGAGGCGGAAGATACTCCACCACCAACCAAGAGGCAGCGTCGACAGTACGAGTCAAAATCAAAGAAGCGACAGTAGATAGTATTGAAGATATCTACTCGGACTGATTCGTCGACATTGTAAAAATGTTTAAGTTAGTTCAACCCTCTTAAAGCGTGACCTCAACGTCGCATGAAAGAAAAGATCGATTGAGGGCATAGTACCAATGCAAGTTAAGGGGACAGATACACTAAGCGACGTAGTTCAAGCTGGTGTAGAAGTCAAAACGAGGCGGATGTTCCAACGCGTACAAACGAGTAAAGAAGTCGGACACCAGACCCGGCGCAAGCCCATCGATGACTTCTTGGAGCTGTTCGAACTCCCACAAGCCAGCCTGATCCCAACGAATCTCCCAGAAGCCTTCAAAGACACCAGGAATCTCGGGAACAGCGCTGATAAGAAACGACAAATCAGCCAAGAAGGTGGAACTCAGATAAGACTCACCGAGGGCCGTACTCACGAATGTGATATGGGATGTTCTCCCGGACGCTGAAGTCGCGATGGTAGACTTCGGGGTCCGGTTTGACGAACAAAACCGGGTGACAAGCTTGGTAGAGAGGCCACCAAGTGACGACTTCGCGAACCGGACCAGGCAAGCCGCCCAGGTCGGGAACGATAGTCGCCAGCCAGTCAGCCTCACGAGGCGTAATCAGCCAACGAACACAATCGTAGACGCCTTCGTGAGAACCCAAGACAGACTCGAGCTGAACAAGCATTAGACCATTCATGGACACCGTCGAAGATGAACTCACCAAGAAATGGTCCAAGATCTCCCTGTGGACATCGGGGAAGAACACCGAGGGCTCAAGGAAGGGACGGGCCAGGAAATTGGTCTCGTTCTGACCGTCGAGGCTCTTGGGATGAGGACCCGTGAACCACTTGCGCAGTTGCGCCACACAAGTAAGAAACATGACGAAGAAATTCGCCTTGGATCCCGGAAGGAACAGTCCCGGATGCTGCCAAAGACGAGCATAGCGGCGCTGGACAAATAATAACCCAGCCATCAGTACGAAGGCTGAATGAGAAGTAATCGGCACGCACCAAGACATGTACCATGTAGCGAGCCGTCGGAGCATCGTGACGCTCCAGGAAGCCGAGTTGAAGACGAGGGACGTTCATCGCATCAGGACCATCCTCGACGGCAGGGCGGTCCAACGCCACCGAGCAATCGACGAACGCAAGAACGTTGTTCTGACGTTCGACGATGGGGAACCTCAAGGATCGATGGAAGATGTCCAGCGCACTGGCAAGCGCGAACTCGCCCTCGATAGCGAAGACCCGCTCAGCGGACTGACGGACCGTGAGGTTGCGAACGCTCTTCAAGCGAAGATCGGCGAAAGGGATGATGTACTGAGTGGGCATGATGTACTGAAGCAAGACGAGGCGAAGGCACGCCTTTTATAAGATGAAAGGAACATCTAAGACGGGTAGTACCGTCACGGAGACCTGAAGCAAACGGAGTAACTTAGGGATTCGTGATGGCTGGATAAGCAACGGAACACCACTGACGATTGGCCGCGAGGCTAGAAGGGTTCTGTTCAGGCGCGAGTCTTCTGTTGTTTCACACTAAACCCTTGGCAATAAGTCTATGTCACATTGGGGACGGCCGTAAAACTACAGACGTTTTGTACGAAAAGAAATGTCCAAAAATGTACAAAAACGAAAACCTCCGGCTACTAGTCCGATGAATGACAAGTTTTCTACCTAGTAGCTACACGCGAGCACAAGAACAAGAAGATAAAACGCCAGCACAGCGCAACTACCGAGGGTCAGGGAAGAGCAGGGCATCTGTGGCGCCCAGATACAGATCGCGAGTACGCAGGAAGGTCTGTATCTCCCCGTGAATACGGTTGAGCGTCACAGACAGCTCATGACGGTAGGAGTGTTCGGCGACGATGACACCAGCAGAAGCAGCAGTCACCTCGGGCGCATTGTTAAGGATGTGCATGCGCTTCACGATGGCGGAAATGGCGGTGCTGTAACCATTGACGTGCTGGAGCGCTGTTTAGGCATGTCAGAAACAACCACCAACAAGTGGGAAGCACCAACAGTTGCTGAGTTGGTCCAAGAGGATTGGCTCAATGTTGAAGACCGAAGGGCGAAGCGCTTTGGCCATGCGACGAGAACCTTCCAGGTTCACGGCCGCCTTGCGCTTGACAGGAGTCGGCTCGACCTCGGTCGCAGTGTTCACGGTGGAGGTACTAGCAGAAGAACCAGAACCACTCGCTGTCCCCAAGATACGGATGGCCTTGATAAAAAGACGGTTGTTAGTGTCCATGCCGGGCACTTCAACGAACGGAAGGTATTTCACCTAAAAAGAACAAGTCAGCCGGCTGAAGAAGCAAGACAGCTGAGTAGTACATACCTTCGGAGCCGCAGAACTAGCGGAAGGGCCCGAAGCAACCGAAAGTTCCTGCAGTTCGCGAATCAGAAAGTTGACTGGGGTGTAGACATAAGCTTACTTCGACCTCGTCATCAGAGGACTCATCCTCACCGGAATCGGAGTCCATAGCTTCGACGTCCTCAGCCCAGTCAAAACCAGGAGTCAATTGGAAGAAGTTACCAATGTCTTCCGCGGGCGCCACAGCCTTGGGCGAGGTGGTGTTTGAAGACACCGCACGGAGTGTGCCATCACCAACGGCCTCCAGAACCTCGTCGATGAGCACGGCGCTCTTCTAGAAAGTATAAGAACAGTCAGTAAAGGTCGGCGGCTGAGTAGTACAACACTTACGACGACCTTGGCCTTGCCCTTGCCCTTACTACGAGTAACAGGTGCAGTAGCGGGGGCGCTGGCAGCCACAGCAGCGTACTTGAACTTGGGATGCATGGGGTGACCCTCCTCGACAAGATACAAGTCGGGGGCGAGCGTGCCACGCTTGGTGCAAGTCTGTCGGAGCGGGTTCAAGAGGTTGGGAAGGTTCAGCTCGGGAGTGTGAGGGCTGACACCACACTCAGCGCTGATGTATCCGAGAAGCGAACGAAGGTCGCAGATGACCGCTGGCATCCAATCGGGGACAACCAAGTTGGGATCCTTGCTCTGGAGAGTTGGGTTCGCCGCCTTGAAGTAGGGCTTAACCAGCCGAAATAAATAAGAACAACAAGTCCACGTACCGCGATAACGCCAGCGACACCATCGAACTTCTCGGCCAACAGTTGTATGTTGGGAAGCGAACGAGGAAGTGTCGATGTCGCCAACAACCTCCAAGTAGCTTGTTGAAGGTCGGGCCAAAGCTTCGCCAAGCTGGGCGCCCCGTTCGAGGGAACTTCGGATTCCAAGACCAGGGGCTTGAGCTTCGTGACCAAGGCGGCACGATTCTGCAACAGCTGAGCGTTGACCTGTGGCAAGGCGGTGGGAACAAGAGGACGAAGACCGGTGAAGTGCTTAGAAGGAGCCATGAGACGAATATCCGATGAAAGTAGGATGCTGTCTCGTACTTCGTCAACGCCTTATAAACCGTAGACGGAGGAGGCCTTGAGGCGCCGGATGTCACACATAAGAAACATGAAGAAGACATGTACCGATCGGTATCGTGAAAATGGCACGAAAGGCTGAGTAACACGATGGATCAGAATGGACTTAGGGTTATCCGGGAATGTCGCGGACGACATCATTCAAGTTAAGGGGAGATGATATGCATGTTGAGATTACATGGCCAGAAATCCAGAATTTTGCGATTTCTAGACAGCCATATGCAACTAAGAGCCAAGCGGAAGCAAGGCTGGATACGCTACAAAGGTCATCACGGAGACGCTCTCTAGGGCAAGGAGAGAACTCCAAGCATGTAACTATTAGTCAAAGAACGACAGTAGCCAGGGCTGAATATCATAAACCCAGTTGTCCCCTCTGAGGAGGTCCCTTTTACCTTGTACGCGTAACTGCGCCACACAAGCAACATCCGAATCAGGGATGAACAGCCGTCGCTTCCGACGGCGCTCTACCAGCAGCAACATGATCCTCAGCATTGAATGAGTCGAAGCGGGGTTCACAACCTCCGGAGTTCATTACCAAAAGCGGACGGTACATTGTTCATTGTGACAAAAGTCGGACAACAATAAACCAGTGTCAAAACCCCGAACGGGGATGATTCGCGGTTATCTCAAGAGAATCACCTTCATCGGTCGACGCGTCTGATTGATGTGAAACTGGCAGCGAGGCGCGATCCATATGGATTATGACTCGAAGACCCGCCTCATGTACTACATGTGGTATCAGCCATCCAGATAAGTTGCCCAACGCTTCAGCGCGTCACCATTCGAGTTCACGGACCATCTCAGTGCATGCGCACTGGCGGTAGCTCGCGATTGAATGGGCTCACGCCCAAGTTTGGTGCAAAGGCTGGATAAGCCGGTAAGCGCCCGGTTAAGTAAAAGTACACGCGAACGCCTATCTGAGCACGCAGCGCCTTGCTTCTCGGAGTCCATGGGTGGTCTACGCAACATCTGAACGTAGAGAAACTGGCATATGCGCCGGCGGGAACTGTCTGGTGACCTTTACCCGTGCAGGCTGAGTAGGGACTCATGTTTTGTACGGACCGTATCCAGCCGTCGAGTAGTTACGTAGCTTACCGGGGTGAGTCTGTAGAGTGTATAAGTAGCGTCGCGTCTGTAGAGTACAGTAGTTTAGTGCCCCGCAGTGAAAAGCCCACAAAGCATTCCTCTGTAGTAATCTGACTCAGGTTCGCGCCCAATAAGAAGTTCAACACGTTTGAAAGCCCACCCAAACCCTTAAGCAGCCAAGAACCTAAGCAAAGCAAAGTCTCCTAAGACGCCTAAGTGGCGAGATACTCAAGAACCGCAGACAAGAATCGTGCGCAGTCCCTTGACGTCAAGTACCCAGTTAACTTTTGTGAGCCCGGACTTCTCCCCAGAGATACCGCACGGATCCAAGTAGCAAGCAATCGTCTCCCCAGAGACAACCGCCTTGTGAAAGTGAAGCCTAGTTAGCCTGAACTGGTGCGACGTTAAGCAGCCGAAGAACGTCTTGTGGCCACGGTATCTGACCGACGCTCAAAAGAACGATCTGTCACACCCAAGTAGAGAAGTAAGTTTGGTACACGAGGCTAGCATCAACGCAGATAACAAGTCAGTGCACTGTTGTCCGTTCGGTCGCCCCAGTACTGTAGAACATCTACCCTTGAGCGGTCCCGGCCTTCGCGTCCCCGTCTTCCTGGCGAGCTCTGTTCGGCTTTGAGTCTTTATTTGATTAGGTGTTTCGCGTAGATTCTCTTCGCTTACAACCCCCCCAAAACAACCCGCATTCGTGCACCAAAACGGACGTATCAGTCCACTGCTATCTTAACCAGCCGTTCCCCGATCACACGATTAGGACAACCGTTCCGTACCACAAGCACCAGTAGATTTGTTGTTGGTTAGATAGTGGTGATTACACGCCGCTTTATCACACTGCACATCAGCGTTTACTATGGCCGCGCCGCTGTCATGGCCGCCAATCCAGCGCTCAGGCAGACTCCTTACGGGGCGCGCACTCAAGCAGAGGCTGATCGTCTATTTGCCATAGCTACTGTCCGTCATTTCGTGTACCGTTCTACATAGCATCGTTCTTAGTGTTGCTTCACCATGTACTGTATACTTACCCCTGCCAATGCATTCATTGCTTAGTGTCACCATAAATGTTTGAATCACATGTTAACTTGAGCATATTGAAGTAGACTAAGGCATCTGTTGGTACAGCAAGCGTCTCTTTGAGCGCGCCAAAGCCCACCCGTTCTGGGACTCCGCACTGTGCTTGTAAATATCCCGAATGTAGTCTATGAGCCGTTGCATGCGTCCAAGAATGTCTTCGACGTCCTGCGAATATTGTGTGGCCTGTCCAGCCGCCTCCAAAACGTCCTCCCAAACATCTTGCACCTTCCTGCGCTCTTCCTCCCATTGCTCCGCCAGAACATCAAGCGCAATAGCCTGGGGGCAGCTGGCTGGATCCCAGTCCTCGTTCCCAAAGTTATGGTCTTTGTACTTCTCGTAGAGTCCCTCACAATAGGTCGGCAGAGAATTATCTGTGGCAACTCTCATCCCCGCGTCAATCATCCGCGCGGGACGCATGAGAAGAAGAAGGGCGGGGTGGTCGATTTCACTGCAGAGAGGATGTTCAGCGAGAAGAAGGTGTCGTTGACAAGGCACGCACTTGTCGCTGGGCTCGACAGCCACTCGACGCGCTCGACCAGCCTTTGCAGCTCGAATCTCGTAGCTAGCCTTCATTTTTGCCAAATGATTATCGCGATTTCTGAAAAGAGAGCAAAATACTGAGTCCTGAGAGAGGCCAAGAAGATATCACTCAACGCACCTGAAATGCCACCGCATCTTGCGGTCTTTCTCTGCTTGATGCTTTTCCTCGGGCGTATGATAGATAGTTGCGCGAGGCATGGTAAAGAGAAAGGCGGACAGGCCTCAAAAGAGTGTTTCCAGAGGATGGAGCCGTGATGTTGTGGTGAGAGGTGTGATGGAAGTGGATGAACCCAAGCATGGGCCGTGATCTCATTTCGCATAGGGTACTACCTCTCACGATGACTTCATTAGACCTTTTCATTAGACCTTTTCATTGCACACCATTCAACAGCCTCAGAGCATCCAAAACTTAGATGAAAAGAGTGTTCTACATGTGTATAATGATTGTGCATAAAGATCGGTGTGCAGGATGTAAAGTATCTACAATAAAATCAACTACGGTACTTGATCTAACAAATCGTCCAATTTCGAGTACAGAGAAAGACCCATCTCCCATCGCGTACTCTTCAAGGCGTCCAAGCGATTGAACTCCTTGCGGTTGCGGTTCCTCAGCTGCTTGTCGTTGCGGAAGCCATTGTCAACATATCGGAACAGCGCCCCAGCTGCGAATTGCGTGAAGGAAAGGCGTTCGTCGCCCTCGGCAGGTGGAATGTTTGAATGCTCGACGGTGGCTGAGGGAATGAGGATGGTGGAGGCGTGCGGAAATTCGACAACCATTCGGAGGTTCCACAATATGATCTGCCCTCCGAGGTTCGGACGGAAACCCTTCTTAGCAAGTGCAGTGATAGTGCACCAGCCGAAAGGAAGGTTCGCGCTATCCCGATGCCGGAAGGACCACGAACGACGCGAGAGATTGAAAGCTGCGCAGGGAAAGACCGACTTCGAGAAGTTGCGGCCAAGGCTTGGGTCGTGGGCGTACAAGTCGTCCATATGCTCCTTGTAGTAACCAAAGAGCTTGGGGCTCCATCGCTGGAAGGCGGCGCTGCCAAAGGTGGCAAGACGGATGATGGACCGATTTCCGAGTAAGAGCTCATTAAGTGCGGCGTGTGCTCCGGCGCTCAGGCGCAAAGGTCCAGGCTGTCCCTTGCCCGCGGTAACGCCAACGTTGTGCGCAATGAACAACCCTCGCCGGTGCTTGCCTGTCTCCGAGTCCAGCCAATCTTCCTGCTCGCCAGCGGCGGCCATGGTCTCGAAAGCGTTGTCGGCGTCCTCGACATACGACGCGCTATTGGGACGCCCGGCGAGAACGGCAAAGATCACGCCGTCTTCGTCGCAGATGGGGATGGGAGTTCTAATGATGAGGTGAGCTATGAATCTGTCAGATGAAAATGCCATACTCACATTCCATCCCAAGCTATGTAAGTGAAACCAAGAGCTACCAGCTCCTCCGCAGTATACTCCTTGTCGTAATCAATATCGCGTTCTCTTTGAGGTTTGGCGAAGTATCCGCCGTGAGCCGCAGGGAGCTCATGCATGTCGATGTCGCTGACTAGGGGCGGCGCGGCGGCGGAATCGACGAGGGACGCGGTACTGCCTGGAGCGGGAACGTGACCGGCCTCACTGACGGCGGCCATGCGACACTTGGCCCGCTTGGCGTGCCGGAAGTTGAACTTCCCGTCTGAGGGAGCATCGCGCTTGGCAGCTGGGGCTTGAGTAGCAGGAGGCGGCGCGGTCGATGACGAGAGCACAGAGTCGGGCGCGGGGGAGAAAGACGATGAATGAAATGAATGTGATTTGGTCAACGGTGGAGGGGTGGGCCGCGCGCGGTCGTTGTAGGACGCAGTGGCGCGTAAAGGAGTGGAAGTGGAAGCAGTTGGATCTGGCTGGGGAGGAGCGGACGCATCCTGGGGATCTGGGGACACCAGATAAGCGATGGTGATGTCCTCCGCAATCTTTAGAGACTCCCGGAGCTTGAACTTGCGAGGTGCGCGCAACGGCTCGATGCGTTCGGCGGGAGCAGGGGCGGCGCCTGCGAACTCTTTCCCGCTGCGGAGCTGGTAACAAAAGACGATTTAGATCTGACAGAAATAAGAGCACGAGTGCTTACCTGACGCGTGAACCAGGCCATGAGAGTCCGGGAGTTCTGTTGAAATAATCAGTGACTGATAAAAGGACAGAACATCCCGAGACGCTTGACCCGCCGCGTCAAAATCGCAGAAGCGGGTCTGATATGGCCCCAGGGGTGAGTCCATTACCAGACGGCCGAGTTGCTCTGTTGAAGCGGGCGGGGGAGCGCGTCTCGAGAGATGATGTTGCTCACCTAGTGATTGCAGAAAGAAAGTTGGTTGAAGTGACGTGTCACCCGTCACAGGTCTGCTTGTGTTGCCATGGGTGGCATTAAGGCGGTTAAGAACCGCTTCCAAACAACCAAGAAGAAGTCAAAGTCCGCGGTCATCAGCTCATCGTCGGGTCCAGGACTTCCTTCGCTACGCCGCTCGTTCACCAAGGCTGGGGCCCGCCGCCATACCGAGGAGACGCTCGAGGAGCTCCAAGCACGCGTCCACACACTCTCGCGAGCCGAGCGCCTTCGGCTCCACGCACTCACCGCTGCGCCTCCTCCTTTGGCGCCCGCAGAAGACGATTTCAATCCGGATGTCTCCATGGCGGGCGACTACGACGGCGACGAAGACTACGACATGATGGATAACGTCCTCAGCGGGAGAACGCGTATGACGGGCCTCTCGCATGAGGGTGGGGAATTCAGGGAGGTCTTGTCTGATCTTGTGGAGGAATTGCAGAAGGAGCAGGCGTACGTCTTCTCTGGCTGTCCTCTTGTGCTGGCTAACTACTCTTGCAGTGCCAAACTTTCCCAACAAACAAAAGGAAAGGATAAGCGGACGCGTCGCTGTACAGCGTGGCGGTATCTCAACCGCCCCAGCTGTAACTCGGGTCTCGCGGACCTCTCGCAGCAACCGCGGGGAGCCACTCAGCTCGCGGCACACTCTCCAAGACTCGCGGACTTCAGCAACTTGGAAGCGTACCTTTGCGGACTTGCCTCGAAACACAAGGATCTCGCGATGCCGAACCAATAGCCGTACATTCGCGGACACCCAACATGGATCTCTCTAGTTGGCGGGTTATCCAGACGGGCCGGAGACAGGAGTGACAGGAGGTTCACTGGCCGCGGCGAAGGCGGTATGGCTATGTTCCGTGGAGCACATGCACAGTGGCGCGCGGATTTCATATTAGTACATATTGGACACGTAGGTACAGTAGAGTAGGGAGGCCGGGACCGGCCGCCGAGCCGCGACTGGATATAGCGCGAGCGGAGGGAAATGGACTTCACTTTTGACCACCATATCGACAGGTGTGAATTGGCGATTCGCGGTTTTCAAGTCACTATTCTAAGCAGCGAGTGGTGCTCGCTGTGGTTCTATTCACACTCTTTCTACTCGCGACTGTTCTATTCACGTTCGCGGTGTCCGCGTTCTCTTCCTCTACCTTTGCCACCGCCGACTCGCTGTTTGCGAAGCCTCCCGCGAAACCGCTGCTTTCGCAGCTATTTCTTGTCGAACTCGCGGGTTAGCGTACAAGTGGAGCCCACCGCGAGGGGGTTTCTACATAACACGAACCAGGCGTTTTAGGCTCTGGCACGGGGACAACGCCGACCTCGCGACGCTTCGGGGCGCTTCATCCCGCGTACCTCGCAGACTCAACCGGGTTCCCCCGAACTCCTTCCAGAATCATCCTCTGGGTTCCACACACCGGACGAGTCGTTCAGTGACCATCCCCCACTCTACCTAGGACCAACACTCTCTCCGGGATCCTCTTCTGCTTCCGCGGCTGCTATCACTCTAGAAGCCGAGGTACTCGCCCTTCAGCTCCGAAACCTTCTCCCGGCCGACGAAGACCCCTTCGCAGGTTACGACCGGACTGGCGAGACATTCCAGGAGGCACTCGCGAGACTTCAAATTTCTTCGCCGTCGGATTCATCATCATCGCGTGCTCCTTCATCATTATCACAGTCACCTACACTCCTTCCGTCATCTATTCCCTTACCTATTCCGCCTACTCGAGTGGCTGCCATCATGTCTAATCACAAAATGCCGCTCAGGACCAGCAAAAGCGCGCCTTACTTCTCGGGGCACCCACATGAACTCGAGGACTACTTGGACGACGTCAAACAGCAGTGCGACGACGCGGGAGTCACAGGGGATGATAAACTCATCAAGTGGGCCTGCCACTATGCGCCATTGGACGTCCGCACGTCCTGGGAGGCGTGCGGAAAAACTCTCACCGCAGGAGCACCCGCGGTCACCTGGGCCGAATTCAGGACCGCTGTCTTCGAGATGTATCCAGGTTCCGTCCGCGCGACTCGCTATGAGCCCGCAGACCTGGAAAACTTCACGCGCAAACAGGCGCGCGAGGCGCCCATACAGACGCGCGAGCAGCTGGGTGCTTTCGCTCGTACTTTCAGGGCCATGGTCGGTGCCTTGTTGGAGTCGGGCCAGGTTTCAAACGCAGATATTTCGCGATGTCTCTTCATGGGACTTGGATCGGACCTTGAGAAGCTTGTTCGCATCCGCCTGGAGACCCGCTTCCCCGACCACCGACCCACTATGCCATACACGTCCGCAGAGATCATAAGCGCGGCAGATTGGGTGCTCCCAGGATCCGAGGGGGACCGCGTGGTGCCCGCGCAAGTCCAGCCACTATACGTTGAGCGGGGTCGGGGGTCCAGGAACCCCTTCCTAAACCTCTCGACTCGCGACGGGCCTGCGGTCCCCGCCGTTGTGGAAGTCAAGACGGAGCCTGTGGACTCAGCCACGCTGCAGCTCCAGCAGACTGTCAATCAACTAGCGAACCAGTTCAGTACCTTCTTGGCGGAAATGAGGCGCGAAGGAACTCCCATTACTCAAAGCCAGGCCGCGGCCGTCGTGTCGAAACTCTGCAGATTCTGTCAGCGCAAATCATGCCCGGCGCCCAGATGGGAGTTTTGTGATGAGTTCAACGACTTGCTGAGCCGCGGACTAATCCGCAACAATGCCGACGGACGCGCGGAAATGCCAGATGGCTCCAGGTTCCCTGGCGGGCCGGGACCGTTGTCTGAACGCATCCGCCGGGTCTATCAAAACCAATCGCCGCCGAACAATTTGGGCGGCGCGACCGCCCAGTCATTCCTCCTGTCTGTATTCCCCGCGACACCATCTACCTCGTCGCGAGCTCCCACGGTTGGAACAGTGCAGACCGTCTCCTCCAACCTGCTATCTACATTCGACATGGAGGTAGTTGGCCGGCAAGGGGTTTGGGATGACCAATTGGCCGCGTATTCTTCTACCATTCGCCGCGCAGCCGCGGGTAAGGGACACATTTTGTCCACCAACCCAGTCGTCACCCGGTCTGCTGGGCGAAACAAAACCACACCACCGGTAGCAGGGAAAGGACTGGACCCCGCGGCGCACGCTGAGGACTCGCGCGAATCGCGGAGCCCCTCGCCAGACTTACCGGCGAACAGGAGGGAACCAGCAGGGGGTAAGGGCAAGGAGGCGGCTCCCGTAGCTGGCCCCTCCAGAACGAGCCGTCCTGCACCCCCACCTCACCCAGGTCATGTCATCGAGCAGCGGTACCCGGCGTTAAATCCTGTACCCCGCGAGAAAGGACCGGACGGTCCAACTTCGGGAAATGGACCTCAAAGCATGCCTCAAGAGGGACCACACATCCACCGCGCGGTTCAGGCTGCTCCACCACCTCGTGAACGGCTACCAGCCAGGCAGTATCGTGCCACCGCCGCGGTTGAAGACGCAACCGCAGCGGACCGCGTTCTCGAGCGCGTCCTTGATGGAAGTTCATCAGTCAGCGCGCGCGATCTGCTTGCTATTTCGCCTGACCTCCGCCGTCTCCTTCGCGATTATGTTACGCCGCGCCATCGTGCGGTGATTCCTGAAGGCGCGGCCTCGGCCCCAGGTAGCGCGCCCGCCGTGACCATGATGGGAGAAATCGCGGAAGAAAACTCCGAAGCTTTGCTCGATGAAGGGGCTTCCGACGCGGAACCCGACCTCTATGAGGTTATGCAGTTAGGCGTCCCGGACGATGTTGTTGTTGCAGCGGAATCAGCGTCCCTTCGCGCGGTCACAGTTCTAGTTAACCACGCCTATGAGGTTGAAGGAATCCTCGACGGTGGATCCCAGCTAGTATCTATGTCGGAGGCTGTCTGGCGCGTTTTGGGGATCCCACTGGATAACGCGGTCACTGTGCGAGTTCAGTCCGCGAACGGCGGAATCGACCGCTCGCTAGGGATGTGCCGCCATGTTCCTTTCATGATTGGCGGTATCACGTTCTATCTTCAGGCGCACGTTGTGCCAGGCGCGATGTACACTATACTTCTTGGACGGCCCTTCACTATCCTCGCTGAAGCTGTTCTCAAGGACTTCCAGGATGGCGGGCAGACCCTCTCGGTGACTGACCCCAACTCGGAACACTCTATCACGCTCCCTACCCACGGTCGCGGAAGCCCGCAGTTTTCTGCCGGGTCGATGCAGGTATCTCGCAATCCACTAGTCCATATGCGCGCCGCGGTCGCTCCCAACCGCGATGACGATAGTGATTAATGGAACCCAAACAATACGACGAACTCGGTTTAGTCATAACGGTACAACAACTCGCCTCGGATAACTCGTACAGGACACCGCGCCTCGCCGAACCAGTGATAGACCCTTCTCCCATACACGATATGTCTTCACTGCCCGGCTTCTCTATTTCTGTTTCTGGTCTCTCTCCATCTCTCGTTTTCGATACTGTACTCAGCGATAATCCTAATCTCTCTTTCACCGATCGCGCATTCGTCTATGCGGCCGCCAACTTTGGCGACTGTCATGGCGAAGGATACCCCGCGACCAGTCATTGCGGACCCCGCGTGAATATCCCCCTCACCGAGTTCCCCCTTCAGCAAGGGTATCTCTCCCTCATTTCCGAAAACCCACCTCAGACAACCGCGCTGAACCCCACCACCCACCTGTACAAGGATGGTGGCATCTCTCACAGTGTCTTCGCTGTCAAAAAGTACAAGAAAGTAGCCGACCGCGTCAAGCCGGTCCCTGCTACTTTACCTGAACATTTCCGTGTACGCCGCGAAATAGCCGGCGACCCTCTCGCGGACATGGTCCCTCTCCCGCTCTTTCCCCCGGAATTCTCGCCTACAGGACGTTATACGTCAGCAAACCGCGACATCATCGATGCCTTACACCCTGGCGATTTCCTCTGGAAGGAAGAGCGGAAGCTCATGCACTGGCTGATGATGGAGCAGGCGCCAGCTTTTGCATGGGACGAGTCGCAGAAGGGGCACTTCCGCGAGGACTTCTTCCCGCCGGTGGTGATGCCGATCACCGAGCATACACCCTGGGTGCATCGCAATATCCCCATTCCTCCGGGTCTCTATGAGCAGATAATTCGCATCGTCCGCGAAAAGATTTCTTCAGGAGCGTACGAACCCAGTAATTCGTCGTACCGATCCCGCTGGTTCACTGTCCTCAAGAAAGACGGCGCTTCGCTCCGCATTGTTCATGACCTCCAGCCGCTAAATGCGGTGACTATCCGCGACTCCGGGGTGATCCCGTTCATAGAAACGCTCGCGGAGTCCTTTGGGGCACGCGCGTGTTACGGCGTTCTCGACCTCTACGTCGCGTTCGACCAGCGGTCTTTGGCGGTGATGTCGCGCGACTTCACTACTTTTCAGACGCCGTTGGGGACCTTTCGTCTGACCAAGCTACCTATGGGTTGGACTAACTCGGTCCAGGTGCTTCACGGGGACGTCACGTACACACTCCGCGAAGAAATCCCGCATGTCACCATTCCCTTCCTGGACGACGCTGGTATCAAAGGCCCGGCCTCCCGCTACGAGCTTCCAAACGGCGGCTACGAGACCATCGCAGGGAACCCAGGCATCCGCCGTTTTGTTTGGGAACATTTCGAGAATCTCAACCGCGTCATCCAGCGAATCAAGTACGCGGGTTGTACGTGGTCTGGGAAGAAGGCCTACTTGTGCGTCCCGGAGGCGATTATTGTTGGTCACACCTGCACGTACGAGGGACGAGTCCCCGACGAGTCTAAGGTTGCGAAGGTCATTTCCTGGGGACCGTGTCGCGATGTGATGGACGTCCGCGCATTTCTGGGAACAGCTGGCCTCATGCGAAATTTCGTCTGGAATTATGCCGCAATCTCGCGCCCACTGGTGGACTTAACGCGGAAGGATGTTCCTTTCATCTGGCTTCCAGTCCACGCCGCAGCCCAAGAGCAACTCAAGGACGAGATTGCCAATTCCCCCGCTCTTCGTCCCATCGATTACGCCTCGGAGGCGCCAGTTGTCCTAGCGGTGGATTCTAGCAACATCGCCATTGGGTTTGCGCTCTTCCAGGAGAGCACCGACGATTTCAAGCTGCGCTATCTGAACCGCTGCGGGTCAATTCCTCTAAATACGCGGGAGTCAAACTACAGTCAGCCCAAGCTAGAGCTTTATGGTGTCTACCGCGCGCTCAAGGCGACTCAGTTGTACATCATCGGGGCTCGGCATTTGGTATTGGAAGTCGACGCAACGGCGATCAAGGGGATGCTCAACAACCCCGACATGAACCCATCCGCGACTATCAACCGTTGGGTCGCGGGTATCCTCCTGTTCCACTTCAAGTTGGTGCACGTCCCGGGCGTCCTGCATGGTGTTGATGGTCTATCGCGCCGTCGCCCGTTTCCGGGCGAGGAGATTGTCGAGGACGACCCAAGCTGGCTGGACGAAAAGTACTCGTTCCTGCACATCATGAATCCTCTCCCATATACCCAGCACCGCGACGATTCCGCGTGCGCCCCTTCCTTTTCCATTTTTCATTCTTCCATGGGTGGTGAAGACGATTCGCCGGGCGAGTCGCCGGAGCCAGCCTTCCCCTCCACTGCGAAAACTCAGGCCTTGGACGAACGTGTAGAAAGGGTTCGCGAGTATCTCTCTGACTTCGCGGCCCCGCCGGGCTTGGATGAGCCCCGTTTGCGAAATTTTGTCCGTTACGCAGCGGACTTCTTCTTACAGGATGGCGAGATGTGGCGGCGTGACGCTGGCGGTCAGCACCAGCAGGTTGTTCCGCCACCGCGCCGTTTTCGCCTTGTGAAGATGGCCCATGACGACTTGGGGCACAAGGGTACTTTCTCGGTTCGCCAACACCTCCGACTGCGTTTCTGGTGGCCGCACATGGCGGCCGACATCGCTTGGTTCGTAAGGACCTGTCATTGGTGCCAGGTCCGCCAAACCCAGCACTGGCACATTCCGCCGGTCGTCGCGTACCCCGCTCCTTTGTTCACAAAGGCACATATCGACACTTTCTTCATGGAGCCCTCAAATGGCTACAAGGCCATCGTTCACGCGCGCTGTTCCCTTACTGCCTGGCCAGAGGCTCGCGCTTTGCGCAACGAGAACGCGTCCACAATCGCGGACTTCATCTACGAGGACCTCATCACGCGATGGGGATCTCTCCGCGAGATCGTTACCGACAATGGACCCCCGTTCGTCAAAGCATTGGCAATCCTTGAGAAGAAGTATGGCATCAAGCACATCCGGATATCGGCCTACAATTCTCAGGCTCAAGGCGTCATCGAAAACCGTCATTTCGATGTTCGCGAAGGCCTCTACAAGATCGCGAAGGGTATTGCCAAGTATTGGTGGCGATGCGTATACGCTATGCTCTGGGCGGAGCGTGTCACTGTCTCGCGCCAGATGGGTTGTAGCCCGTACCGTGCTGTCACTGGCGTGGAGCCTATCCTTCCATTCGATTACGTGGAGGCTACTTTCCTCTTGGAACCCCCAGACCGGCCTTTGTCTCGCACGGAGCTCATCGCGATCCGTGCCGCAGCATTGCAGTTCCGCGGCGAAGAGCTTGAGGCGCTTCGCGAGCGCGTTCACGAATCGCGTCTTGCTTCTGTTCAGCGTTGGGCGGAGGAGCACAAGCACCGTATAGTGGACTTCAATTTCAAACGAGGAGACGTGGTGCTTCTCCGCAACAGCAAGGTGGACGGTACTGTCGGCGGCAAGTGGCAGGAGCGCTACTTTGGCCCGCTGTTCGTCCTGTCCAGGACTCGCGGCGGGGCCTACGCCATAGTCGATTTGGACGGGACCCCGTATGCGCGTCCAGTGGCTGCGCGTCGCGTAATGCCGTACTTCGAACGGACGCGAGTCGACCTTCCTCAGATTTTCGTGGACTCAACTATGGCACCAGACGAGCTTCTCCGTCTCGAAGAATCTATTGAAGAGGGGGAGGACTAACTACGACGCGGCCTGTAAATTCTTTCTTTCATGAAATATACTTCCGCTTCTGCGTTCAACACCCCCTTGTCCGGTCCTGTGTGTGGCACAGTCTCACTGGAGTTGCGTGTGGCGCACCTCCTTTCCCTTCAATCTCTCTCGGTCTGCCGCGTGTGGCGCGGCCTCCGGTCTCAGTCTTTCTCTTTCGTCCGCGTGTGGCGCGGACTGTTTTCGCGTGGGGCGTGGTTTGGTTTCGCGTGTGGCGCGGTCTGTTCCGCGTGTGGCGCGGTTTGGTTTCGCGTGTGGCGCGATCTGTTCCGCGTGTGGCGCGGCCTGGTTGTTTCACCGTGGATGTCTTTCTTCTTGGTCATTGGCTCTTGCGCGGGGTCGCGAGTGTCAGCAACAGATGATTTATCGTGTCAAAAGGTGTACTAGTGGCCAGGATAGTTACGCTGGGGGTATGCGGCGGGATATTTGTTTGTGGCCGCGACGCCCTCCCGTGACACTATGCTGGTCGCGGTCTCCTTCCTTCCACCCTTCGCCAGTCACAGTCTCGGTGAGGCGTTGGATAACGGCCTCCGCGGGGAAGGTGTCATAGTCCACCCACCCCTGTTGGCGCGCTACGCGTTTGCGGGCACGAATGAGTTCGCTAGCTCGGAACAGGTCGTTGAGTAGGACAAGGTCTGCCCCGTCGGGGCCGTTCTCGCGGAGCCGCGTGTGCATCGCGTCACTGGGAGCGTTCTGTGTGATGAAACCGGCTGCAGCGTGCAGCGTGCGCAGGTTGATGGTGGATGCGGCGGAGTAGATGGAGGGCGAGTACCGCAGATAGGGTGCGGCAATTCGGCGAGGGGGCCGAGGCATGGGGACCTGGGTATACCCTTCGGCGAGGTCAGGAAGGTGGGCGGTGTTGGTGGGAGGGCTGGACAGGCGGCGTCCCAGGGATGTCTGGTTCATAGCTGTGGCAAGGAAGGGAGGTTGTGCTGGGGTTTTATAGGGGAACACTATCTTCTGGAAAACGGGCGGGTTGGAAATTTTTGGTTGGGGGGAGATGTACAGCGTGGCGGTATCTCAACCGCCCCAGCTGTAACTCGGGTCTCGCGGACCTCTCGCAGCAACCGCGGGGAGCCACTCAGCTCGCGGCACACTCTCCAAGACTCGCGGACTTCAGCAACTTGGAAGCGTACCTTTGCGGACTTGCCTCGAAACACAAGGATCTCGCGATGCCGAACCAATAGCCGTACATTCGCGGACACCCAACATGGATCTCTCTAGTTGGCGGGTTATCCAGACGGGCCGGAGACAGGAGTGACAGGAGGTTCACTGGCCGCGGCGAAGGCGGTATGGCTATGTTCCGTGGAGCACATGCACAGTGGCGCGCGGATTTCATATTAGTACATATTGGACACGTAGGTACAGTAGAGTAGGGAGGCCGGGACCGGCCGCCGAGCCGCGACTGGATATAGCGCGAGCGGAGGGAAATGGACTTCACTTTTGACCACCATATCGACAGGTGTGAATTGGCGATTCGCGGTTTTCAAGTCACTATTCTAAGTAGCGAGTGGTGCTCGCTGTGGTTCTATTCACACTCTTTCTACTCGCGACTGTTCTATTCACGTTCGCGGTGTCCGCGTTCTCTTCCTCTACCTTTGCCACCGCCGACTCGCTGTTTGCGAAGCCTCCCGCGAAACCGCTGCTTTCGCAGCTATTTCTTGTCGAACTCGCGGGTTAGCGTACATCGCGACCGGACAGAACGACGCACGATGGCCTTGCGCGCCCAACTTCCCCATCTCATCGATGCTTATCTCAACTGGTCGTCGTCTCGAGGGGCGGATGCTTTGGCGAACACGGCCCCGTTCCCCGCAAGCCCATCTCCGCCCAACTCCTCCTTGCCCCAGCAGCATACCGTCGGCGTTATTGATCTCTTCTGGCGCCGAGAGGTGAACATCGAGGTAGCGCCATCTGACCCGACGATTGCGTCGGCCCTTATACGCCAGGGACTCATGCCCGTCGCTGCGTTATTCCACACGTACGCCATCAGCATTCGGGCGCTGGAACTCTTTCGCATCACCCGACTGCGCTGCCCTCAGCTCTCCATCGAGGCGTTTGTGCGAAGTCTCAACGATATGCATCTGGTGAGCTCCTTCCTCTTGCTTGACGGTTGTATGAGCGGCTAAAGGTCTACAGGTTCCCTCTCGTAGCACGCTGGCGGAACAGTTCTCTATCGCATACGATCTCTACGAGGAGATATTGTTCGCCGTGGACAAGCGTGTCGAGCGGGCCCTCCGACGCGATCAGCTCAACCATCGCATCAAGCACGCCTGTCCATGCTGCATGTACAAGCTGGAGGGCGAGGCGGAGCTGGTATACAACATTCTATTCTGCATGGATGGGAACGACTCTTTGAAGCGCGTCCTGCGCGCCGTCCGGCAATCTGACTTGGACAGCGATATGCCCGCGGAAAGCGTCGAGCGCAAAGATACCCGCGATGATGGAATGGACTACTTCCTATCTCGTGAACGGGTCGACAAATGGACGAAGGAGTTGCTGGAGTCAACGCTGGGCCCTTTACCCGTAAGCACCACGTTCACTACATTTGTTCATGTGCTAACATGGCCCGTAGGTGGAGGACGATCCCAATCTTTGTGAGGACCGGTGGGAGAACATGAAGCATCAGTTGACTGCTCGCATGTGGGGAATCTTCGAAGAGACCGGTATATTCCTTGTATTATGTCGCCACGGCTTCGTCCTGGTCGCGGCGGATATGATTCGAAGCGGTGAACTGTGAGCAACAATGTCTCAACTCAACTCACCAGGTTCGAGCTGACCTTTCGCCCAGGGCGAAATATCCTCTTGCCATCGTTGAGCATCTCCTGGAGACATTGGACGGCCCATTTGGCGGCGGCTACGACATCGGCTGCAAATTCGGGACAACGCTCAAGCGCAGCCCTCTCGGTCCCCTGGCGGAAGAGCTCAAGTACACCTCCCTTGTAGGATTATTCCACGGACATGCGCACAACCGACTTTGCCAGACATGCTACTTGACGACCTATTGCGTGGGCGTCGGGCTGGAAGATTTAGAAGGCTGCGAACGCTTCTTCGCCAGGACGAACGCCATCGCAGCCGTCACACGTTATGCGTCCAAGGTTCATCGTCGACGGCTCATTGGTCAAGTCTTTCGACGAAAGGATGTTGACACATACGAGCAACTCAGTAAGTCATTCGTCTTTATTGGAACGCCACTAATACTTCCATAGGCAAATTCCTAGTAGGCAATTACACGCAAGCGCTGGAGATCTTAGCCGGGGAGAGCACACCGGTGGGCACGATGAAAGCCAAAGGTATTGCCAACAGAGAGGTGTTCAAGACGTGGCTGGAAGAAGAGCGTACTCATCTCCTCCAGCTCAAGTGCGAGCCAGCTGAAGAAACCCTGCAGATGGAGTACCTCCAAAAGCTTGAACTTATGGAGCAGCTTACCGCACAGCTCAAGCGTGCCCAGGCGGCCTTTCGAAACCTAGACGAGTACAACATCAACCAACGAGACGATACACGCGCCATCGAGACTGCGCAGCGCCACACAGGGGAGAAACTAGACCGGGTCATCAACGACGTGCAGCTGTTGGAAGGGCGTCTCTGTATTGAGAAACGGTGGACGCCCGACTCGCCAGAGTGGTTGGAGGTGTCAGCGATGTTGAAGACCAGGAAGTATCGTCGTGCTCTAGACGTCCTAGAGAGCCTGGTCATAGCTCGCCTGTTCGAGCTGACCAAAATGAATCAGTCGCAAACAGGTATATTGTCTTGCATACCTACGCATGGTGACTAATGGCTTGACAGGTTATAAACTACGAAAGCACATTGCGAACGCTCTCAAGTCTCGATCGCATGCCATCAGTACCGCACTCGACAAGTACAACGCCGCCGCTGCCGCCTTCAGTCCTCGCAAGCCCGAGCTCAAGTGGAGCCAAGTTGTGGAGTACGCGTTCCTTGCTGACTTCGATCTACTCAGGGAGTCTCGTACAGACATCCGCGAGAAGCCATGGGCGCAGCCATGGGGCCGCCACATAATGGATCAGCACTTCAAGATCGAGAGAGCGCACGAGGAGATTCAACGCCTAAACGTGGAACTACGCCGCCTCGTTACGTTCATCGGCGACGAGGACGCCTACTTGGAGAAGATACGCGCCGAATGGGAGGTCAAGGACCGGCGCATCGCGTTTCACATCGACGCCCACAGACGGACCAAGGCACGCTTCAACGCCAGGCATCTATCGCGCATTTCTCAGCTGTCGGTCCTGCCGGGATTCACAGGCAACATTCTGCCCGGCGTTCACATTGCCAGGCGATGTCCCTATTTCTAGCCAAAAAAAGGTGGCAAGAGCCACAGGGCTGAATGTCATTTATGCCAGCCATGGGCACAGCCACAGCCCCGATGCCTTCCGGAAAAAGCTGCAGCTCCTCTTTGGGTTGCAATTGCCCTCAATCCGGGATGCTATCAATATGAAACCCTCCTTTGGGTGGATATTATCCGTGTGCAGTGAAATACCCCCGCGGAGAATACCGCGCGCTGTGATTTGCCTGTTCGGGCAACGTCGTGTTGCATGTTGCTGCTGACTCATAGTGAGCCCCGCCCCCGTCCTTCTCCAAAAGAATTCTTAGCGACCACCTCATAGGTAACACTCACAATATTGCCAGAACACAACAGAGAGTTCCAAAGTGTACTATTACTGCCACACAGTATCGAAATCGTCAAATGTTGCCACAGACGCAGAATTTCCTTTTTGGGCGTTCAACTCGTTCGCTCGTCACCTCACACCATAAGATGACAAGAAATGCTACACATTAGCTTTGAACACATACGGTACATAGGACAACAATGACTACATGACACAGACAGCAAAAGAACACTAAATAACAAGTACATTGATAAAATAGCAATCAGGGCAAGACATACAGAACGAACTCAAGAGCATCAATCCGGGGAGTGTCCGATAGCTGTCAAAACCCAAGTCACCTCCTCAACTGCAACCAGCCAATCTTTCCTTCCTTGGACTCGCCTCTTTGCAGAGGAGATGGCATCCGTTGTACGCCCCCACCATGCCAGGCACGCGACGACTGAGTAGTATCCGTTGATACCCGGCTTCCGCATACCCGACCAAGATCCTATCGCGCGTTCCCCTCCCGTCAAAGGTCGATCAATCCCGGACACCCCACGCCACGCTGGTTGCAAGGAACTCCACCACTTGCAGTACCCCGTGACGAACGTCTCGTAGGGTTCGACCTTCGCGAAGATGTAGTCGGGCTGTCGCCGTCCCTTAATCCAGTTCCCAACGTTCTCAGGACGGCACCGATTCGCCTTCAGCGGAGGTCCGGTGTCTTGGAATCTGTCCCGAGCCTCTACTACTGTCCAGGCAAAGAGGAGAGTCATCCACGCGTCATCCGAAAGACACTCGCCCAGGTTGCCGTCAAACGCAAGATAAGTGCGTGCCTCCCGGAACCATTGCGGCCAGGCATCCTCCTCGAGAAGAGCGGGATCGATGGCGAAAGCCGCTATCGGTCCGTGGTTGGCATCGTTCTCGTCCGAGTCGTCCGAGTCGGATGAGTCGGATGAGTCCTGCATAGACATGGCTTCGGTCTCGGCGGGGTGCGTCGTGATGACGAAGTTGGTGGTAGGACTGACGGATGGAGCAAGTGCTACGGCCTGCGAAGTGGAATGATCGACGGGGGCGACGGTCTGCCAATCTGGGCCTGGAATAACTACGGGAAAGCGCATGTCGATGCCGTCCCGAGGTCCTCCAACCAACCACGGTTCCACAGCCATCAAACCAGCGTCTCCTGTGGCGGGCGGGACAACCAGATTACTCGCTATCTCCAGCAGAGATGGATCGATGTTTTCGTCAGTTGGAGAACGAGACGAAGGGAGAGGTAAGCCGTTGGTGCTGGCTTGCACATCGGAAGTGATAGTGGAGCCATTCCCGAGCCGAGTGGAAGTTCCGAGCGCCTGGGCAATCATAGCGATGGCCTGCTCGGGGGGTGGATGAGTGGCTGGGAGAAGACCGCTCTTGTCTCTAGCCCGACTTCCAGCTTCAGCCGCAAAGACGACTCCCGATGCAGCACCCTTGGACCGCTTGGTCCGTTTCTTCTTCTGGGTCTCGCCCTCGGCGCCATGGTCGCCAGATGTCTTCTCGGCGCTCTTTTTACGTTTGCGCGATGTCGTCTCCTCTTGGTCGCCTGTCGCGCCCGCCGTCTGCTCGAATCCAGGAAGATAAATGGCTGTGTCGGCGCTCCCAGAATTGTTCTCGACAGCCCAACCCACACCGCCCTCGGTGCTGACCAAGCGCCTGGTGCGAATCCCGACCGGTCGAGCGAGTAGAGCCTCCGCTGCCTCGTCTTCCGCCGAACGAGGCAGGGCGCGAGAACGTTCGATTTCGGGATCTTTATTAACAATGTGAGCCGGATATTTCAAATGATAAGAGATTGACTTACTACTATTTTGGTAGACCCAGTTTGAGAATGAATTCACCCAAGGAGTGAACAATGCCGTGTCAGAATCGAATCGCGTCGGAAGTGGACCCAGTCCGCGTCCACAATGCATCCTGAACCAAACGTTAGGGTCGCGCGCCGGACAGAGGGAATCATACACACGTCATGACGTTTGGCCTCCCTTCGTCGCGAGGCTCGTTGCCGCCTATTGCGACACTGATGTACATCCCAGTCATAGTCGAGAACGATTCGCAAATGGGGTGTAGAACGCCCATCAGTTTATCAATGAGTCTGGCGGACAGTATTAGCCAAACCAAGGAGTAATAGTTTATCGACTGACTCTTGCGCCTCTGAGGGAGGCAGAAGCTCGTTCGTCCTCTCATACAATCTGTTGCGCTGCTCCGTGGCCGCCAACACGGCCGCTGCAGCCCGGGCCTGAAAATCATCCCTGACTTCCTTTGGCTCCTTCCCGAACGCGGCCGCCCAATACCTCGAACGAAACCCATTCCGCTCCGCCTCTGGTAAGTTGTTCGCTTCCTTCTTGCACGCCTCCTTCATGAGAGGCTGAGTCTCCGCCCAAAGCTGGTATGGGTGGGCGCCGCGGAGTGTGCCTCCATCATCCCCCAAGGCTCGCCCAAGTAGCAACGAGATCGGATCTTTGATGCTTGCCGACGATTTTTTTGAGGCCTTCGGAGGCTTTCCAGCTGCTCCGGCGAGGCGTATAAGTACATTGAGCACGCCCTGTGATATGCATGTTAGTCAGACATGCCAGACGAAGCCGTTGGTCACCACACACCTTGCGTGTCTTCTCCACAATTTTTGTGTACGCGTCCCTCTCCTCTACGCGAACTACGTCCGTGATGTATGAGAACGGGCATTCTCCCGTCTCGGCAGCAGCGAGTGTCTTCCTCCAATCAAATTTGTTGAGGAGGTCGTTTCCGGCTTTGAGGGCGCATTCGTTCTGAGCGACCGTATCGTCTGCCTTCCGAAGGACGCAGAAGGCGTTGAAATGCGTTGACTTGAGATAGCGCAGAGGTTCTCCACTCAGCCAGCCTTTCGGATTCGGCTTGGCCGCGAATGCGTTTAGCGTGGCGAGATACTCGTCGGTGATTGGAGGAGGTGTCCAAGTTGGCCTATGTTTCGCTATGTCATTGTTTGTCATGGACTTCGGCAAAGCAAACACACCCTTCGGCACTTAGCACAGGTTCAACCATGATCGAGATCCTCGTTTGACGCGTCGAGCGCAGAGAGATTTTTCGCGTCGGGTGCTTGACGCTTGCGATACGGTGAGTGCTTTGTCAACAAATTGCAGCCACTTACCTAAATGGAATCATCGGGTATGTACAGGTGCCCGGCCACTGCCGCTGAGGATTCAATAAATAACGGGGTTCTCTGCCAAAAGCCAACCACCGTCTCTTTCTTCCTTCCCCCCACCATCCAACCCCCGCCTTCGTATCGTCTTGCCTCCCCAATGGCCAATCTCACCTCCGCTCCTGCAGCCGGCGCGACAACCTTGTCGCAAGACTATGTCTGTAAGTTACCTCTCTCGACGATATCATCGCTTGAGCTCATGAGACCCATACAGTGCTGGCGCATCAGCTCGAGAACCTGACGCTGAACGCCTCCCAGCGTCAGTTCGTACTCCACACGGCGCGTGGACTTGTCCAGAACGGCGTCAGCCCCGCGTCTGGTGGTGCTAGCGCCTCCGGCGTTGCAGCCAGCTTGGTCGTCCAGCCAGCTCCCGTCGCGCCTTCCTCTGCTCCGGCCGTCGTGGCCTCTCCACCCGCTGCCGCTCTCCCTGCTGTTGCTGCTCCGCCCGCCATTGTCGCGGCGCCTCAACCTGCTGCTCCTGCAGTCACTACCGCCCAGGCCGCTGCCACAGCTGGAGTTGTCCTCGCTGCCGCCACCGCTGCTGCCACCGCTGCGATGGCAGCCCCGCCTCCCGCCATCACCCAAGTCTCCCGAGGCTTTCAGTACGAGGTCCCTCGGGCCAACGCTTCCCCGCCTTACTACTGTATCACACGGGGACTCAAAATCGGTGTCATAAGCGGCTGGTCAGTCTCTTCTTACCATCTACGCCGTGCATGACTGATCGTCTTCTTGCAGGCACAACGCTGGACCTTCGGTCACTGGCGTTCGCGGGTCCAACTTCAACAAGGTCACGACCATCACCGACAGGATCGCCGCAATGGACCAGGCCATTGAGGATGGCACCGCTGGGGTCATCTCCCCTTAGGTGGCAAGTCCAACCATGCCTGGTAAGTTTCTCGCCTCTTCGACGTGTGTCGTGCATTGACGTAAGGCTTTCTTTTGGCAGCCGAGTTCGACCATATCACAGGCGACCTCACGGTCGTGCTAATCTCTTGGGTCGCCGGTGGAGGAGATGCACAGCGTCTTGTATTTAATTTATGGGGGTGTTGATCTATGTAGTCATATAGTTATCGTGCAATCAAGCCCCTCGTTCGCTCATATTCAGTGTGAACTATATATAACTCGCCAGATGAAGTACAAAAGGTAATCAATCAGACTCAATTAAAGATAAGGATGTAAATCTGATGTGTACTTATGTATACGACGCGTCAGGACTCGTGTATGAAGCAGGATTCATCATGTCGGTCCGTCTCCCCGGAATGCAAAGAAATTTGATTTCCTCACCGTTCCCGCCTTACATCACCATGCAAATACGATGAAACGTCTTCTACATCATGTCTGAGCAGAAGTCAGCACAGTAAAATATTATTATATGAAGTACTTGTTTCACCTAAAAGTCTTCTGCTCGAGTGAAAGGTAGCAGGGGAAACTGCCATTGTGTATGAGTCCCTCCATAGAATTTCATGAACCATTTTCATTCTCAAGCCCCCAGCTCCAGGTATTCATGGCAATCTATCCGGTGGCCAGCTATTGAGTTGATCTTCAGCATTGGCCAATGCATCGTACCAGAATGCATCTGCCGAGCTGCGGCAACTCTCGGCTTTGCTCGTTCACATGACCCTTGTTCGTAGCATTTCTCATGTCTCCCTCTACCATCGACGGTCTCAACATGCCATCGAGCGATGAACAGCGTCGTACCCAAGCTGCTGCGTCAGCACTCTGGACTGAACGGTGTGTGCGCTACCCCACACTTGCAGTTACCAACGTCGCTGAGGAATTCTCCAGTCATCGCGCCGAATTCAACCGTCGAAGGAGGGACCGACGACGATATCGTCAGGGCCGGGACGAGTCGCACGCCCGCGAGTCCAAGCTTCAAAGGTGCGCCGTCAAGTCTCCTTTGTTGTCTTCTCTTTTGTCTTACATGTTGTGTTGGACTTAGGTTCCTGGACGATCCGGCTGAGGAAGCCAGCTGCTCGAAGACCCTTCTCCTTGGATTTGTGCGCGATGCCGAAAGAGCCACTCATCGGTTTGCCGGCACTGACAACAAAGCCTACGCAGCTCTTGTATATCGCAGCGCCCTTCGACGTAAGTCGGCCTTGGCCCTCGTTACGTCGAAAAAACAGCGTTTGCGAGATATTCTGGACGAGGCCATGGGTAGTCTTGAACACCTGCAAGATCACTACCGAGACAGCGAGGAATGCGCAGCTGCCACCGCCATCGTTGACCCACTTCAATACCAGCTGGTGCTTCTCGACGACATCATTTATCATTTGGCTCAGGGTGACCGACCCGCCTTGCGATCCGCGGGCCTCTCGGGGGCCCTCTTCTTTCAGTCCGAATAAGCCCAGTGTATGTGTCAATATCTCCCGTTGTGGACAACTTATTGAGTTTTTCACTCTTCTTTAGGCCTGGCATCAGACGCCGTCTCATGGTGTCAATTCCATAAGAACCAGCCGCCTCGACTGTTGCTTCCCACCACTTCCTTTCGTTCCCCCACTTTCGTCTCTCATGGCCTCCGGCGCTCCTCCAGTGTACCCTGTAAGTCCTTGTATCTGCGCCTTCGAACACCTCTCTGACAATCCTGCAGCGATTCAGCGACAAGCTCGTACTGACTCTCTCGCAATCACGTCGGCTTACTCGTGATGGCATGTTCCTCGTCGTCACGGAGGAGCGCATTCGTGCTGGCCTACTTCCCGATGCCGCTCTTGTGACTCTCAAGGAACGCCTTGCTTTGTTCTGGTGTGATACTCTCTACGGTGACGCTCTGCGCGTGCAACTCAGCACTCGGTCCCGTTGGCTTTTTGATCAGAAAGTAAGCCTGCCTGTTCTCTATCGTCGACCGCGTTCTACGACTCACAATTGCCCCACAGAAATTGGAGCTGAAGATGCACTGGAAGGTTTGGAGCCCATTCCCCGGCCGCGAGAAGCTCCGAGCTCAGGTCGAGGCGTGGGTGGACACCCATGTCGACTGGAGCAGTGGCGAGATTCACACCAAGGACATGTCCGAGCCCAGCTGTCATCTTCTCTCAGCCGACGAGTCCAGCGACGAAGACGAGGACAACGAGGACAGCGAAGATGTCTCCTCCGACCGCGACATCTCACCTTCAGTCTCTTCCGCTGCTGCTGCTCACGGCTCCCTTGACACCACACCTCAGGGGCCGCCCGTCATCAATCTCATTGATTCTAGGTTAGTCGGACTCTCTCTTGCTTGTCCCAAAGCTTACGCGTCTCTGGTGCATAGCCCCATTGCTGCGCCCCTCGCGGTTTGCTCTGTTGCCAGGTTATTCATCTTCCTTCTGTTCCTGTTCATCACTGATGTTTCATGTAGATCGCAGTCCGTTGGCGAGGACGAGTCCCTTCCGGACCTCCTGCCCGTTGCCTCCAGTGACGAGGAGGGTGACGAAATCGTGCCAGCCATTGACCATACCGTGGAGCACAGTCACGGCCCTCACCATGCAGCTGATTGCTCTATCTGCTCCTCTCTCAATCTGCGACGCGCAGAGTCCACCGCCGAGTTGTAAGTTTTGTTTCCGTCCCTACGCCGTTTCCTTTTCTGATTGTCGAGATGCTATTCAGCGTCAAGTCAACATCCAATCGCAACCCGGTAAACGTCTCCTACGACGTGAGCTGTCCCTGGTTGCAGCATGAGAGTCAAAGACCCAGAGTCAGCGACCATCGCGCGGCGCATAAGGAAACCTGTAGGGTGCCATGGCGGACCATGGACTCTCATTCTTCCAGCGATGGCGAAGAGTTCGACAGCGATGGCGAAGAGATCGAAAAGCTGCTTGACGACAGTACCGAGCATGCGAGCCCCGTCCCTGCGCACGATGCCACCCTCTCGCCGGTCGTTGGCGTCTCCAAGATCGAAGGAGCCCGCAAGCTTGAACCTGCTTTCTCCCTGACCGAGCCCAAGGTCTCATCCCGCGCCAAGAAGATTTTCCCAGCTATCGACCGACTCAACCGGTCGCCTACCAAAAGTATCCCCGCGCGTCGCAAGCCCGCCGTCGCCGAGGGATCATCGTCTCCCGTGAAAAGGCGCCGTTCTTCCACTGTGATTCAGCCGTTCGGGCATGCTTAGACCTGTATATCTTCGTGATCTTTGTTAAGTTGTTGTCTACTTTTGTTGCCTGTCCTGTCTGCTTTGTGTATATCTCCTAAAAATGTTGCCTGCTAATAGTGGACGTTCTTATCTACTTACTTATCTCCTGTTTTGTGTCGTATGTTCTCTGTTCCGTAGTTGTTTCGTCGTTTGATGTGTTATTATCGTACAGAAAAGGCCTCGGCCAATGAAAGACTTGATTGTCACCAGCAGAATTCTGATGTTTCGAAACCCCATCGAGTGGATGCCTAGACCGTTCTCAAGGTCGATTTGATGCCTTACATACTTGCCCTCTTCCTGCCCTCTTCCCAACGTCGTCTCCGTGCGCCTGCCAAAGCGAGCGCTGATCTTCCTCGGACGCTGGAGCAAACCGTCCGCAAGATTCACTTCACCTCAGACTGACTGCAAGCTTGGCCAGCAGAACACATTGATTGAATGAACCGTATATGTTACAAATAAAGTGGGTACCCTCCTTTGGCGTGCGTAAAATCATCTCTGACCCAAGCCATGAAGTCTCCGAGGAGGGCACTCATCGGGGCGTCCCCGCGCGCGAAGCCCAGGCCGAGATGTTTCCTCATCTTCTTCTCGAGACGGCGACTCGCACACTTCTGATACACGAGCTCTGCGACGGCAAGTGTAATCTCCTGCGGCGACAGGTCAACTATATGGTCCGGTCTTCAATATGAGAGGCGGTTACCTTGCAGCGAGCTTCACGGTTTTCAACCTCGTGGGGATAGGTTCGAAACCAGTGCGCAAAGAGCGCCAGGAGATAATCGTCACGATCCCAACCTTTGTCGCCAACCAAGACCCTTGCCAGACCATCGACCTCCTCCACCAGGTCATCGTATTGGTGGCCGGAGAATTTAATGACCTTCCTGACAACGAATTGCACGTCAGTTGCCTGCTTCTCTCAATGGAAGGACATTGCGACTTACCATTCTCCAGGCTTTTGACTGTCAGTTATTGTCTCCGGGAGCTCGCTAGATGCGGCATCAAGAACATATTGAGAGATAACGGGCGCTTGGGACATGGTCAAAGGCAAACAAGTGACGGTGAGCTATTATCTGTTATGGGACGTCGAACGCCTCTTTATACCGATTTTCGAAGCGAAGCGTCGTACGTCACAAGTGACTGGGGTCTTGCTGACCGTTGACTTCTCAATGGTGAGCCTTGAACCATCGAATCCTAAGGGGGGGGCCTTAGGGATTCGAGCGATTTTGCCTTCTCCTGCTGACGTCCACTTGTAGGCGGTGGCCGCATCATCATGACTGCCCACTCCAAGAAACCTTACGTTCGGCGCCACCATGGCTCAACGAGCGTCCCTCTCCGTTCATACTATCGTTCATCCACTGGTCGAATTCTCCAACGCGGTGGACTATCGTCTATTGTCCCTCGGAAAATCTCCGCTGCTGTTACCGCCACTTACGCCGATTCACACCCTCAGCATGGGCTCGCGGACGCGTTCGAGGATTTCAATACAGACGGTGACCCTCATCCGGTCGTTGAACAGCTGCACTTCGTTGTCGAGGCGCGTCGCCGGAGACGTGGTCTTGCGCGCAGACCGCGGGTCAAGGTATTCTTACCATTCCTCCCATGTGACTATTCACCAATGTGAGACTAGGTTCGCGAGCTCTTACGCTGGATTGGCCAAGGGGGTGGCCGTGATTACCGACCAGAATATCTCGACGAATTTGTACGCCGGAAAGGCCGTGGCGGCAACCGTATCGAAATCTGTGTGTGTAGCGGTGAAGACTCCGATGGTGATTTGCAGATGGGAGGGGGATCAGCGAAGGCGACCTACCGCTGCGTGGAATGCCACCCAACTCGTCTCGAATGTCAGAATTGCTGTGTTTCACGACACAACGATCTACCGTGTCATGTCGTCAAGGTTTGTATTGCGACCGTGTTTGACTTATATCTTCTGATTTTTCTTTGCAGGAGTGGGATGGCGTGCGTTTCATCAAGAGGTCCCTTCGTGACCTGGGCCTACGCTATCAGGTCGGACACGAGGATGGAACGCCATGCCTCGTACCTCTGGCCGCCCATGAGCGCTTCATTCTTATTCATAACAACGCCCTTCATGAAGTCGCGCTTGATTTCTGTGGCTGCCCACAGAGTCAACCAACCCGAATCCAGTTACTCCGTGCCAGCCTCTTCCCTGCTACCATCAGACGGCCACGAACGGCTGTATCTTTCCAGTGTTTGGATGAGTTTCACGCGCTCACGTTGGCCGGCAAACTCTCGGCCTACGATTACTATAAACATCTTGTCTATCGCACAGATCCGCTTGGTCTGAGTGTTCCGAAGGTGCGCAGTTGCTTTTGTCCTTTGTCTCAATTCGTTGTGACCGATCGGTTTTGTGTAGGATCGGTACAAGGCCTTTCTTCGGGTCGTCCGTCAATATCGTCATCTTACGCTGCTTATGCGCGGTGGCAAGGGTTGTGAGGATGACGGTGTCAACAATATCGGGGTCGGTGAGCTTGCCCTGGCTTGCCCTGCCTGTCCTCGTCCGGCGATCAATCTTCCGGCCAACTGGAGAGATGCAGCACCGGAAGACGAGTAAGCTCCCTTTCGCAATGACCTTATCATGAAGGGCTGATGGCGTCGTGTCTAGGTATCTCTACTGGCAGATTCGAGCAGCGGATGCCAACTTCCGCCTGTCGAATTTCTTTCGTTCTTCCGACGAGGTTGACCCCGGCCTCCACACAGGCTTGGCATATTTCGTGAAGCCGGAGGGTTATCACGAGCATATATTGAGCTGCGCCACTCAACAGGATGTGAGTCACGCTATTACACGGGTCGACAAAGGGACTCACCTAATCCGCTTGTAGATCAGTACGTGCAGTGGTTTCAAGACGCTGGCGCACGCAGAGACAAAGAGCTCGACTGGCCTCCGATCAACAGGCGTGGTCATGTCCGCTTGTGCGCGTCACGAGATGGTAGGTGGGCAGAGTGTTGGCGACCTGCAAAAGGGAGAGAGGTACGCACCTCATGTTTCTTCGTTCCGTCGCCTCACTCACCATGCACTCTAGGTATTGCAACACGGACTACGTCTTGGCGGCGTCCCTCAAGCCCGTGCAAGTAAAGAAAGTCTTCTTCTCCTATGACGTTGCGTGCCAATGGGAGAAGAACTTCCCGGAGCGCATGAAGGAGTTGCCTCTACATCTCCAGTTTCCAGCGGGAGTTGAGATCGATGCAGGGGTCCCGAAACTTCATTCGCGTGCACACAAGATGTTATGTCAACTGGTTTACTCTCTGAACCTCATTCCCGGGATGGGCCGTACGGACGGCGAGGGCATTGAACGCATCTGGGCTTTCCTGAACGGTCTAGCATCAAGTACGAAGGAGATGGGTCCCGGGCATAGGCACGACACCATGGACGACCACTACCACTATATGAATTGGTGCAAGTACGTGAGTTTCGGTACGTCTCCGTGATTCCGAACATCCGATGCCTGCTAACTCTTGGCAGGTATCACAATGCTCAAGCGTCGCAAGATGGCCCGCGTGCAGAAGGAACGACAGACGAAGGTCCATGACGACTTCACAGCCATCATTCCAGGAGACGACACTATTCAAAAGTGGACCGACGAAGTAGTTGACTGGGAGACGGACCGGCGTAATAAGCCAAGTCCTTATCGTCAGATTTCTCGTCGTGAGTTTCTATCTTTGACGAGGTTCTTTCCACTGACAAATTGTCCCAGATGAAACGGAGGGACAGCTGCGCCTTCGACTGGCGGAGGAGGATCGAGTTCGAAAGGAGGCGGGTGAATTGCGGTTAGTTCATACGACTGCTGCCGCATGTCTCTCGTATGCTTTCGACGTTGAAGCCATCCAGTGAGTCCTTGTATTCTTTGTCAGTGCTAAGGCTAATTCTACTCTCGAGATATGAAGTTCGTCGAGAGCGCGACCCCAAAGCTACAGCTGGAGCATCCATGTCGCTCACAGCCCACGAACTCAGCGAGCTGCATCGCCGTAGAGTATCTTTGCGCCGCCGAATCCAGCATTTCCGTGGAATGCAGTCGGCGTACATGCCCGGTGCAGCGGTGAGAATCCGAGAAACCTGTGTGTCATCCACCGGTCGTGCCGACGTGGAGGACGAATGCCTATGGCTTCCTTCTGATTTTTCTGCGGCGGATCGCGTGAGAGCAGTGGCATCGGGGCTAGTCGAGCTGGAAAGAGTCCATCGTATCAGTCAAATGCGGGACGCCCTCGAGACGGTACGAAACTGTCAGACATACATACGCGCCCACTATGCCTTTCGCAAGAAGGGACCCACCGGTCAGCACGCGGCGACACGGGCCTCCACTTTCCTTGCTAGTCAGCAACGTCGGTCGACCGAGGCTAGGCTACGATACACATACTGCAGGGAGGCGTACGCGAAGCTCATGGAGGGTGAGGTTTCATCATGGCGGGAGGAATTCCAGGAGCTGCGAGTGGAGCATTGCATCTCTCTGCAGGGGGCCGATTTCGATATCGACAAACTTTTCGCCCTGGGACAGGGCACTCACGTTATGTCATGGATATGGACTCAGGCAGGAGCCGTCCACGAGGGCGATGAGCTGAGCCTGAACCGGGCGAAAGGGGAATGGTTGAAGAGTCGCGCGAGAGTTTTGAGATGGACGGAGGAGCTGAAGCTGTGTGAAGAGGAGATGAGGAGGATACGGGTTACACTGCGGTGGATGGAGCTGTGGTGGCAGTTGCGGATGAAGTGGAGGGCAACGGCGGACCCTATCTTGTATGAAGGTTCGCGTGCATATGCTGCGCACCAGGCTTCGATTCAACGGGATCTCCGACGCGCGTTTGTGGCTCTCTGGGAAGAAAATGGCGAGGTGGATAACGACTACCAAGATCTACCCTGGCAGGATGGCGATTCATCGGGGGCGGCTGCTTGCGCCGATGGTGGCGGGGACGATGGCGAAGATGACGAGGAGAATGAGGAGTCTGCGGAGCTGGCGGCAGGTGATGCGGTAGATGGTGGCGAGGAAACTATTGACACGGACGTTCTACCTATGTATACTCAACCTATAGTCGATGTAGCGGATGCTTCGACGTAGGATAGACGAAAGTGTATTAAGCATCGTGAGTGTACTATGCCTGGGGCGAGAATGTCAACATACCAAAGCATGACGAATCGGGTGCGGGCGCGCGCACTGCCTCATTGGTCACGTCCGCTTTGGGCGAGTTTTCAGCGGAAAGTCATTTGATCCTCTTTTGGACGGGTAGATATAACGGCCACCTGCCTAGGGCACGGCAGCAAGCTTGAATAGGTATGGGTGCTGGATAAAAAGGCAGGCTGAAGGCAGGCTCTGTGGCTGTGCACAACACAGACCCGAATGTCATTTGGAAAAGTGGCAACAGCCACTGTAATGGGTATAAGTGGTGGCAAGGGTTGACATTGCCGAGCCAAGTGCAGAGGCCGCAGGCGACGCCGACACGTCTCGAATCGAACCAACAGTCCCCGCCGACAGCACCGCCGAAGACGATGACGATGATGCGGACGACGCCGACGAGATTGCCCATGTTGATGATGATGCTGAGCTTGCACATCAATTTGAGCTTCTGCAGGTCGTTAGTGATGTGTAAAATAGTGTATATGCTTATGTAATTATTGTCCTTGCTTGTAGAATTTTTTTTGTTGATCTATTTGATGTTTTGAGACCCAACAATGAGCAGGAGGGCGGGATAACAAGCGGCCTGCCCGATTGGGCAGTTGATGCATGGCGGACCGTGGTCCGATTGATGACAAGTGCACGAGACAGCGCCGGCGACCACTTGGCCGAATTGGGAATGGGCGCGTGGACGGTCGGTGCTCGGTACCGCCCAGTACCCGCCAGGAAGACACAGAAGAATACTATTTACAAGTTCAATATCTCGCATTTAATGCTTTGCAAGTGCTTGACGGGCGTATTCGGCCAATTCAACCTATTTAGGTACACCACATGGGGGCGAGTATGGTACCTAACTAGGTCTATCTGATGGGACTATCAGGTGCGTCGAAG
>JAHLMJ010000041.1:0-56025 GCA_019915105.1 Strobilurus luchuensis | reverse complement strand
TTGACGCTGATATGCATGTTGAGATTACATGGCCAGAAATCCAGAATTTTGCGATTTCTAGACAGCCATAAGCAACTAAGAGCCAAGCGGAAGCAAGGCTGGATACGCTACAAAGGTCATCACGGAGACGCTCTCTAGGGCAAGGAGAGAACTCCAAGCATGTAACTATTAGTCAAAGAACGACAGTAGCCAGGGCTGAATATCATAAACCCAGTTGTCCCCTCTGAGGAGGTCCTTTCACCTTGTACGCGTAACTGCGCCACACAAGCAACATCCGAATCAAGGATGAACAGCCGTCGCTTCCGACGACGCTCTACCAGCCGCAACATGATCCTCAGCATTGAATGAGTCGAAGCGGGGTTCACAACCTCCGGAGTTCATTACCAAAAGCGGACGGTACATTGTTCATTGTGACAAAAGTCGTATAACAATAAACCAGTGTCAAAACCCCGAACGGGGATGATTCGCGGTTATCTCAAGAGAATCACCTTCATCGGTCGACGCGTCTGATTGATGTGAAACTGGCAGCGAGGCGCGATCCATATGGATTATGACTCGAAGACCCGCCTCATGTACTACATGTGGTATCAGCCATCCAGATAAGTTGCCCAACGCTTCAGCGCGTCACCATTCGAGTTCACGGACCATCTCAGTGCATGCGCACTGGCGGTAGCTCGCGATTGAATGGGCTCACGCCCAAGTCTGGTGCAAAGGCTGGATAAGCCGGTAAGCGCCCGGTTAAGTAAAAGTACACGCGAACGCCTATCTGAGCACGCAGCGCCTTGCTTCTCGGAGTCCATGGGTGGTCTACGCAACATCTGAACGTAGAGGAACTGGCATATGCGCCGGCGGGAACTGTCTGGTGACCTTTGCCCGTGCAGGCTGAGTAGGGACTCATGTTTTGTACGGACCGTATCCAGCCGTCGAGTAGTTACGTAGCTTACCGGGGTGAGTCTGTAGAGTGTATAAGTAGCGTCGCGTCTGTAGAGTACAGTAGTTTAGTGCCCCGCAGTGAAAAGCCCACAAAGCATTCCTCTGTAGTAATCTGACTCGGGTTCGCGCCCAATAAGAAGTTCAACACGTTTGAAAGCCCATCCAAACCCTTAAGCAGCCAAGAACCTAAGCAAAGCAAAGTCTCCTAAGACGCCTAAGTGGCGAGATACTCAAGAACCGCAGACAAGAATCGTGCGCAGTCCCTTGACGTCAAGTACCCAGTTAACTTCTGTGAGCCCGGACTTCTCCCCAGAGATACCGCACGGATCCAAGTAGCAAGCAATCGTCTCCCCAGAGACAACCGCCTTGTGAAAGTGAAGCCTAGTTAGCCTGAACTGGTGCGACGTTAAGCAGCCGAAGAACGTCTTGTGGCCACGGTATCTGACCGACGCTCAAAAGAACGATCTGTCACACCCAAGTAGAGAAGTAAGTTTGGTACACGAGGCTAGCATCAACGCAGATAACAAGTCAGTGCACTGTTGTCCGTTCGGTCGCCCCAGTACTGTAGAACACCTACCCTTGAGCGGTCCCGGCCTTCGCGTCCCCGTCTTCCTGGCGAGCTCTGTTCGGCTTTGAGTCTTTATTCGATTAGGTGTTTCGCGTAGATCCTCTTCGCTTACAACCCCCCCAAAACAACCCGCATTCGTGCACCAAAACGGACGTATCAGTCCACTGCTACTTTAACCAGCCGTTCCCCGATCACACGATTAGGACAACCGTTCCGTACCACAAGCACCAGTAGATTTGTTGTTGGTTAGATAGTGGTGATTACACGCCGCTTTATCACACTGCACATCATATTTTGGAGCCCACCGCGAGGGGGGTTAAGCATTGACAACACAGTACAGTTGCTGTTGTCGATCTCCAAATGCAAGTACAAGACATCGAATTGAAAGCACAGGCTGGACGCTAGAAGACCTAGACCCAAGCCTCGAAATTCAGATCGATATACACCTTCTCAAGACGAACAGTTTACACCAAGTTCGCCAAGTACATCAGCGCGAACTTTAAGAACCAGACCTCACGTTCCGGGATCACTCAAAGACGGTTATCCAGCCGACAAAGAGCGAGCCATCAAAGCACTTGCTGGAAAGAACGTTGAAATTAAGAGAAAGTCCAAGAAGAAAGCGAAACCGAAGTCACCGTCTCCTCCACCTGAATCAGAGCGGCCAGAAAGTCCTTTGACCCCAGTACCGGATTCAGACAACGCGACCTTAGATTTTGAAATCAAGCAAGAAGAACCCGAATCAGACAGTCAATTCTTCTCCGACCTTAACGAAGATCCGCGAGAAATACCACTGCCAAGTTCACCCGAACCAGAGAGTATACCACTACCTGATTCACCCCAGTTAACACCAGTCAAAGAACGATCAGTGACACTATCAGACATCATGCCACCGAGAACGTTAGACCCAAACAAGTTCGTCTCTCCCGAGACGAAGACCCTGATCAAGAAAAAGGGGATTCCCCAGCAAGAAAGCAAGAATGCGCCAGTCTTCAAAAAGAGTCGTATCATCGACTTCTTCTTAAACATGGAGTTGTTGTTCTCGAACCATGAAATAGAGGACGACGCGGCCAAAATCGAGTTAGCTGCGCTGTATGCCGGCGCAGATAATCGCGATGCATGGTTCGTGATGCCAGAGTACATCGCTGGTGAGTGGGAAGCGTTCCGAAAGGCGGTTCTCGCGAGCTATAGCAAGGGTCCGGGCGATATCAAGTACTCTATTCATGATTTGCGAGACGCTATATCTGAATACAAGGAAGAAAAGGCTGGTACGAAGACGCGCTGGATGGCATGTCAGCGAGAAGTCGTCCATATCCTGAAGTACCTAGTGAAGAATGAGGACATCACGGAGAAAGCGGCAGTGGAACACATTCGAGGATGCTTGAAGCCAGTCGTCTGGGACGCTGTCTTCACCGGCCTCCGCACGAAGGCGTTACAAGCACAACCGCCTCCGGAGAAAATCACCTTCACGATTGATGAAGTGGTCGTGGCTACTAGCACCTACTTCAATTCTGGTATTCAGTATGCCGGAGTGAAGACCGAAATCGAGGAAAGCGAGTTCGGACGCAGTTTGCTACCCCCGGGGACGACGAAAGTCAAACTCGAAGATCTACAGGATATGAACAACTTGTTGGCTAGCTTCAGGGACACCATCAATGCACAAGAGAAGCGGCTCAACGAGACGCCCAACATGGTCCAGAAACTGCTTGAGTTGGTGCTGCAGAACCAACGAGAATCACGCCAACAGGCTTATACAGCCGAACCATCGGCTGCTTACTATCCACAACCGATGTACAACATGGCGATTCAAAGCAGCCGTATACCAGACATGGTTCGACCGGGACCAGGCATGCAGATGGGTCACGGCAACCAGGGGACTCGAGGTTTCATGAACGATGGGTGTTTCTATTGTGAAGACCCAGCCCACTTCATCGAGACCTGTGAGCAGCGTAAGAAGGACGAACAAGAAGGCTGGATATTCAAACCAGAAAACGTGCGGTGGTTCTTCCTGAAGAATGGGAAATCGATACCACGCAAAGCAATCTCTGGTGTGAAGCCCAGTGAGTTCGTTCGTCGATTCAAGGAAGAACAGCTCAAGAACATTCGCGCGCAGAACGCGATGGGCAATGAAGAGGACTACTTCGCGCCGGATGACTTCACGTACGACGGTCAAGTAGTGTTCTTGACGGCGATGGGAAACGGAGGTCAACAGGGTTTCAACTAGGCTCGATGAGAGGAGGACTCGGATCTACATCCCAGTACCTGGAGAGCCAAAACGTTGTACGCACACGAAGCAGTCCCCAAGAAGTCCCTAACCAGCCGAAGGACGTACCAGTTCAAAAAGGACCTGGTACCAGCTGGAAGAAGGACCGAGTTGTCGTCAAGATTCCGCGACGAGTCAAGTTCGCGCCTGTTCAACCAGCGCAACCTCCTGCAGAGGAGCCACCTAAGATAGTGACGGAAGACGCTTCGGAATCAGAATCGGAAGTGGAAGAGGACGAACTTGAGGAACTCAAAGACGCCCTTAACCAGCCAGAACCTGAACCGGAGAAAGTCGACCTGAGGGCGGCCGATTCAACTCTGCCTGATAAAATTAAAGAGAAAACCAAGTCCTACAAGCGTGAATCGAAGCTCAAAGAACTGCTCCGTCTCAACCCACAATGGGAGGAGATGTGGAAGGCGTTGTTACCTGAGTCATTACTGGCTACTAACACCGCGTGGCAGAAGAACTTGCTCGATACGCTGAAGGCCAAAAACGTGAAGGTGAACCTCCAACAGGATGCTTCACCAACGTACGCTGTATTCAAAGTCACAGCAGAAAAGACAGCGCACATGCCGGAAGGCGCTATCGTAGTTGAAGACCCAGTAGAGCAATTCTACAACCAAACTGGTTATACGGGTCCGTATCATGTACCACGATCGAATGTGGCGCCTGAAAACGCTGATTTGCGAACAATGTGGCCCCTGGTCAACAAGAGCGGACGAAAAGAGAGTCTACTCGACGGGGGATCGCAGATCGCGTCGATGTCGTTGAAGGCAGCACTGGAGTTGGGGATCTCCTACGATCCAAGTTTCACCATAACCATGGAGAGCGCGGATAAGAGTCGAACACAGACCCTTGGCCTGGCCAGGAACGTGCGGTTCAACTTCGAGGGGATCATCTACTATCTCCAGTTGCACATTCTTAAGGATCCCGCGTACGAAGTCCTGCTCGGACGACCATTCGAAGTTGTGTCAGAGATCAGTCTGCATTCAACTGCGAATGGTGATGTGATCGCTACGATAGAGGACCCTGGGACAGGCAAGAAATTGACCTGCCCAACCTACAAACGGGGTCAAATGCCCAAGAATCTGCTACCACAAGGTTCACACGATACCCCGCCGGGTTTTCAGAACCGCTCAAGGAATTGAAGCAAGAACAAGGAGAGGTGGTACTCATTCTCGAAGCTGATAGCCAAGGCAATGTCGTCGTCAAAGAAACATACACCCCGGCAGAAGAGGACGGAGCGTTTGACCGCGGTGTGCTATCCAGCCTTTACCTGAAGAAATCGGCTGCGAAAGTGCAAAGGCTGGTTAAGCCATTACGCAACAAGTACGCGTATACGGTGCCAGTGGACGCGAATTACACCGTCCCGATGCCTGAAAGTAAGCACCCCATCGAGACACACCAAGACAGTCGCGTCTTTGGGTTTCGAAAGCTGTTTAACTTGAAGGAAATCGCCGAAGATGTTCAAGAGGACGAACATGTCTCCCGAGTCACTATGAATCTGTTTCACGGTGTGCCAATTGGACTCAGTCAAATGTTCAACGACTACACGGTCACGATGCCCAGGGACTACATGGGAGAAGCGCGAGAAAAGTTCTTCGAAGCCGAACGCTTATCAAGGCGTCGAGGAGTGTTTGCTACCAAGAAGTACAAACCGGTGCACCTCAAAGTAAAGTCGCACCTAGGAACTCTACCAGAAGAGTTTCGCATTCAAAGGCACATTCATGGGGACCCACTTAAGGGCATGCCCCAACTGTCGAAGTTACCGTTCAAGTTCCAGCCTACCGGCCGTTATACAGCCGAACGAAGAACCCAGTTACAAGCTGATCACGCTGGCAAGTTCTTGTGGGAGGCGGAACGCGACTTGGTAGACCAAGTAATGTGCCTGCAGAATGAAGGATTTGCCTGGTCGGAAGATGAAAAAGGGAGCTTCAAGGAGGAATACTTCCCACCTGTCGACATGCCGGTCATTCCGCATACACCTTGGGTGCTCAGAAACATCCCCATACCGCCAGGCATCTATGAAGAAGTATGTAAGATCATCAAACACAAGATCGACACGGGTGTGTACGAGCCATCGAACTCCTCGTATCGCTCGCGATGGTTTTGTGTGGTCAAGAAGGATGGCAAGAAACTGCGACTAGTGCACAGTTTAGAACCGTTAAACGCGGTCACCATCGCGCACTCCGGACTGCCCCCTGCTACAGAAGAACTAGCAGAAGCATTCGCGGGCCTCTCATGTGGGGGAACGCTGGATCTGTATGTCGGGTACGACGAGCGGATGCTAGCTACGGCGTCGAGGGACATGACAACTTTCTCGACACCGTACGGAGCGCTCAGATTACGGACACTGCCCATGGGCTGGACGAATTCCGTCCCCATCTTTCATGACGATGTCACATACATCTTAAGGGATGAAATACCAGCATTCACGAGGCCCTACATCGACGATGTACCAGTGAAGGGACCGGTGAGCAGGTATATTCAGCCAGACGGTACATTTGAGACGTTGCCCGAGAATCCTGGCATCAGACGGTTCGTATGGGAGCATTGTACAAACATGATGCGCATCATACAACGAATGAAGTACGCTGGAGGAACTTTCTCGGGCACCAAAGCGATCATTTGTGCTGAAGAAATCGTAGTAGTTGGACATGTCTGTACATATGAAGGTCGAAAACCCGCTGAAGATCGAGTCAAAGTGATTTCGGACTGGCCACCGTGTCAGACCCTCACTGAGGTCCGTTCATTCCTGGGGACAGCAGGGATCTTCAGGGCATTCGTGAAAGATTACTCGAAGAAGGCATATGCCTTAACTAGGCTGACCAAAGGGCTGGTTAAGTTTCAATGGGAAGAAGCTGAACAAGCGAGCATGGACTCACTTAAGGAGGCCATACGAACTTGTCCAATGTTGAAACCGTTACGGTACGAGTGGTCGACACCAATCATACTATCCGTGGACACCTCTTATCAAGCCGTCGGTTTCTACTTGTCACAATTCGATCCTGGCGATCCCAAGAAGCAGTACTTCGCGAAATTCATGTCAATTACACTCAATGACCGTGAAGCTAGATACTCGCAAGCCAAGCGAGAGCTGTACGGACTGCATAGAGCGCTAGCATACTGCAAGTATTACCTGTTGGGATGCCGAAAGTTGAAGATTGAAGTTGATGCAAAGTACATAAAAGGAATGTTGTCGAACGTCGACTCGCTGGCCAACGCCAACTTGCAGAGATGGGCTGAAGAGATACTGATGTATCACTTCACACTAGTTCATGTACCAGGCAAGGTACATGGCCCGGACGGCCTAAGTAGGCGCCCTGCGACCGACCGAGACAAAGTAGTGCCGAAACCAGCAGATGAAGAAGCTGATGAACTCCAAACGTTCGAATACGAGGCGCCAGAGGACCTTCCGGCGAAGGATGAGCCGCTGGAATTCGATAGTTTTAAGGACAAGATCGACACTCGAACAGGATTCACGCAAAGTGTGACTTCGAGTGAAGGTTTAGAAATGCCTGACGACTTGAGAACGAAGCTCTCTGGCCTCCGTCAATGTGCTATGGCTATGGAAGAGGTCGAGGAATGGGTCGGAACAGACACCTTCCCCGACGGTCGACGATCGGATCGTGAGCAGCAATGGGAACGACTTCTACCAGAGTTACCAACGCTGCTCGAGACCGGCACAACGCAGTCAAAACACTTGTCGAACCTCGAAAAGTCGCAACTAGAACGGTGGAAGTCAGGATTCTTCATGCGCAACGGTCGACTGTATCGGCTGGATAAGGACGGCGAACATAAGAGAGTTCTCCAGAAGCACCACAGAATGGGAGTCGTCAGAATGTTACACGACAAGAGTGGCCACAAAGGGCAGTACTCAGTGCAACGGCTGGTTAGCAAGCGATTCTGGTGGCCAGGACTTGAGGCAGACGTGAAATGGTATGTACGCACATGTCTACTCTGTCAAAAGCGACAGAAGAAGAACATTCACATCGAGCCCGTCATCACAACGACGCCGGGCATCTTTGAGCGAGCATACATTGACACATTTAAGATGCCTAACTCAGGTGCAAAAGATAAGAATGCGAAGTACAAGAACTACAATGCTGTAACAGTAGCACGATGTGGACTCACCGGCTGGCCTGAAGCGAGAGCATTGGTCAACGAAACAGCAGAGACACTCGGAGAATGGATCTTCGAAGACATCCTGTGCCGGTGGGGATGCTTGAAGGAGATTGTGACCGACAACGGGCCAGCAATCAAGAAAGCAATAAGGCACATCGAAGAGAAGTACGGTGTCATAGGCATCCTGATCACCCCATATAACAAGCAAGCAAACGGAAAGGTCGAAAGAGGCCATTGGGACATCCGCCAGTCACTGTTCAAAGTGTGTCGAGGCGACCCCGAAACCTGGCCAGCATACTTGCACGAAGTGTTATGGGCAGAAAGGATCACCGTTAAAAGGTCGATTGGGGCCTCACCATTCTATGCGGTAACTGGGTGTGACCCTATTTTGCCGCTGGATATTGAGGAGGTAACCTGGTTGATCGACACCCCAGATAAGATCGTGTCACATAGTGACCTCATCGCGTACCGTGCTAAACAGCTCATCAAGCATAAGGAAGATGTAAAGGAGATGCGAAAGAGGGTCACTGTGGCGAAGAAACGAGCTGCAGAAAAGTACAGAGATGAATACATCAATTCCATGCCAGAACATGCCTTCGACACGGGCGACCTAGTCCTCGTTCGAAACACTCGCATCGAGAAAGAACTAAACGCTAAGTTCAAGGAACGTTTTATGGGACCGTACGCTGTGATAGCTAAAACGACCCGTGGTAACTACGTGCTCTGCGAGCTGGATGGAACCGTCCTAAGGGACAAAGTTGCGAAGTTTAGAGTAATCCCCTTCTACTCGCGCAAAGACAAGAGTACGTTCGGAAAGAAGTTTTTCGAACGGCTAGAAAGAATCAAAGAGGGAGCGGTAAAGGTGGTAAATGACTTGGCGAAAAAGTCTTGAACCACCCAGACGAAGTTCGAACCACTACTCAGCCTACTCAGCTAACCGGGCCGAACAACCGTAATGGTACGAACGAGTCTGCAGGACACAAATCGCGTCCGTTACACTTCAAACTGATTCACAGTAACCACAAGGATGGTGCGGACACCATCTAAGAAAAGAAAGAGTGAATGGGGTACCAATACCATATAATGTAGCAGAGAATTTTTCGAATCAATCTTATTCAGCCATGCGAAAGCTGAACAAAAAGGGTATTTGGAAAATGAAAAATGCAGATCGGCAGCATTGTATGAGGCAAACACAGTGAGGCTAGGGACCAAGTGTTGTACAGATATGCCACAATACTGGGTAGAAGAAGCACAGGCCGCTACGCGGAGGCTGTGGGCGAAGATCAAGAAGACGGTCTTAAGCGGATTTTACGTTCAGGGCAAGTTAAGTACGGAGATTTCGAGTTGAACAAACTCTTTCTTTCCCGCCACTGCTAAGCACACGTACCCGCCGTCAAACATGTCGAACATCGCAGGACCGTCCAAAGACACCACGACGCAGCGAACCGACGCGTACGACGGGCTGGGCAGATACGCGCCCAACATGCCACCAATCGCGTTGCATGTGCCCAGCCAGGAGGTCGTTGACTATCTGGACCACTTCCTCGACTATCCGCAGAAGCTGTACAACTGGTTTGGTCGCTTGGCCATCACGCGCCACGAATTCTTCGGTACAGTCGTGCCCTGGGCCTACTGCCACAGGCATGAAATCAAGAAGACATCCGGCGACACGCTAAAGCAGCTGGATATCGCCTTCTATGAAGCAATGATGGAGGCGTACGATGAGAACTGGGTACCGCAGCCATGGTACTGGGAAACGTTCCAGTTGACGAAGGACTTCATGGTACGTGGACTGCGCAAACCAGCCAAGTCAGTTACTAAGATAAGCAAAACAGACCAGTCACAACATCTTCCCGGGCAAGCTACGCGAAGTGCCGTGGGACGAGGACACGGAAGGACCAGAGCCTCCGGACTACAAAGTCCACGACCCGCTGTTCCTCCCTGGCTCGCCTACGCCGCCACCAGAGTCCGCGGACACTTGGCCTGAGGTGACGCGTCATGAACAGCACATCGACAACCCACAGGCGCAAGTAACGACGAGACAAGCGGTGAAGCCGAGGAAGGTCAGTACAGACAAGAATCATCCAATGATGTTCAAGCTTGTTAACGAAGAAACAGGCGAGACCAGTCAAAATGCAGGTCAGGCAATCAGGGCCAGCAAAAGCAGCTGGCAGGCGAAAGGTATGTCGTTTAAATGGGTGGTAAGATGAACCCAGTTAAGGATAAACAGCAGGACCAGCAAGTTCAACCCGCCGCCGAAGAACTCCCCGCACCGTCTATGCCCAGCGAGAACTTCGGCGTCGAATACGAACGGCTCGAACTTCGAAACTGGATATCGAAGGACGATTCGGAGCCAGGCAATATGTGGTCGCATGGGGACCGAGCCGCACAGGTCTACCTAAGACGCGACCTGCGAGGCTTCGTCTTCTGCACCGATATCAAGCTGGAATACAGGATCACGCTGACGACGGGGCTCATCGAGCGAATATGGGAAAAGCCGTTCAGCCTGGTCCTACTGCTCAACAGCTACCGCGTCGCCGATCGACCATCGAGGGTGTATTCGTGGTGGGCTGAGTTGGGCAATCGCCTAGTCAGCCTTCAGCGAATGCCCCAGCAGGGGATGATCGAGCGAGTGTTCTGGGAGCCGTTCCGCTTTGACACCTTCGTCCACTTCGTGTTCAGGAAGTTCCCGGGCATGGATCGAGCGAAGGAGAAGCTGATCTACACCCAGGACCAGACAGAGTTGAGGTTCTGGATGCGGGACAGCTTCCCGCCAGCCATGAGGTTCCAGTACAGCGAAGCGATGGCCCTGCTTTATCTGCGACGACCAGGACAACTCCCCATCGACATCGCGAAGTGGAGCGCCAGTCAACAGTTTAAGAAGGTACATCCCATCTGGGACCGTATCTTCGAACTGTTTGGAGTGGTAGTGGACCGGGAGACATTCCAGGCCAAGCTGTAAATCCTGGGGTAAAAGAGTGGTTATAACCACAGGCCTTGTTTCCATACAAGTGGTTATAATCACTGAAGTGCTAGGGTTAACCAGCCACATCTTGAAACCCTAGCCTGTCAATTGCGAAGCCCAACATCCATTGAATATCCACCCGCCCGTGAATTAATGCGCGGGCGCGCCTCATTCGGAGATCGGCATCTCGGCTTTTTCTACGGAGATTCCCGATCACTACATTTCGACGCGCGCGCGCGCGCGCCGCGCGCTTTGTATGGAACGGAACAGGCTTGCTTGCCTCCCTAGGGTAGTGCCAAGCGTAGAGACAGCTCGAAAAGCTCCAAATGAATAGGCAGGTTACACTACAGGACACCAAAATATAGCCAGATGATGATAGCGGCATCGCGGCGTTAAACCAGCTTCTCATGCGTGCTCGCGATTCGCTTGGGTTTGTGCCGCCATATTTGGCCACTTTTTGTCGTTCAACGCCTCGACTGACCACAACACGCGCGACTCAAGCTGCCAATTTCTCGCCAGATGAATCCTTCCGCGTATGTCATCTCAATAACATCTGACAAACGCGTCTTATGTTATCTCCAAGCAGTTTACCCGATACCACGGTCCTTTCTGCTGACGCGTCTGTTTCCACGAAGGTTCAGCCCTTTCATCGAGGATGGGCCAAGGGCGGACGCAAAAAGATGCTTGAAGACGGAATGGACGATTATATCACGGCGCGTCGCAAGGGTAAAGCCCACGGTCTCGAGTTTGCCGATACGGTCTTCAATACGATGTGCGCGAAATATCCGTACGACCTGCCCATGGACCAGGAGCCTCCTGCGAATGTGCCCCCAACGCGCCTAGACTTGGAGCTGTCCCCGTCCGAGCAAGCTCGCAAATCCGCGTTGTTGGAACGCCTCTCCACCGTGCGCGTGCTATCTGTCCATTCTTAGTTTCCACTCACACATTTCTCAGGGAATCCGAAACTACTACGACACGCGTTTCAGCAAAGCCACGCCCATTGCGAAACTGTCAAAGTCACAAGTCGGCAAGGACCCTATTGGTGCCCTCCTCTGCAAGGTTGCTGGGGTTGACGTCACGCGCAAACGCGCTCGCACACCGGCACAGATGTGGATGAAGGAGCGCTTTTCCAACGTCAAGAAGGAATTCGATGAAGATTTCGTCGAAACTGGGAAGAACGCGCGCCGTCAGCGGATTAACGAGGTCGCCGCTTACTCAATGGACGTCTGGGAGGGACTCTCTGCCCAGGAGAAGGTACATTGGCGAAAGCGCGCCGATGAAGACGCTCTCGAGGTTGCTCAGGGGAAAGCAGCAGCTCAGCAACCGCTCCAGCTCTTATCGCCGGAGGAAACACAACCGTATGTCATTCGACGTTCTCATGGTCTCTCGTAGCTGATGTTTTAAATTGGTGTCAGGGCTCTGGACAATTTGGCCGCCACGCTTCAGCCCCTGCTTGAGGGTATCTCGACAGTCCTTGGGGGGAATGTTGCTTTTTCGTGGTGCGGTCCGGAACCCCGGAAGGGTGGACAAGTCAATGTGATATCGTTGGTATGCTATCCACACAGTCTTCCCTGTCTCATTGTTCCATCAGAATCAACGTCGGAACGAATTCTGCACCTGCGCCTAAGGCCTTCCATGAGGCAGACGGCAATCGCGGCAAGCGTCGCTTCAAGACTTACGAAGCAGCAATCGGCGAATTTGGCATGTCAAGCTTCAGTAAGTTAGTGTCTCTTGATTGAGCATCTGAACTTATGAACTATAATGTAGATGAACAACAACAGCGCTCGCGCTCTCTTCCCGGTGTCGAGATGCCGAAGACCCTTCCTTGGTTCATGCGCCAGGAACATCCTTGGGACTCTGACAAACCGACTGCGAACACGTCGTCGTCTGACCTGCCATCGACGACAGTCGCACCGAACGAAGCGAAGAGTGCACCTAAGGAAGCGACGCGTAAACGTAAACGCTCTGGAGACCAGTCGAAATCGCGCAAGAAGGTGAACTCGACCGCACCTGTTCCTGAGGAGTCAGACGAAGAGGACGCTACCGCCAGCGCCGAGAACGTCCCCCCCGCCTCCTCTGGTACTCCACCACTACCCATCCCTCGCAGCGGCGTTGCTGACGCTGGCAAAGCTGCTGCGCCAACGCCTCAGCGCATGGTCTTGGCAGATGTCACGAATGACATGATTGACCCAGTGCTTCTGACTAGCGCGCCATCTTCTTTCATTCCGACATGTGGGCCGAATGATTCGCTGCATCCCTTCGAGATGGAACTCACCATTCGTGCTCCCCATCCCGTCTCTCCGACGCGCTCTGATACGCATTCTCATACGCTACCGCCCCATCCTTCCACCCATCCCGACTATCTTGTGGATGCCTACGAGCTTCTGTGCGCTTACTCGCTTGGTCCAGCTTGGGATCGACTTCTTTCGACGTACGTCAAACTGGAAGGATCCTTGGACTTCGGGCACGGGAAGCCGATCCCTTCCCTCAAGATTCGCCCGAGCTCAATCCAGGAATGGATTCAGCGCGCTCGCCCCCACGACTACCGACCCAACCTTGCATTCCGCACGCTTGCGGAACAATTTTGGCCTTGGTGGGCTCGGTTACAACCATCGTGGCGTTGCATCGAGCTCAAGGACACACCTTTCCGCGACATTCATCGTCAAGCTGAGGGAACCGATTGGGGCAAGTTACGTACGAGTGGTCTCAACGGACACTTCTCGGTTCTCGCCTTCCTCGCTTGGTGGGGCGAAGCGTGTGGCGACGATGTCTTGGGGCTCGGCGAATGGATGTTTGCCGTCGAGGATGTAGAGTGGGTGTTGAGCACAATGTTGTAACATCAGAGTCTGTCAGGTTTTCTTGTAGCGTAGCGTTGCTTTCTTGTAGCTTTGAAACAATATGTACTTGTGGCCGTATTTAATGTAACGACAGTTTTGATCAAATTCCGTGTGATATGATGTTCTAGGAAGGAGACGTGTGATTGGCAGTGAAATAATGTTCGACTTGTGCGAAGGGCAGAAAAAAAAGCAATCCCGTAACAAGGCAAACCAAAAAATAAGACAACAAAAAGTTACTCTATGAGCATCGAGTTCACACATGGCAGCCCACGACACAGTGGTTCTAACGGAACCACTGGGACGATTAGGACCACTCTGTCAGTGGGCCGCGTATAAAGTTAACATTTATGCGTTATACCAGCTCCCCCTTCGAATTGCGACGCGCGAAAGCCCAGGCAATTGAGCCCGAAGGCCGAGATCAATTAAAGCCAGGTACTTGATCGGTCAGGGTGTGTTCATATCTAATCGCCTTGGCTCGGTCACATCTAGTGACTTTCGGTATTCATCCGCTTCAAACCGACATCCCACATCCCAGGTCTCCTTGTATTTCCTCCTCTGTGTATTCTGTCGGTATCAACCCCTCAAGTTGTTTCCTCTTACTTCCGGTCCAGCTCAGAGCTCGGACCGGGTGTAGGAGCATGATCTCGACATATGCTACACTCACTCCCGGATCACTATGGCCTACTATAGCTGTGTCTGCCCTCAAACGCCCTCGGAACATCAGAAATGTAGGCTTTGGATCACCTACTTTGAGATCTGATAACTTTCAGGCTTCTCCCATGCCTCGGGAGTCCGTTCTCAAATCGGTCCAATAGAGGTCCAGTCAACGGGCCGTTGGCAGATTTGATACATTTCTTTTGTACCTCGCGCATTGGACCTCGGAATGTCCTGTTTCTACTCTTATGTGAGTCCTTCCCAATCCTATCGAGGGAATTTTCTCATGTATCTGTATTGCGCGAGACCGGTATAAAGGTCCAGTCAAGGTCCAGTAGAGGTCCAATCGGGTCCAATGGAGCATCATTTCTGCTCGGAGACCAGTCGAGCTCGCTATTCCTGCCACTTTGACTTTTGGCCTCGTAAAATAGAGCACAATTCGTTTGAAAATACACCGCATGATTGTCCACTCTCTTATGAATTTTATTTGCGGAAGCCGGATTTCAGTCCAATAGAAGTCCAATGACCTCAGACGTTAAGGCAATAGCATTAAGGAGTTGCTGATTTGCTTCCTACCACTACGACGCGCACCACTGTGTTGCCTAATAACCACAGGCCTTTCCCTTCCACAACCGGTAGGGTCATCATGCCGGCTCTGGGCTACATTCTCACGGCCATTTTCTCCCTCTAGCCTTCACGTCGAACGATGGGGCGCAAGAGGCTATACGACACCCCCGAGCTCAAGAAAGAGGCAGATCGAGCGAAGCGACTTCGCTGGCACCACAAGTACGTCTTCAACAAGATGTTCTCTTTCCGCACTCTCATTCACACCCTCTAGGAATCGCGAGAGCCAACTCGCGGCCATGAGAAAGCGATACGACGATAAAGCTGCGAAGGCTGGCACCAAGCGCCGTCAGCAGTCTAACCAGGTTGCCGAGCCCCAGTGCGTTGTCTTTCGTACCCATTCCAACTCTCACTCACTCGATGTCATTGCAGGTTCTTCGACGAGGCCCTTTGCAAGCGCCTCCTTCGCCGTGTTCGTATAATTGATGCCGAAATGCGAGCAGAAACTGGCAATTCGCCCTTGGCCTACGTCTCTGCCATTGCCGACCAATACGAAGAACAAGAATATCTTCCTGGTCTGAAGTTTCTCGCTGAGCTGGAGACCCAATATCAGTCGAAGAAGGATTACACCGCCGACGTTGTTGCCCAGCTGCAGGACGAAGTTGGGGTTGGCCATTCGTACTGGAAGGATGCTCAAACGATACACCAGCGGTTCGTCGACATGCATAACTACATCGACGACCTCTACAGGGCAGCGGAGACCAAGAAGTTGAAGACCGCTAGACGTGTTCGCAGGCTTCTCTACCAGCAGCCTCATTGATCCACCTTGCATTCCAGTTGTATTTCTTTGCATTGTGTCTACCTATTGTTGTATATGATGTATGCTAATATCTTGTCAGTCTCTTCTCGTTACCCGTCTGGCCTCTCCATGTCGTCGTCGTGCGCCTCAAGGCTACGTAAGGAATCGGCTGGAAGTGAGACTTACGTCCTATCCTAATTCGGGGGGATCTCTACGGTTCTTCTCAAGCACCCCTCACGACGCTCCTGCCGGAGTAGCGGAGTCAGTAGCGGAGTCGGGCGACAGCAGGATCCCGCGAACAAAACCGGCGAAAGGCCTGTTTCTCCCTTCCCAAATCCTTCCTACAACTACCTCCCTCGCTAGCAAAAAAACACGTCCTCGCCATGTCTTCTCAAGCCATTCTTGCAGGTCCGACTTTGCCCAAGGTAAGATTCGGCTCTTTGTCGCGTTGTGCTTCCTTCCCGCTGACGCCTGCGTAGGGACTCTCTGGCGACGAAAAAATCTTTTTGCTCGATTGGACGCGTCAATTTGATGCGTCTCATCTCGTCGCTCGCGAGGTCAAGCGTTTCAAGGCACGACTGGAGCTTGCATTCAACATCGAATTTCGTCTGGCCCGCCTCATCGACGAGACCGATGGCCAGTACAGTGTTCGTCAAAAGGCGCGAAAAAGGGTACGCCTTTCTAATCACGATTATCGACGCGTCCTAATTGATTTCTAGACCCTTAATGAAGGGTTCAAGTGGGCTGCTCGTACCCTCTCTCTCCGGAAGACGCCCAAAGGGCTGTGGATTGTGGCCGCGCCAATTGTGGTCGACCACTTAGCCGAGCCGGGAGTCCCTCTCTTGCCGGGTCCGCGTCCACGCCCTCGACCTTTGCGACCAGCGAGGATCGTTGTCGCCGCCCAATCCCCCCTCCCGACGTCTCCTCGCGACGATCGCGTCGACACGCCTGATGAAGAGTCAAGCGAGCTCGATTTCTCCAGCGACTTCGAGTACCCCAGCGAGATTGATTACGAGAGCGAGGCGACCACTGCCGTCGACATGGACAAGTACGGGGCCGAGGAGGTGGAGGACGACCTCGCTGCCATCCGAGCTTACGACGCCGCGCGTGCCAAGCTTGACCTCGCTCAACCCAGCCGCACGCTCACCAAGGAACGGCTCAAGGCAATCAGGGCTGAGCATTATCGCCTGCGCTCTCCTGGTCCTATTTGGGGACCGGAGTTTTGATTTACTTATTCCAACTTATCCTGATCTCATCATTGTCTCCAAGTTATATATATTGTTATCTTTACATCGTTCTTATACTCTCGCATCTAGCTACCAAAATATGTTATTTCTTGTCAATTATATTGCTATTCAATCCCAATTGGGCTGGAGATGCGCGTAGTCTCGCTCCTCTAGAAGGATAGGAGGCCAACCAGGCAGCGGGAGTCCCCACTCCAGCTTCTTGTCCGTATGGAGCCGCTCGGCATCCCAAGGGCTTTCCTCCTCCTCCGGGTCGATCAGCGACAAACACGACATGCGGAACTCAATCAGTCCCAAGTCGTTGACGAAGTGGAGTTCTCTCTTCTGAAACTCCGGGTCGTAATTGACATGCATGTAGTTGAGGGCGGCCTGGAGTGTCAGATTAAGTAGATGAATATAGGCTTTCGGTGATAGCGGATCGCACCTCAAGCACAATCGTACCAAGCCCGACCGTTTCAGGAAATTGATATCCAAAGTCTCCAGTGAGCCAAGCAGCAAAATACTCGTCTCGGTTGGTGTAGTCGAAGGTGACATGAAATGTCATCATATGTCGGTTAAGGCAGGCGGCTTGATCGCGGCTGAAGACATATGCCATTGCCTTGATAAGATCGGTTCGTTTTGATACGGCATGCAAATGTGGGGCGGAGACTTACTGAGTACCTCTGCAGAACAATAACGAAGGTAGTTGGGGAGGTAATTGATAACGACCAATCCAGCGTCGCGTGAGCTCATAGCCAAACAACCAGTAACAAGCCAAACTCTTCAAATCAACCGCCATGCCCGGCAACGACAACAAGACCGAACAAGCAAGCCAGTAAGCATGCTGCAGGTCATTGACTTGCTTTCATGGACTGACCTGTTCTCGCAGGGCCTCGCAGAAATCCTCCCCGAATTCCGATGGCAACATTCGTCTCAGACGCAAGAAACCTTTTCCGGCGTCGTTTCTACGGGGTGAAAGGCGGTATGTTCATATCTTCAGTCGACCGGCTCTCACTAACTATCCTTGTAAGGCGTGTCAAGGTGGACCTTGTCTTCGAGGATCTCCTCATCCCGGACCCAGGATGCTTTGATTTTGCGTGCTCGTATGACGTGACGTGTGTTGGTAGCCGTAGCCCATGCAAATGTCTTTGCCACACCGAGGATAATAGTACCGAGCAGCAGTAATCTAGTCTCTGATACTTCCGAGATCCGTTGGCCGAAATTGAAAATAACCTCGGAGACAAATAGCGTGCCTGAGAGCAAGCAATCTAAAAGGAACCTGACTAAGCATAGAAGTCTCTGCTCTAGACCTCAACCTCATGAATACCGACAAGTACCCAGGTAGCGACCGCATCAAAGAGAGATGGCTCTGTCTAGATCGCGCTTCTGCCCATATCTACGGCGATGCTTGCCAAGGTGGCCCCGACCATCCCGACCAATGCCTCTGCCTACCATTGGGCTTCGATCCTGTCGACAAAAGACCGATGCCGAGCCTGGAAGAGGTTCACAAGGCTCAGGATGCGATTCGCATGTACGTTAATCGCCATCGTCGCTTGATTCAAGCGGAAGTTACCCGCGCCGGTAAGTCCATTGGTTGCGTCGCGAGCGGTTCCTGATCAGCCATGTTCATAGAGTTGGCGGCGCCTCGACGTTCAAAATTGAGTGCAAATCGGGTTAAGGTGAAGAAAGAGGAGGGTATGTGAACAGTGCAATCCTTAGGGAGGGCTAACTGACAGTCTCATAGACGACATTTCTCTCGATGCTGAAACGACCGACTTCCTCACCAACTGCGGGCGATTGGATTGGGTGCCGGCTTTTCATCAGATGGGTTGCGTGGACGCGCTTTCCGTGCGAATTTTGGCAGCAGGTACGCAAAGTCTATAATTCACCGTGCACTTACATATCCCAAGATTAGGCATAGACGACGCGACACATATCTCGCTGCTGATAGCCCATAGCTTATCACTCGAACCGGAAGCTTATGACCATCGGGCTTTCGTCGTGCTCTTGGATTGCTTCTTACATGGCGACCCCCATTATTGAACCAAAATATATCATTACCTCTCCTGTTGTATATCAATGTGTATCTTGCCCGATAGTCCGAATCTATTATCTCCGAGCCTTGATGAATGACTTGCACCCATGCGACGTTGGTTGATGGTAACCCGGATCCGGTTGGCTCTTTGTCGTCCGCGTCTCCCTCCCTCATGACATGAAGAAAACTGGTCAAAAAAAGCGCCCTCTCAAAGCCGTTCGCGCAGACGAAGACGACGAGTACGACGACCTCAACGTTGTACAAGCCCGTACGGTCAATCTTTCCCGGGACGGCAAACGGCACATCTCTTCGGTCACCACGGCTTGTGCGCGAGAGGATGTCCCTTCGGCACAGCCTTTGGTGTGGACGAATCGCTTCTATGCTCCGGAAGAGGTCGCGACGAAGCCGCCACCGCGCCGCTATCACAACTCGGTACATGCTCCCTTCTTCCGCAACCCCAAGCGTTCGCGCTGAATTCGAAACTAGGATCAGAACATGCTCCATTGGGTGGAGGAGGCCCGACCACAGGAGAATTTGGAGGAAATGATTCGGCTAGAGGGCCTCGGAAGCCGTGTGGTGCATCCCAGCTCACCTGTTTCGATCGCCTGCCTTTTCTGCCAAGATGGTGTGCGGGAGGTGGTGGCGGGAGAGGCCTTGTACCGCTGCGAGGACTGCTGGGGAACGTACATGGAGTGTAGCAGTTGCATCTGGGTGAACCACCAACGAAACCCTCTGCATTGCATACAGGTAGGCAAGCGATATTTTTCTGTACGTCTGTCTTGATTTAACAGCCCACTATAGAAATGGAACGGCGAATCTTTTGAGCCCATCGCTCTACGCACTCTGGGTGTTCGTGTTCTCTTTGGTCACGACGACGTTAATTACTGCGTCAATCCGCAACCCGCCCCACGCGACTTCACGCTTCTTCACGCAAACGGTATTCATAAGGTCAGCGCCGACTTCTGTGGCTGCGCACAACGCGCCCCTCCTCGAATCCAAATGCTTAGATCGGAGGTTTGGCCAGCCACAACAATCCACCCGAAGACTGGAGCGACACTTCGAGGCTTGGAGCACTACGAGATGCTATCCTCTTCAGGAAAGCTCAGCGTATTCGAATATTACCAGGCCCTTGAGAAATTGACCGACAATACGCGCGTCAACCTACCCAAGGTTTGTTTCATCTCTTTCGTGTGATGTATCCCTCATCTGACCCTTTCGCCTTAGTCGCGATACAAATCGCTCTTTCGTATAATACGGCAATTTGGCCACATCAAGATGCTCAAACGCGCTGGACGGGGCAATATCGTTGATGGGCGTGCGACGACCCAGTCTGGCGAACTCGCCCTGCGCTGCCCTGCTTGTCCTCGTCCCGGTGTCAATCTACCGCCGGGATGGGATTCCCTCTCTCCCCGGGAACAGTGAGTGATTCTTTGTCTCTATGTTCAAACATTCTAATTGATCCTCTTCGGCGCAGATACTTATATCGCCTGATCGTAGCTCTCGATGCAAACTTTCGTTTGAAGAATCTACGGCGGCCCAGCAGTTTGGACCCTGGTCTGCATACCGGATGGGCTTATTTTGTCGAAAACGCCCCATACCTCGAGCACATTGCCAAATATCCGAAGCAAACGGATGTAAGTCTTATAGTCGTCACCCTTCATTCGTATTGACATCTCCGAATAGATCAGCTCTTGTGCCGGCTTCAAGACATTGGCCCACGCTGAGTCCAAGAACTCGACAGGCTTACGCTCCACGGGTGTTGGTATGGCAATCTGCGCGCGACACGAGATCGTCCTGCCCAACGGAATCGGTGACCTCCAAAGAGGGGAAAGGTATAGTCATCTGGCTGCATCTACTCGTTCCCTAACTAACCTAACTCTCATCGAGGTACTGTAATATGGACTACATCGCTCTATCCGCCCTGCGTTCGACGAAGTTGCGGCAAGTCTTCTTTTCATACGACATAGTCTGTCAGTGGTCAATCCACTTCATTGAACGGATGCGGGCCATGCCCGAGTGTCTCCATTTGCCGGACGACATTGCAATCGCCTGGGGGATTCCGAAGTGTCACTGCGAGGGACATAAGATTGGATGCCAGGTCGAGTTTAGTATGAACATTCAGGGCGGAGTCGGACGCACTTGCGGCGAGGGAATCGAGCGAACGTGGCCGAAACTAAACAACGCTGCGCCCTCGACGAAGGAGATGCTGCCTGGTAGCCGACATGACACACTGAATCGACAAATTGCGACTCACAACTGGGAAAAGATTGTGGATCTTGGTGAGTGGCTCGCGAGACTGTCGTGTCTGTTCTGACATTCATCCAGGGAAGTCCTTGCACCGGAAAGAGCATCTGGCTATGATAGGCATGGCACAGCATGTCGCCGCTCACGACGAGTTCTCGCAGGCTCTCCCACAGGGCTGTCAGGAGACATGGACGAAGCAGATCGAGGAGTGGGAATGTAATCATACCCTCCGCAACCCATACTTTCTACCGGCCCTCCGTAAGTCTCATTCCGATTTGGAGCTGTCTTTATCTGACATTTGCTTGCTAGATGCAAGCGAAAACACGGTCAGACAAGCGCTTGCTGAGGAAGAGCGCAAGCTCGCGGCGACCGAGATACCGCTGCACGAGACAAGCGCCTCTGTGTGTGTAGGCCTTGGCTTGCTTATCGAGGATATGCAGTCAGTAGCGATCCTACTCGCGCCTCAAATTCAAACTAATCCATTGATTCAAGGCGGCGCGTCGTACACATGCTCGGCAGTGACGACAAGGATAGTCCAAGCACCATCAAGGAAATACAGGAGAAGCGGACGCTACTTCAGAATCAGATCCGGCAGTTCCGAGCGCTGCAGACTGTCTACATGCCTGGGGCGGACACAGTTCTAAAGCATCTCGCCGGTACTCGCGAAGGCGATGTTGAGACTGAACCACTCATACTTCCATCTGCCCTGCCGCCCGGTCTTCGCACAGCCGGTTGTATTGGCGGAGTCGTCCAGAAAGAGACCATCCTTCGCGAGGCACAGTGTCACGATGCTCTCGAGACGGTACGAGCCATGCAGCGCACTCGCCGAAGTGTTCGTGCTTTCCGCCGCCGGAACGTCCGTGGTCAGCGACGAACAAGTCGAACGATGGCAATCCTTAGCCGTCTCGAAGCCAAATCCGATATGGCTGTGTCAAAGTATCGGACAGCTCGCGCAGCGCTCCATCAGCTACGAGGAGACGGAGCCTGGATGGATATCCTGCGATATTTGGCAGACGAGGACGTTCGCGCGCTGGACAGCTTTACCTTCGAAGTCGACCAACCTGCAAACAAGAAGCGGAAGACCGGGATGAAGAAGGACGAGGTCCAGTTCGGGAGCGGGAGCCACAAGATCTCGTGGATCTGGCGTATGGAGAACTCACTCGACTCCTACGACAAGGACGAACTGAACGATTCGGTCAGGGTGGAATGGTTGAAGAGTCGCGCGCGTGCGAGAAGCTGGACGGAAGAGGTCAGACTCATCGAGGAAGAGAAGCGCCGAACCCTGGTGACGCTGGAGGTGGAGGCATCAAACTGGATCGAGAAGAGGGCTGGTGGCTGGGATGGACTCTCGGTGGCCGTGGCGGCTGGCGTCAGAGCGTATGCATATCGTCAGGCCGCGATACGCCGTCGACTCGCGGCTCTTTTCGCCGACATCTGGTCGAGGCCGTACAAGGGTCACAAACGCAGAGTCCCTGACCGTATCGAAATGATTGCTGCAGCAGAGGAGGAGGAGGAGTCCGAAGAGGAGGAGTCTGTGGAAGAAGAGCATGGTTTGGCGGCGGCCCGCGCCCTTGCTACAAATACCGACGATCCCACTTTGGACGATTAGCGTATATACGGACAGTCGGACGTTTTTAAATCTACTTTCGGACGTGTATGATCAAATGATGAGGACTTTCAGAGTATTAATACCCCGAAACCCTATATTGGGGCCAACTAAAGTGTGGCATGCTGTCGGGAACCTTGCCGGGCCTTTGTGCAGCTCCCATATGCGGGTGAGGTGCTTCCAGTGGATACAAGCACTGAAATATGGCGTTGAGAGGTCCAAAATTCTGTGGTTGGATCCACAGAATGTGGAAATGGGTTCAGTGGTAACAACCACTGAGTTTCAGCATGTCCCGGGGAAATGGTTGGACATTCCGTGTGTCCGCACAGCAGACGCTCGACGACGCTCTGTGGCGTTGCGCGTTATCTTTGGACGACGAAGATAAGCGGGTGTTGGGTGTACGGGGACTGAAGTTCGACAAGGGACGAACCACGGCGCTGCGCTACAAGCAGACGAACCGAAAATTCGTTATCCAAGATAACCGGTTCGTCGTCGTGGAGTCATCGTCGCCAGCAAGGACGTCCAGCCCCCCTCCCTCACCTCCTCCACAAACGCCGTTCTTCAAGAAAACGAAGCTGCCACCCCCAGAATCGCCCACTACAGCGCGTCGACGAAAGCAGTCAAAAGCGTCGACGAAGATAGTACCGCCAGCAGCCAGCACATCCGCGGGCATCGAGATGGTCGCCCAGACACCGGCAACGGCAGTCGTGCAGGCTGTGGCCGTTACTCAGCCACCCCCGCCAGCAGCAGTTGAGCCACCAGTGGCACGGGAAGCGACGCCAGCTATACCTTCGCCGCCAGTGGTCCACGAAGATAGCGCACCGCTAGCAAGTCCCAAGCCGATGTCGACACGAGGAGAGTCTGAGCCCCCTCCGCCATACGCTAGCGAGGGCGAGGATGAAGAACCTCGGCGACCGTTGACCCCTCGTGAGTTGACGCCCGACTACGACGAGCAAGGCGATGTGAACATGGACACGCACCCGTCGCCACCAAGGAGTCCATCTCCTCTCACCCCTCCACCCGCGTCCCCTCGAATCGCGACTCAGGTGCCTGCACCAGCTCCACCGCCGGCTCCAAGAATGGTCCTGCCAGCGAGTACGCGAGCGTCGCCGGAGAAGCCCAAGCAGACGCAGGGGGAGAAGCAGAAAGAGACGAAGAAGCGGGCACCCCCCAAGTCGCTTAAGCAGCCGAACCCAGTGGCTGGTCAAAAGCGACCTCGTCCAGCGGCTGAAGAAGATCGCGATCGGCCAGTCGCCTCGTCAAGCACTCTCCACATCGAGGAGAGTCAGGTACCACGCGTCAAAGCAGGGAAGACCATCGCGCGCGCTCACGGCAATCCGCCGTATACCAGGGAGGAACCTTTCAAATGCGCAGAGTGTTTCTGGTATCTCCACGACTGCAAGCGGGAACGAAACGTCACCCGTAACCGCAAAACGAGCGAAGGGATCCTCAAGTGCGACCGGTGCGTCAAGCAAAACCACAAGTGCAGGCTAGCATTCGTGGATGGACAACTGGTCGTCCCTTTCGAGGAAGCGCGCGGTCCGTCGCGCAAACGCGCCCCTCGAGCTGAGGCTGCAGCCAGGACTTCGAACAAGGAGCTCGAAGAGTTGAAGCTGCAGGTGGCGAAGCTGACGCGCAAGGTACGGGACCTGGCTGACAAAAGCGACGACGAAGAAGAGGAAGCAGAGGAGACGGAGGAGGAAGACACCCCACCTCCAACCAAGAAACCACGCCGACAATACGAATCGAAGTCAAAGAAGCGAAAGTAGATACTCATATAGATATCTACTGGGACTTATTAGTCGGCGTTGTATAAAATTTTATCTTAGTTCAACCCTTTTAAGTGTGAGATTGTAAGCGCTGCACACAAGAAAAGAGATGGATTAAGGGCCTAGTACAAATGCAAGTTAAGGGGACAGATACACTAAGCGACGTAGTTCAAGCTGGTATAGAAGTCAAAACGAGGCGGATGCTCCAACGCGTACAAACGAGTAAAGAAGTCGGACACCAGACCCGGCGCAAGCCCATCGATGACTTCTTGGAGCTGTTCGAACTCCCACAAGCCAGCCTGATCCCAACAAATCTCCCAGAAGCCTTCAAAGACACCAGGAATCTCGGGAACAGCGCTGATAAGAAACGACAAATCAGCCAAGAAGGTGGAACTCAGATAAGACTCACCGAGGGCCGTACTCACGAATGTGATATGGGATGTTCTCCCGGACGCTGAAGTCGCGATGGTAGACTTCGGGGTCCGGTTTGACGAACAAAACCGGGTGACAAGCTTGGTAGAGAGGCCACCAAGTGACGACTTCGCGAACCGGACCAGGCAAGCCGCCCAGGTCGGGAACGATAGTCGCCAGCCAGTCAGCCTCACGAGGCGTAATCAGCCAACGAACACAATCGTAGACGCCTTCGTGAGAACCCAAGACAGACTCGAGCTGAACAAGCATTAGACCATTCATGGACACCGTCGAAGATGAACTCACCAAGAAATGGTCCAAGATCTCCCTGTGGACATCGGGGAAGAACACCGAGGGCTCAAGGAAGGGACGGGCCAGGAAATTGGTCTCGTTCTGACCGTCGAGGCTCTTGGGATGAGGACCTGTGAACCACTTGCGCAGTTGCGCCACACAAGTAAGAAACATGACGAAGAAATTCGCCTTGGATCCCGGAAGGAACAGTCCCGGATGCTGCCAAAGACGAGCATAGCGGCGCTGGATAAATAATAACCCAGCCATCAGTATGAAGGCTGAATGAGAAGTAATCGGCACGCACCAAGACATGTACCATGTAGCGAGCCGTCGGAGCATCGTGACGCTCCAGGAAGCCGAGTTGAAGACGAGGGACGTTCATCGCATCAGGACCATCCTCGACGGCAGGGCGGTCCAACGCCACCAAACAATCGACGAACGCAAGAACGTTGTTCTGACGCTCGACGATGGGGAACCTCAAGGATCGATGGAAGATGTCCAGCGCACTGGCAAGCGCGAACTCGCCCTCGATAGCGAAGACCCGTTCAGCGGACTGACGGACCGTGAGGTTGCGAACGCTCTTCAAGCGAAGATTGGCGAAAGGAATGATGTACTGAGTGGGCATGATGTACTGAAGCAAGACGAGGCGAAGGCACGCCTTTTATAAGATGAAAGGAACATCTAAGACGGGTAGTACCGTCACGGAGACCTGAAGCAAACGGAGTAACTTAGGGATTCGTGATGGCTGGATAAGCAACGGAACACCACTGACGACTGGCCGCGAGGCTAGAAGGGTTCCGTTCAGGCGCGAGGCTTCTGTTGTTTCACACTAAACCCTTGGCAATAAGTCTATGTCACATTGGGGACGGTCGTAAAACTACAGATGTTTTGTACGGAAAGAAATGTCCAAAAATGTACAAAAACGAAAACCTCCGGCTACTAGTCCGATGAATGACAAGTTTTCTACCTAGTAGCTACACGCGAGCACAAGAACAAGAAGATAAAACGCCAGCACAGCGCAACTACCGAGGGTCAGGGAAGAGCAAGGCATCTGTGGCGCCCAGATACAGATCGCGAGTACGCAGGAAGGTCTGTATCTCCCCGTGAATACGGTTGAGCGTCACAGACAGCTCGTGACGGTAGGAGTGTTCGGCGGCGATGACACCAGCAGAAGCAGCAGTCACCTCGGGCGCATTATTAAGGATGTGCATGCGCTTCACGATGGCGGAAATGGCAGTGCTGTAACCATTGACGTGCTGGAACGCTGTTAAGCATGTCAGAAACAACCACCGACAAGTGGGAAGCACCAACAGTTGCTGAGTTGGTCCAAGAGGATTGGCTCGATGTTGAAGACCGATGGGCGAAGGGCTTTGGCCATGCGACGAGAACCTTCCAGGTTCACGGCCGCCTTGCGCTTGACAGGAGTCGGCTCGACCTCGGTCGCAGTGCTCGTGGTGGAGGTACTAGCAGAAGAACCAGAACCACTCGCTGTCCCCAAGATACGGATGGCCTTGATAAAAAGACGGTTGTTAGTGTCCATGCCGGGCACTTCAACGAACGGAAGGTATTTCACCTAAAAAGAACAAGTCAGCCGACTGAAGAAGCAAGACAGCTGAGTAGTACATACCTTCGGAGCCGCAGAACTAGCGGAAGGGCCCGAAGCAACCGAAAGTTCCTGCAGTTCGCGAATCAGAAAGTTGACTGGGGCGTAGACATAAGCTTACTTCGACCTCGTCATCAGAGGACTCATCCTCACCGGAATCAGAGTCCATAGCTTCGACGTCCTCAGCCCAGTCAAAACCAGGAGTCAATTGGAAGAAGTTACCAATGTCTTCCGCGGGCGCCACAGCCTTGGGCAAGGTGGTGTTTGAAGACACCGCACGGAGTGTGCCATCACCAACGGCCTCCAGAACCTCGTCGATGAGCACGGCGCTCTTCTAGAAAGTATAAGAACAGTCAGTAAAGTTCGGCGGCTGAGTAGTACAACACGTACGACGACCTTGGCCTTGCCCTTGCCCTTACTACGAGTAACAGGTGCAGTAGCGGGGGCGCTGGCAGCCACAGCAGCGTACTTGAACTTGGGATGCATGGGGTGACCCTCCTCGACAAGATACAAGTCGGGGGCGAGCGTGCCACGCTTGGTGCAAGTCTGTAGGAGCGGGTTCAAGAGGTTGGGAAGGTTCAGCTCGGGAGTGTGAGGGCTGACACCACACTCAGCGCTGATGTATCCAAGAAGCGAACGAAGGTCACAGATGACCGCTGGCATCCAATCGGGGACAACCAAGTTTGGATCCTTGCTCTGGAGAGTTGGGTTCGCCGCCTTGAAGTAGGGCTTAACCAGCCGAAATAAATAAGAACAACAAGTCCACGTACCGCGATAACGCCAGCGACACCATCGAACTTCTCGGCCAACAGTTGTATGTTGGGAAGCAAACGAGGAAGTGTCGATGTCGCCAACAACCTCCAAGTAGCTTGTTGAAGGTCGGGCCAAAGCTTCGCCAAGCTGGGCGCCCCGTTCGAGGGAACTTCGGATTCCAAGACCAGGGGCTTGAGCTTCGTGACCAAGGCGGCACGATTCTGCAACAGCTGAGCGTTGACCTGTGGCAAGGCGGTGGGAACAAGAGGACGAAGACCGGTGAAGTGCTTAGAAGGAGCCATGAGACGAATATCCGATGAAAGTAGGATGCTGTCTCGTACTTCGTCAACGCCTTATAAACCGTAGACGGAGGAGGCCTTGAGGCGCCGGATGTCACACATAAGAAACATGAAGAAGACATGTACCGATCGGTATCGTGAAAACGGCACGAAAGGCTGAGTAACACGATGGATCAGAATGGACTTAGGGTTATCCGGGAATGTCGCGGACGACATCATTCAAGTTAAGGGGAGATGATATGCATGTTGAGATTACATGGCCAGAAATCCAGAATTTTGCGATTTCTAGACAGCCATAAGCAACTAAGAGCCAAGCGGAAGCAAGGCTGGATACGCTACAAAGGTCATCACGGAGACGCTCTCTAGGGCAAGGAGAGAACTCCAAGCATGTAACTATTAGTCAAAGAACGACAGTAGCCAGGGCTGAATATCATAAACCCAGTTGTCCCCTCTGAGGAGGTCCTTTCACCTTGTACGCGTAACTGCGCCACACAAGCAACATCCGAATCAAGGATGAACAGCCGTCGCTTCCGACGACGCTCTACCAGCCGCAACATGATCCTCAGCATTGAATGAGTCGAAGCGGGGTTCACAACCTCCGGAGTTCATTACCAAAAGCGGACGGTACATTGTTCATTGTGACAAAAGTCGTATAACAATAAACCAGTGTCAAAACCCCGAACGGGGATGATTCGCGGTTATCTCAAGAGAATCACCTTCATCGGTCGACGCGTCTGATTGATGTGAAACTGGCAGCGAGGCGCGATCCATATGGATTATGACTCGAAGACCCGCCTCATGTACTACATGTGGTATCAGCCATCCAGATAAGTTGCCCAACGCTTCAGCGCGTCACCATTCGAGTTCACGGACCATCTCAGTGCATGCGCACTGGCGGTAGCTCGCGATTGAATGGGCTCACGCCCAAGTCTGGTGCAAAGGCTGGATAAGCCGGTAAGCGCCCGGTTAAGTAAAAGTACACGCGAACGCCTATCTGAGCACGCAGCGCCTTGCTTCTCGGAGTCCATGGGTGGTCTACGCAACATCTGAACGTAGAGGAACTGGCATATGCGCCGGCGGGAACTGTCTGGTGACCTTTGCCCGTGCAGGCTGAGTAGGGACTCATGTTTTGTACGGACCGTATCCAGCCGTCGAGTAGTTACGTAGCTTACCGGGGTGAGTCTGTAGAGTGTATAAGTAGCGTCGCGTCTGTAGAGTACAGTAGTTTAGTGCCCCGCAGTGAAAAGCCCACAAAGCATTCCTCTGTAGTAATCTGACTCGGGTTCGCGCCCAATAAGAAGTTCAACACGTTTGAAAGCCCATCCAAACCCTTAAGCAGCCAAGAACCTAAGCAAAGCAAAGTCTCCTAAGACGCCTAAGTGGCGAGATACTCAAGAACCGCAGACAAGAATCGTGCGCAGTCCCTTGACGTCAAGTACCCAGTTAACTTCTGTGAGCCCGGACTTCTCCCCAGAGATACCGCACGGATCCAAGTAGCAAGCAATCGTCTCCCCAGAGACAACCGCCTTGTGAAAGTGAAGCCTAGTTAGCCTGAACTGGTGCGACGTTAAGCAGCCAAAGAACGTCTTGTGGCCACGGTATCTGACCGACGCTCAAAAGAACGATCTGTCACACCCAAGTAGAGAAGTAAGTTTGGTACACGAGGCTAGCATCAACGCAGATAACAAGTCAGTGCACTGTTGTCCGTTCGGTCGCCCCAGTACTGTAGAACACCTACCCTTGAGCGGTCCCGGCCTTCGCGTCCCCGTCTTCCTGGCGAGCTCTGTTCGGCTTTGAGTCTTTATTCGATTAGGTGTTTCGCGTAGATCCTCTTCGCTTACAACCCCCCCAAAACAACCCGCATTCGTGCACCAAAACGGACGTATCAGTCCACTGCTACTTTAACCAGCCGTTCCCCGATCACACGATTAGGACAACCGTTCCGTACCACAAGCACCAGTAGATTTGTTGTTGGTTAGATAGTGGTGATTACACGCCGCTTTATCACACTGCACATCAACGCGTCTGAATCCGCCTTTTTTCTTGGGTTTGGTAGACTGAGAAATCATAGTTGTTGTTCAAGCAGGTTGATGTGTGCAATAGGAGAAAGACAAGACAGCTAGCCGCCACCTGAGTCCAGGCTGTGACGAGAGTGAGAAACAATCAGTCGCAGATCGTCGGACGCATACTGATCGGTTTCGAAATTTGATTATAGCTGACGGCAGACGGTCTGCCTCAGACGCTGGTGATTCACCTCCTGATGGAACCGCTTCGCAAATAAAGAGCAAAGGCTAGTCTCCCATAGGCAGACTTGATCAAAGCCGATACTTTGATCTGGAGTCTGCTTTCAGACGCCGCACTCTAGTACTATCACAGCTTTTTCTCAGAAAGGAAATATCACGTGAGGCAACAAGCACAAAAATTCGCCTAGAAAGGAAATATCATGTGACACACTGAAGGCCTTTTCGCTGGTGAAGGCACCATTGACGAGGTTTGTTGAGTATAACATCGCATTTTGGCTCTGAGCTTGCCACTATGACCTCCGTTTCTATCCTGTACTACCTCTAGGGTCCTCAAGCTGCTCTGACTGAACCATTGATAATGTTGATGAATTAGACAGTAACAATAAGGAGTAGTCATCTACACAGGCTGATTTCAAGACCAGAACAGGCAGATTTTGGGGAGAGGCTATGTTTCTTATACGAGCTGAGCTTCAATCTGGACATCAGCGCCTCCGAGACTGCCCCAAGAGCATGAAAGCAGAAGGCGGCGACGCGCCAATTTATTTTCTGGCACCAAGTAGATGGATCACATGTGTTTCACATGACTAAAAAAGTGCGGTACGGCTCGGACTAGGGTGGCGGAAAAAAGGCCTTGTTCTTTACAAAAACCTTTTTTACATGGAATTTACGTGTCACGTGATGTAAGTTACCATGTAAATTACCGACCCAAATTGGGGGTCCGTAAATTACCAAAATAGGTCACATGTCAATCCCGCCGTGGCATGTCGGAGCACCGACAAAGACACCCTTACACTACGTGGGGACAAATGTATTACCTACGCAAAAGGTTAGGACAAAGGTTAGGAAATCATTTACCTTTGGCCCAATTTATTTATAAAGAAAAATATCACCTTTTGCCTGAAGTCAAAGACTACGTAAAAGGTTTCCTTTTGCCCGGGAAAAAGGAAACGTTTTTCTAGACGGGTAGGACCCGGCCGTGCCGGAAGGATCCCTCCCGCTGGTAAAAGCTTTCCTTTTTCCCGGGCAAAAGGAAACGTGTGTCCACGCCTTTTGCCGAGGAGAAATGTGACCTTATGCCTTATGTAAAATAAAGGTAAATTGATTTATTTTGCCTATCCTTTGTCCTAACCTTTTACGCAGGTAATATATTTGTCCCCACGTAGTGTTACCTCTGAGTCTGTAATGTGTATAGCTATGATTCCTGAACTCACGACATGAATTGTCGGCACTCACATTGTAGCTGATCAATAATCAATAGGCTACTCTAACTTGTTGCCCTATTGTTGCATGCCATCAGGCGCATCACGGATAGCGGCAACAGCGGGAGTTTTTCAAGAGGGCTTCTTTCAAGTTCTGTGCCGCGACTTGCAACCAACTTACAACTAGTGTCACTGTGCAAATTATTCTCAGTGTGAATGCTGCAGAATCTCAAGTGTGACTGTGTGAACAGATGCATGCAAATCTACTGTGTTGCTGCAGAGGCTACACCACCGGGGGGTGGCAAAAAATTTGGGTGTTTTTGGCAGGCGGGGGCAAATCACATGACAGTCACGTGCCCTAATTTACATGTAAATTACCGTGTAAAAAACCGGGCCCTGCGGGCGGCCCATGTAATTTACGGTAAAAAAGTCGCCAGGGACTTTTTTCCGCCAGCCTAGCTCGGACCCGGTGGATGAAACTAGACTAAGCAAAGGCCACTTCTTGGACTCATGATCAATTGACGCCCTCACGAGTACCATCTCACTCGACACTCGCCGCGCTATATATACTCGATCTCTCAGGCAATGTCAATGTCTATCTACGAAGTTCCGTTAGGCATCCTTGCACACCGGCCTCACAGCAAGCAATGGCCACACGAGAACTAGCCACTTGGGCTGTCGGGCTGCAATATGCCAATCTCACCGCCCCAGTCATCTCCGCCGCCGTGACGAGCGTGTACAACTGGGCTGGGTGTGCTATTGGCGGGTACGCCCAATCTGCGCCCCACATCGCGCTGAACACTACTGCTCAGTTCTTTGGAGGCCCTCCCACCGCGAGCGTATACGGCGCGGCTAATACTTCGCTCCAGGTCGATGCTCAAATCGCAGCGCTCGTCAACGGGATCGCGAGCCACATCGACGATTACGACGACACGCACCTCGAAACGATCATCCACCCAGCCGGGCCCGTGGCTTCTGCCCTCCTCGCAGTGTCCGAATGGAAGGGGCCTGTGTCAGGCCCCGACTTCCTCACAGCCTTCGTCGCCGGTGTCGAAGCAGAGTGCAAGCTCGGCCTGTCCGTCTACCCGGAGCACTACGACGTCGGGTGGCACATCACCAGCACGACGGGCTCGGTCGGCGCTGCGGTCGCCGTGGGGAAGCTCCTGAGGCTCGACGTGCCAACGATGCAGCAGGCTATCGGGATCGCGTGTACGCAGGTCGTGGGCATGCAGGAGTTCTTCGGGAGCGATACCAAGAGCTTCCACGTGGGGCGCGCAGCGCAGGGCGGGATGATGGGGGCGCTCCTTGCCAGTCAAGGGTACACGAGCAGCTTGCAGGGCTTAGAGGCGCAGTATGGGTGGGCACATGTCACGAGCACGCGGGAGAACTTGACGGCGGAATTTGACACGCTGGGGAAGGTGTGGGAGGTGCAGAAGAACACGTTCAAGCCGTTCCCGTGCGGGATCGTCATACACCCGACTATTGACGGAGCGATCCAGCTGCGCGCCAGGGCGCTGGCGGTGGGGTTGGAGGTGGCGGATATCATGAGCGTGGTGGCAAGAGTGAACCCGCAGGTGCTGACGCTGACGGGCAAGACGGATCCGCAGACGGGCCTGGAGGGAAAGTTTAGCGTGTACCACGCTGCTGCAGTTGCGCTGCTCTATGGGGAAGCTACCCCGACTCAGTTCACGGATGCGGCCGTCCTCAACTCGACAGTCATCGCTCTCCGCAAGAAGGTCAATACCACCGTCGACGCTACCATACGTACGGACGAGGCGTACGTCTCTGCGCTCTTCAAGGACGGGACGAACGTCACTCAGCACATCGAGCACGCCATCGGATCGTTGGACAACCCTCTTTCCGAGGCGCAGCTCAAGACCAAGTTCATCAACCAAGTCGCGCTGGTCCTGGGGAGCGATAACGCGCAGAAGGCGTACAGTGCATTTATGAACATTGGGAACATGAGCGACGTTGGGACAATAGCCCAGTCGTTCTCTGGTACGTCTACTGCAAAAAGTATCAGTGCTGGAAGTGATAGTGACGGCACGCTAGACTCGACTAGTCGGATCCGGAGTGAGTTTCTGTATACGTTATGTGGCGGTTTACTAGTTGTCTTGATAGTTGACTTGATCTGATGTGGTCCTCCCTGTACATATAATGTTCAAAGGTTTCAGAGACAATGATAAAACTCGAATCTCGGCCAGCTTGTCGACCACTGTCTCTAGGAAACGCCAACGTTTTGCTGTAGACGCCATAAGGTACTTATGGTCGCACAGCCACGTCATTGCGCCGGCCCTAAAGAGCTGATCGGGGTATATATTCTTTCAGGTGACACAGATTGCCCTTTGGAAGCCGCCAGATTGGCAACCCCAGCGCTTGGTGAGCTCATCGTGCTCGACGACGACGAGCAGACACTGATCTCCCCGACTTTCGCAGGATGCGCTGTTCATCGTACCCGCGAGTGGTACATCGTTAGTGCTAGGATACAGCACGCCCCCCGGAACCTGGTGCCAGAACCGCACCGTTGCTCAAGAACGCAGCACAGATAGTCGACATCGACACACAGATCATTGCATGAACATCCATGCACATCGCAGGACCCGTACCTGCACGCAGCCCGCATACGACACATATGCACCTTTGACGCCGCCACTGACGGGTGGCGGCTCGGCCGAGCTCGGCCACTCCGAACCCAGATACAGAGGGTTCGGCCCGTTATGGTGTTACAGCCTCTACACCATGTGCGTCGTCTCGATTCTCCCACCTCTTGTCTTTGCTCACAATCGACAGTGAGAGCAATTGCTCGATGCCAGATTGGCAGTCGAAACCAGTACGTCCTCGTTCGCACATCTTACTGTTCGCCGCATTCTTACACGTTCCACAGGACGTCTCAAATCGTCCAGCAGCTGCCACCCGCAGCTGTCTCGGTAGAAAGATTTCCACCGAGATTTGCTAGGAGACAAAGCTTCCGCATGATGTGCGAGGAGTCAAAGCTCCTCGCAACAAGGTCCCGAGAGGGACATTCATCCTTCTGACCGTTTGGTTAGAAGTTGAGTTCGGTGTGTTTTGCCATTCTCATCGGCTGTCCTTGGACTGACTTTGTTTCAGAAAATCAATTACCCCAGGCCATCCCTGGTCTCTTTCCCGGGCAAGCGAGGGAAAGAGTCCCTTTTTGTATCCCGTTCGTAGAGTAGTCTGTTTGTTGGTCAATTTTGCAATCGACGGTCTCTTTGGATGCATGTCTGTGTGAATAATATTCGCAGCGCCTGAATTATTGTCTAGCCAATACTCCGACGCCCGGTCCTGACCTTAGTGGTGTGTATGCCCTCTGCGCATCAGTAAGTTCCTTCGCATCTGGTGCGTATGGAACGTTTGTTGGTCTGGGGTAGGTATGGGCCCATACCACGAGCCATACCCACCAGACCAGCTATACTGCCAGATGTCTATAGCCAAGTAGTCAATCCCATACGCACCGATCGTTGCCTGAATAGGTGGCTCGGGGTTCGAACCCCACCCGTTCTGTTTTGCTAGACCGTCGCTCCGAGTCGTGGTGTTCAATGCAGGACTCTCTGGTTAGGGCTCCCTTGCACAGAGCAACGACAATGGTCATGAGAGTGTCCAGGGACTGCCAGTGTCCAAGTCACGGTCCAGCTTTTGTGCACTATGGTGAATTGAGCCACATTTTTTACGGACTTTGTTTCATTGCAGAGCCGGAAGGTTACACTGGCAGGTACTGAGGTAATGGTACTATCATCAAAGTCAATACAATCTATTGTCCATTTCCCACTGCTCCTCAACATCCGACGTCGGGACCACTGAATTGGATCTGGAACCCTGAGCCATTTCTGACGTCTGCTTTGCGGTCGCCATCGTGTCACTTGCTGCCAGTGGGGGAGACTGGGCCTGGTGGTTCCAAGAACATTGCTTGCGTGATGGTGTGTTGTCGTTCAAGTTTGTGTCACCGTGGCCAATGAATGTCGGCGCTAATGGTGACGATTCCTCCAGCTCGCGAGCCTGTGCGGGCACCCGATGAAATGGTGAGCCGGAATCGGATTGAGTTTCAGAGAGACCGTCCTGCTCCGCCTCATCTGCGTCCGAGGAGCCTAGCCCAATGCTATCTTGCCTGATTTCTCCGCTGTGACTGCTAGTGGGTACACGACTCGGAGTTGATGGATTCGAGGAATGTTTGATGAAGGTTGGCGCCAAGGGTGACGACTCCTCTAGCTCGTGCGCCTGCGGAGGCACTCGATGAAATGGGGAGCCATTGTCGGACTGAGTCTGAGAAACATCCTTCAGCTCCATCTCTTCCAGATCAGCATGGTCTGAACTGGGATTCGAGCCTTTGCTGCTAGTGTCCGATTCAGAGTCGGAATGGTAGCCATCTGGTCTGCGCGGCTCCGGTGGGAATTCAACCTCGCGTAAGAGATGGATGGCGGGGCGAACATTGAGATTGTCGGAGACTGCCAGCACGAAGTACTATGTTAGCCAGAATATAAGCAAGTATGTCAAGGATATCTGCCAGTGGCACGCACGTAGAGAAAGTTTGGCTGCAACCGGCGAATCTCGCCAACCTGAACGTTCACATTTCCAGTACTGACGTCGAATCCCTCGGGCCTGACACTCCAATGGTGCGATGAATCCATAGTACGAGCAAGGCAGAGAAAATTGATGCGTGAAGACAAGCTGTGATTTGATGGCACCAAGACTTTGGAGACTGCGCGCGTGTTCGAGTCTGCCAAGTGCGAGTGGTTTCAGGACTATGATGATTAAAAGACAATTTCATGTATATGGTAGTCGATGTACTTATTTACATAGAATGCAGTATAACAGTCCAGTGAATCAGAATAATGGAACCCATCTGGTACAGGATGTGGCCCAAAGACAGGTAACAAGTGAGCACCACGAATGAAAGACTGGAGGTGTACAACGGTGAGGTAAGGTCTACTCTGACGCTCGCGAACATCTGGCCGAACAACCCACATTCCGGTCTTTGCATCGGGACGAGCACCATAGCGGTCGAACCAATGAACCAACGCACACGGATACTCCTTTCCTTGATGCCGGAATGAGAACAGAAGGAATATGCGTACAACACTCATGCCCTTGAACCCAGGCTCATCTCCCTGAGCAACGAAAGCACAATCTCGACGATGGTGCCCATACCAGGATGGGGTTGAGCGAATCCGTTCACGCTTCATCCCTTGAATGCCGGAAATATCGCTAGGCGAGTAGAAGTATGCGACGGCGGAATGGTGAACGTAGACTCTGTCGTAAATGTCTGGTAGACAATCATCGGTTTCTGCAGAGACTCCGTCATGAAGCTGTTCGTAGAGGAAGCGTCGTGTCAGCAGCGGAAGGTCAGGCTGATGAATGTACACTGCCAAAGCGTCGAGACCTCGTGGATATCGTGGTTCTAATCAATACAGTATGAGCATTGAGAAGAACGATACAGAGAGCATGAGAAGATACCTCGAGTCACAGCCATGATGACCTCGGATTGAATCCGCTCATCAACAGGACCATCGTCTTCCTCGCCAACCTCGAATGGATCCGGAGGTCGGTCATGAAGAGGAGGGAGCATTCCACGGCCAACGAGGTCGTTACGAAGAGCTGCAATCTTGTCGAGACGTTGGTTGGTAAGGAGCATCTGGCTGAGTGCGTTATAGCGGTTCGAGCGTCGCCACGGCTTCTTGACAGCAGTAATGTGACGAGACTCGGTGATGGATGAGCAGAGACCATTTGGAGCACCAAATTGGACAATGTGTCGACGATAGTGAACAATGGAATGTTGCCGAGGAAGGTTGAAGTCCTCGCATACGCCAGTCTCGATGAAAATGGCACGGTAGTGATGAAACTTGGCGATGGCTTCGTCAATGGTATCAAGATCGTCCTCCGTGATGTCTGTCCGTCGCACAAGATAACAGAAGTCCAAAAATGCAGAGAAAGCTTTCAAGATTTTTTCGTCAACGTATTCCGCAATCGCAGGCAGATAAACCTGATTGATTTGTGAGTATTCTCTCTCTGATGCCTGAACGGCCTTACAGGTCACATACCTTCATAAGCGCCTTTGAGTCGTCGCCTGTCCATTGTTTGAATCGCCGTCCCTGCGGAAAACGTCGGAGACCGGGAAATGCTGGAGTCACTGCGATCCTGTAATGTCTATGAGCACAAGCTGAATAGGCAATGAAATAAGGTACCTGTGATCGATGTCGTCCATGATTTCCTTTGCGCGTGCTTTCCCATGCTGTATCTCCAGATATTCTCCAACCCATTCGACGAGATGGTCCTTGAACGAACCCTTGATGACTTGATGTAGAAGATCGGATGACAGCATCTCATGAATGTCAGCGCGTGGAAAATGAGCGGTAAAAACCTGACAACATCTGATCGTAAGCAAATTCAGAATGAAAGAGCTCTGTCTGACCTCTACGTCGGCATCAATACCATAATTGTCCCAGAGATCATCATCCTCGAGCTCCGCCAGAAGGACTTCATTGGCAGCCTGCGTTCGCCGATCAGCTGGCCCATCGAGATTGGACCGCAAAGCATTGCATCTGCAACAAGATTCTGAGCATGCATAGAGGGTCTGAAAGCAGTATGACACGTACCCACAGCACCATCCAGAGACAACACCGGAAAGCATTACCTGTTCCGGATAATCTGCAATATATAACGCCAAATCATAGATGACTCGTCGAAAGTGACCGTCTGGACAGCGGCGGACCACCGGGGTTGACATGGCAGGACGGGCTGAGCCAAGGATAGCCGTGATGGAGTCGTGAAACAGCTGTTTCTTGAAGCGCCGGAAGGCAGGATCATTGTCGTACTTGCGGTCAGCTGAACAATTATCAGTTAAGTTATCCTGTTACACGCATCTATACAAACATACCTTTGGGTATGGCAAGGAATCCGATTGGTACGACTGCACCTCGGTGTGCACGCCGAGCAGAAGCGTGTATATTTCCGATCATAAGGTAAAGTGGATGGTATTCGACGTTGCCAGTAGCGACGGAAACAGTTGTCTTGTCGCTTCCTAGAATTATCGGAATGTACATGCACCCCTTTGTCGAGTTATTGCTCTTGAAGATCAAGTTCTGTTTGAAAGATTCAGTAATTGTGAGATCATGTTGAGGTTGAACATACGGCATGATTCCACGAGTAATTTCCCGACATAAATTCACTCCAACGTCGTTTGCCGTCAGGCCCAACATGCACGAATGGTGCAGTATCGAACTGGTCGGCGTAGTCGCTGTTGGCAAGAATGTTGCTGATGACGGTATCGGGATCTCGATACCAAATCTGATATGTCTCCTTTTTCCACTCCGGCGCATCAGCTGGAAGGTTGGGAGGAGGCGGCGCAACAAAGCACTTCCACGGGGCACTGCCGTGGGGAATATTGTCGATGGCCTCGTACATCTCATCGTGTCCGTTGAATGGTGGTGTTCCTCCTTGCGCCTGCATAGAGAGATCCCAGAGCTCCATGAGATGATCAATGTCACCCTGCGACATCTCAACCTTGCGGAAGAGAAAGTCTGAGAGACGGAACTGGACTGCATCGTCAAACGGTGTCCAAGCATTGTGGGGGACTTGAGACGGTGGCGGTGGAGGAGAACCCGGCGGAAGAGGATTCCCTTCAGCGTCGCACGGGTCGCCAGTGAGGTGGGGATGGAAATGTTTCGTTCCGTGAATACGGTGGTGCCGGTCTTCACCAGGAGGTGGGGTGCCTCTCGGAGATGACGGAGGACTGGCCATGGGAGAAAAGGGAGTAGGTAGAGGGCTGTCTCGATGTGAATGATGAGGAGAAGGCGGCGGAGGCGGCGAAGGCGAGGGTGAAGGCGATAGTGAAGGCGAAGGCGAAGGCGTACGTTTGATTTGATGATGTGCTGCCTTGACGTGGCGCGTCAGTCCACTTTGGCTGCTGCATATCCGTGCACATCCTCTGAATGAACAGGCGAGTTTTGCCATGAGAGCGAGGTGAGTGACGTGGCAGAAAAGAACTTGTGGGAGTGAGTCAGAACCAACAGGAAGAAACTATAGGAGAGGCTTACCAGCAGGTCCGATCACTACAATTTTCGCTGCTGTCATCCCGCCCATCATGTCGAAACGATATGGTCTCCGCAGCAACCTGCCAGGAAAACTTCCACTGCCTCCCACTCAGCAAGCAAGCAGGGAGGTAAAGAAGGCGGTGGCGACGCTGGCACAAGAGGAGAAGGTGGAGAAAAAAATACTTGCAGACAGCAAGGCTGCGCAAGGGCGGCGTCGAATTGCAAAGACACTCGACGAGCAAGCTAAGAGCGACGCAGATCTTAACTCTCTTCGACCTGATTTGCAAGTCACTGACGCCTCTCCTCGTCAGCTTGCTCCATTGCAGTTAAAACCTCGCCAAATAGTTACACCACCACCAGTGAACCAACCGCCGCCATCGCCACCGCCACCAGCAGAGGTCCAGATAGAAGACGAGGTCCTTCGCACTCTGTCAGACGGTGACGAGCAGGATGACCTGAAGATGAATGTGGACGCCTTTAACGACTTCCAAGACGACATAGCACCCCCCGAGACCGAGTCGGAGGGAAGTACTTGGGACGAACTGCAATCCGGTCCAGAGCCTGATGTTGTTCTGCCTCGTTTAGAGGATGAAGAACCGGGAAGTCCTATCCGTCATGATTACGACTCAGGAGCGTCGAGCGAGTTTGATCCAGACAGCGAAGGAGACGACGACGACGACAAATCTGATAGCAGGGTGGAGTTGAGTCTAGGCGGTGTGGGCCGTCGCAGTCACGGTCGGAGCAGGAAGGGTCACTCGACTGGACGAGGTGGGCAAGGAAAACCTGTCTCTGTTACTGCTGGCATTCCAGAAGAGCACGCTGCTTTATACGCTGCCTTCCTCAAGCAGAAACAAGCCGATGAGAAGAAGGAACGCGAGCGATTGAAGCGCAAAGAAAAGACTGCATCGGATAAGATATACTTCTGATCACTTTGTTACCAGTTGCTGACATGACTCACTGTTAGATCGCAAAAGCTGCTCCTCGACGCCAAATCAATGCAGAACGAACTACCGCGGCATCTGCTCCAGTCAAGGCCCTTTCGTCTCGCTTCAAACGCAAGGACGTTGAGACCGAGGATCTCCAGGATCATCAGTAATGGTTCTCATTCGTCGTCAGCCAGTACTCACCTATCCTCATCAGACCTCCGAAACGACCCAAACAGAACGAGGTTGGCGGGCTTGCAAAGACTTGGAGGAAGACTGTGTCCCAAAACCATGCAAACAGCTCTACGACGTCTCTCGGGGAGCCGATCCAAGAACCGGGCGCATTGGATGAGCCAGAGACGGAAGAGAGTCTTGCAGCTGCAAGAGCAGCAAAGTCCAGCATCAAGACCGAAGTGAAGGAAGAGGGAATAAGCAAGGTGCGTCGCCCAGCAATTTACGTTACTGATACTAACTCGGATCCATCTTTGACTCAGCGCCCACGTAACACTCAGATCACCATCGTTGCCGCGGACGTCAAAGAGATTGACGGGAAAGAGCGTAAAGAGGGTAAGGGACGCAAAACCAAATGGAACAACTCAATGCTCCCTTTCCTTCCTGGCGGCTTGACAATCTGGCAGAAGAAAGTCACTCCTCGCATCCTTGACTTTGCCGCCTCCAAGAGCAACCTCTTTGCATGCAACAACGAAGAAGATCAGGCATCGACAGTTCGGAAGGAATGGCTCAAGGGCTTCAAAGACCTGTCCGTGCAAGTTGACTATGCCGGCAAGACCATCGTCCGCGCAGATCACCCAGCCATTTTGGGCGTGGTATGAACTTACACTTCTCTCGAAGCTATACATTCATGTTGATCATCAGGCGCAAGCTTATCTTCGAACATACCGCAGTGCTGTCGGCCAGACGCCTGTCACAATTCTCAGCAATATCTGGAACCGCCCGGAGATGAAGGACTACACAACTGTTGAGCTTCGTAAGGAGTGGATTCGTACGCAGCTTCGAAACGGACGATGGCTCTACGGTGACTTTACAACCGATCCGGTATGCCGATGCTCTAAGTGCCCGTTCACTGCTTAGTATTGATATATCTGCAGCCTACAGGCGAGTTCCTCGGGTCACTCGTTCTCGAGACGTTTGCATATCATGTCGGCATCGTGATGGAGATCCCCGGCGAGGAGACCTATGGCTATCCAAAAGGGGCACTTATTCTGGCGGCAATTGCGGTGCGCAACAACAACCTCTTCCTCTTGACTTGATACTAATTTGACTCTAGGTGAAGCGCGCGCTTATGATGTGGAAAGACGGCCATTTTGAGAAGGAGAAGACTTCCGGCAAGAACACTGTAGACAGCTTCAAGTACGAGCCATGGGGCGTTGAGGCCGAGAAGAAGCTTCTTCCAAAGGCTGAGGCATTGACCGAGGACGACTGGGACCAAATCTTCTTCCGGTGCGAGGAGATTATTCGGCGACGCAGTGGCAGGAGGGCTGGTACATCCACCGTTGTCACCTCTAGTGCTGTACCAGATGTTGACGAGGAAATGTTCGATGCCTATTAGGTCCGTCTAGTATCCTTCCACTGTTCTCCGAGCCACAACTCACTGGCAGTGCCCTCTATACAGTCCCCCGCAGCTGCCGTCGCTGGCGGCGGCGTTCTATTCAGTTGCCATGATGATGATATTCCAGTCGTTTCTGCCAGCGCCAGCGAGAGTGGCACCGTGACAGCGGGCCCGGCGGAGCCACTGCAGTGTATAATTACCGCTTTATATTACTTGAATACATTCATCTGAACTGCGACTACATGTTTTGGTGTGAAAGAAGAGCCTCCGATTCAAGCCTGCCAGTGGGCTGCCTGGCACGCAGGCGGCAGTAATATCTGGGATGCATCGAAATGACTAGACGTATATGGTATAAGATGTCTGGCAGGTTGGTATAGACTTGGTATGGCGAGTATAGCCTAGCGGTCTGGGTCGATGCATGTCGAATCTGGCACCAGACCAGAATATAAGTGTCTGGTTGGTCTGATTGGTCTGACGCCAGACCAACCAGACACGCCGCCACTTACTGATGCGTATGGGTCCCATACTTCAGTGGAACGTGTTTGATTTATGCGTCATATGTTGATCTAACCGTTGACGGCTTTACAATCCGCAATCAGATCGTCGTTCAGGGTTCCTTGTTTCTCCCGCCATGTCGAAGCCCATAAACACTTGTGTCCTCGGCGTCGGTCTGGCTGGCTTGACCTTCCACATACCCTTCATTCTTGCCCTTCCAAAGCTCTTCACACTCCACTCTGTTCTCGAGAGGAACCCAAGCACGCCACAAGGAAAAGTTCATGAGCGATTTGGCGTGACGGCCAAAATACACCGCACGCTGGAGGACGTTCTGGCGGACGACGAGGTGGAGCTGATCATCATTGGCACGCCTAATGAGACCCATTATTCCTTTGCGAAGGCGGCTTTGGAGGCGAACAAGCATGGTAAGTCTGTCGGCCGGTCGTAATCGTAAAACGCACTCATATCAGGCAAGTGCTCGTCGATAAGCCCGTAACGAGTAGTGTGGCGGAAGGCAAGGAGCTCTTTGCGCTCGCTCAGTCAAAGAACCTCGTCCTATACCCATTTCAGAACAGACGATGGGATTCTGATTTCCTCGCCCTGCGCAAACTCCTGGACCTTCCCCAGACTTCGCCGCAGTCTCTTGGGAACCTAGTCGAGTTTGAGTCTCAGTAAGTGCATTCGCCGTCGAGCCCAGAGTACTCACCGAGAGACATTGCAGCATGGATCGCTTCCGCAACGCCCTCAAAGGTACTTGGAAAGACCAGCCCCGGCCCGCTGCTGGGCAAACATATGACCTTGGCTCGCATCTCATCGACCAGAGCCTGACGCTGTTCGGCCGACCAGAGAAACTCACCGCCTTCATCCAGAACGTCCGTGGCATCGGTAGTCCAGAAGTGGATGATTCTGTGCGTGCAAATGTTGCATTGTTGGTAATGCTGGACGCGCTCATTCTTCCGTAGTTCACGATCTACATGCAATACCCTGCGGGGAAGCCGTTCCCTAATCCTTTCACCGTCATCCTCCGTGGGCACATTCTCTCGGTCCGCTCCCCCAAGTCCAATATATCGTTCGCGGTACAAAGGGCACTTACACCAAATTCGGGGTCGACGTACAAGAGGACCAGCTCAAAGCCATCGGTGGACCTCAGGACATCTTCAAACCAGATTATGGAATGGAACCGGAAAGCCTGTGGGGCAAGCTCGAGAACAGCCAGGATGAGTGTGCGACTGTCTCGGAGTCGACGTACGTTGTGGTTTCTCAGTAAGAATGAGACGTCAACCTCATGTGTATGACTCTAGATGGCCCTCGAGTTCCCCAGGAGCGTACATCGAGCTCTTCAAGAATCTCGCGGGTGTTATCCGAGACGGTGATGAGCAGCAGGTCAAGTGGTTGGAGTCGGTATCTGTCATCGAGATGATTGAGCTCGCGAAGAAGAGCTCGAAGGAAGGTATCACGATCACGCTATGAATGCAGCCAGAAGGAATCTAAATCAATGTATGTAATTCTTGTGGTCAATTGGGTTATAGTATACAATGTAAGTGTTTACCTGATTACAATAAGTACGAATGGAATGCGATTGAACAAGACAAAACACAGTAGTAACAAGACAGCAAAGTTCAAAGCATCATAATCAAAGCAGCACAATCCGAATCGACCAACTTCTTGCTCCTTCGTAGGCCCACACCCCGCATACATCTTCAAAACCTGCTGCATCTCCTCAGCACCCATCTCATTCCAGCCCTCATACAGACTCCAAAACAAAACGTCCACGATGTCTTGCCTTTCCGCTCGCCTGCTCAGACAGTTCTTGTAGTGTTCTATCGGATCACTAACGATGTCATGTCTGCGAAACAGAGTTCGGTCAGGTGGCGGCGATGGTTTAGACAAAGCGGAACATACTGTGTACGAAGATGCGTTTCTCGTGCCTCCGGCGTTCTAATCGCAACATCACAGTGCTTGCAAGTGAATTCCTTATCTGCGCTCTCAATCTCCTTTCTGAACCTCTCCGCTCTAACGCTCTGAACGTACTCCAAGTGTTCCGGCTTCGTTATACGAACTTGGATTGACCCCCCACACCGGCGCCCCACATGATCCTGAAAGTAGTCAGACGTTAGCTCTGAAGTTAGCACGACATAGCAAGAAGCCTCACGAAAGCTGCGCGCCAAGACATGACACGCAAGGAAGCTCGAGGTACTCCATACCAGGACAGGTCCTGCTCGAAACACGACCCACAACAACACAGCGCATCGACTGTATCCATATCCGCCATCGTCGCCGTGGCAGGGTCCAACCCACACATCCCAATGATTCTCTTTATGTAGTCCTAGCACCACGGCGAGGGGATACTGATGTTGCCAAGGCTCGCATTGTCTCCTCCCCCGATCGCGTACCTGCTGCAGCAATGAGCAAGAACCTCCGGGTACACGAGCACCTTGCTGTCCCGGCAAGAGTCCCGCGTGCATGTAAAACCGTTCTTGACGAGGGTGAGATCGCCGTTGGAGTGTTTGGCGACAAGAAACGCCGACAGCTTCGCCGTCATCTCTTCATGCCATCGCGAACACAAGCCAGGAAATGCGCCCGAATCAAACAGGGGATCGAGATCTGCAGCAGTGATATCGATGGACAGAGGGGTGTTGTTGATGAGGTTCGAGAACGGAGCCAGGACAAGGAAGTAAGCTGGAGAGGGATTGACAGGAAGTTCTGGGAGAGTGGAAAGGATCGAAGAGCAGACGGTTTTGGTCAATTCAGAGCGAACGTATATCCGAGCGCGCCCCATTAGCACGATGAGACCGTCACGAATGTTGAGCCATGCTACTGGATTATGAGAATTTGCGCGACGGAAGGAGGAGAGGTATACGAACTGCGGTCAGTGAGCGCTTTGGGCTGGTTGACGCTCTTCTCCTTGAGAAGCAATTCCAAGGTATATTCGTGTTCGAGCTCCGTACTCCAGCCTTCCTCACGAAGTCTTTTCACGATGCTGTTTCATACTTTAGCCTAGAAATCACTTCGTGCGGTCGAAACAGACCTAGCAAGCCGATCCTTCCGAAGATTCGAGAGTTCCATCTGCCTGTCATCCTTTGGCAGATCAAGCCATAGCTGACAGAATACACTCTCCTTCACGAAAAAACTCTGTTAGCTGTACAGTCCCCGCGAATAACGAATGCCCACCTTTTTCAACTCAGCGTACTGCTTTGATTTATCTTCCCTCCATTGCGCAAAATCCTCGATCGTTTCCAATGCAGCAACTAGTTCACGAAACGAGGCTAGGTGATAATACGTAACATGAGAGTCTAGAAAGTTGTCATGAGAAGACAAGCTAAAAGTTCGCCTTGTGTACAGACCTCGAATATGCAGTTTCGGTGTGAACCTGATCAGAGTGAGCGTTTTTGACGGACAAATGCGGTCGAGAACCCGCAGGCCTTCGGTCATACTGATCTGTGGTCAGTACAGCTTTCTCTGGCATTCGAGCATACATACGTGGTTTCGTTGGTCAAGCAGGCTTTGCAGAGTCGGAGTCGGGCTTCCCAAATGAGTACTTTCGCCCCGATAGTCCCACACGACTGCGACCAAAGGTCAGCATATGCAGAAGGCATGAGTTATCACGTACGTGACAGTGAGTGTCAAACAAGAGGTTCGCAAATTGGACCTCGTTGAGGCCCTTGAGGATGGGTGGCAGTTCGATCATCCTCACGCGCACGCTCTCCCATACGAACGCGGTCGATTTGCTCATGAGGAGGCCGCGCAGATCTTTGCTCGTGCGGCTCATGCGCAGCAGGTCAAAAGGTTCGAGGTAAGAGAAGATCTGGAATGGAAATATATGCAGGTCGTGCACGTGGGGAACTTGAGAGGACACCGCACGCGTACCTCGAAGAGGACATTGACCGGGGTCTCCTTGATCCTCTCCAGCACGCCTCGAGTGCCGCGTCGTTTGGGCTGAGCGTCGTCGCGACGCGTGGTGGCCTTGACGCGTTTCCGCTTCGGCTTCGTATCCGCGTTATTGTTCGCCATATTCCTTTTTTGACGTCAGCGGGGCAGCAGACAAGGAGTTGGCAGGAGAGACGCGTGCGTCGTCCACTCGTCTCTGAGCTGCACGGTACTCAGACGCGCGAGTCTGCCTTGTCGACGACGGTGGTTGTGGTAAGAACTTAGAAGCGAAGGCGCAGGCACTAATTGATCGAAGTCTCAGCTTGTGATCGCTCTTGTCAGAGGCTTCATTATCGATGTCGGTGACAATGGGAGAGCTATTGACTGCATGCTGCAGCTTATGGCATTTTACTTGAACAGAAATTTCAAGATGTTAACTATCCTACAGATACTGAAGCGGGAAATCCACGATTCACATCAAGTGATCATTCACTGTCTTTATCATTGCGGCCACTGGGTTTAACGCTACCATCGTCACTCTCCCGCGCTATCGTTGCAGAGCTTTAGCTGCGGCCGCTGACAAGAGCACTCGACTTGTAAGGCAAGGAATGCGTCGCGTTCATTCAAGCATTAGAGAACGGAAGGGAAAGGCGGAAGGAGCTCCGTCTCTACTGATTGAACCACTTACTTCTGGATACTACCGCATTTCTGTCAAACGGCGCTGAGCCCGTTGTGAACGCTTTCTTTCTTGTATCTCGCCAACTGGCAAACAGGCCTCAGAAAGGCCTTTCGGACGCGTCGCTAGACAGCCTAGACTCGCTAGATCAATTCGGCCCACCGGCCCGGTCCCGGACGAGAGTCGAGACGGAAAGACGGAACGGCAATCAGTCTCTCCCTGTCTCTTTCCATGATGTTACGGCTGCTGGAAAGACGGGTCTCCCCGATAATACGGCGCTCAGCCCGCTGCTACGCGACTGGGAGCGAGCCCGTGCGCCTCTCTGCCCCCTCTGCAAAGGCTCGCTGACAATTCCTTTGGTTTACTAGCTACAACGCACCGGGCTCTATGACTTCCACCTCCAAAATGGCGCTAAAATGGTCCCATTCGCGGGCTACGATATGCCACTCAGCTATGGCGCTATCGGCCAGGGTGCGTTATCCTTCTATCTTCCTATCTATGCTCATATTCTCCCAGTCGAAAGCCATAATCACGTACGAAACAGCGTCGGACTCTTCGATGTCGGACACATGGTGCAGTCCAAGTACGCCGTTATCAACTTCGTCTCTTGCCTAATCGACTCAACGACGTCTACAGCTTCCTTGGGCCCACCGCAACGTCTTTCCTGGAATGGCTGACCCCCTCTTCGCTCACGACATTGCCCTCCTACACCTCTACCCTCAGTGTCCTTCTCAACGAACAGGGTGGCATCCTCGACGACACAATCATCACCAAACACTCCCCCACGGCTTTCTACGTTGTCACCAACGCTGGCCGCCGCACCGAAGACCTCGCCTGGTTCCGCGCGCGCCTTGCCGAATGGAATCAAACAGACCTTGCCAAGAAGGAGGGTCCCGTCGAGATGGAGGTGCTGGAGAACTGGGGTCTCGTCGCTCTACAAGGACCAGACGCTGCCGGATACCTACAGACATTAACGAGCTTCGACCTGCGGGGGCTCACCTTCGGCAAAAGCGCGTTCATCCCCATCGATGGCGGGTACAACCTGCACGTTGCACGCGCTGGGTACACTGGGGAGGACGGGTTCGAGATCTCCATCCCCCCAGCACAGACCGAGGAGGTCGTCAAGAACCTCTTGAGCAAGCCGCCGGTAATGATGATTGGCCTTGGGGCGCGTGATAGTCTGCGGTTGGAAGCGGGTATGTGTCTGTACGGCAGCGACCTCGATGAGCAGACTGGTCCGGTCGAGGCCGCGCTTGGCTGGGTTATCGGCAAGGACCGCAAAGAAGGGGAGAGGATGAATTTCATTGGCAAGGACGCTGTGGCGAAGCAGTTGAAGGAGGGTCCGCCACGGCGGAGGGTAGGCATGATCGTCGAAGGCGCCCCAGCACGTCGTATGTACACTCCGCCTCCGCATTCGCACCAGCTAACGTCTTTTGTAGATGGAGCAAAGATCTTCCTTCCAGGAGCAGAGGAAGAGCTCGGTGTGGTCACTTCTGGTATTCCTTCGCCGACCTTGGGTAGGAACATTGCGATGGGCTATGTCAAGAATGGCCATCACAAGAAGGGAACGGAGGTCGAGGTCGAGGTCAGGGGCAAGAGGCGCGCGGCAAAGCTAACACCCATGCCGTTCGTCCCAAGTAAGTACTGGAGGGGTTGATTTGTAGGCAGTCATCTGGATGCTGTTCAACACAGGCCACTTGTAATTTATCAGTTCTTGGTTCCAGCATGAGAGACCCGTTCGCAATGTGCATGATGCACGATATAGTACGCGTCCAGAGTGGTGCACGGAAAGAGGCGTACAATCAAGTCTTCAACCACTCTTCAACCGATGCGAGCTGATTCGGTCACGATAATGTCACTGTCACGGATCGGCCTCTTGCATCCAGCTTGCATCTTACAATAACTTCAAGTTACTTTCCGCTACAACCATGTCCATAAATCTTGCGCAGATTGTCTGTGCTCAATTTTGCGTTTCTTCTTATAAAGATGCTGAGAATTTTACAGGGTCCGTTTGCCAGTTGTTGTACGAAAACAATAAGATGTTTTTCGCTACCCTTTTTCTGTGTTGTGGGCTGGACCTCGTAGACTCGCCATGGACAAACATACGGATGTGATCTTACGGATGTGATCTTATTCTGTCCCTCGATAGTCCTTACCCGTACTCGGACGCCTTGCTTTGTGCCCACCGACGAGGACATGACAAGGAGGGTGTGTCGCTACGCTTGCGGAGCCCAAGTCACCTGCACTGCAGCCGTCATAAACCCGTCTCGTTATTGAGCGAAGGAATTTAAACACGCCCAGACCGCTCGCCGCATCATACACGACTTGGGACAAGACCACACGACGATGGGATGAAAACTTAGTTTATTGCTGTGCGTCATCCTTTTCGAGCATCTTGATATCTTCCTCATGTTGCGAAATAGCTCCACTGCTCGCCCATTTTGGTGTCCTATACGCATTCTGCATATTGCTACACATTTGCTCCGTATCGCTTGTGAAACCAAGTCGCGGCTGATTACTGGTCGCACCCATCACTACTTTGCACCGACTTTGCGTTTGCGTTTTTCTGTCTGAAACCGCCTGCCTGGCCTCGCACCTCATATAGCAAGCACGCATCCATTTGAGCAGTTAGGGCGACGGATCGTCTACCTTGTACAGCATAGCCTTGGCGTCACGCTGATCATCCGAGACCGAATGTCCGAGTACACAAAGGCTCATACGTCACGGTGTCCTTCATCCTCCTCCATCACATTCCATTGCGACGCCACATTATGCCTTTACCTCCCGTCGGCTCCTACATCGTTATACAAATCGATCCTGTCGCTTCCGTCGAACATTATGACGATCCAGAAGCCACAGAGGCATCTCGCGCCATAAAACCGCGAAAATTCGTCGCCTGCGTTATCTCAGTACGTCGTCTGCTTAGCCGCCACTACTTGGCTGACGCATCCTGACTCTCAGTGGTGCAGTGGCCTAGGCTGCCGCGGTTTGCCATACATGATTGAAGTCGCTCTCGTCTCGCGTGGCATGGTGCAAGGTGCTGATCCTGGCTTCATCCCGGAAATGTCGTACCCTATTGGATCCAACACGTCGCCACATCCTCTTGAACGCATTCCATTTCGCTGCGACCCCCCTCTTCCATGGTCTGAGTGTCATCACCCGACGTTCCTGAGAGTACGAGTGCGCGTGATCTACGGTGACCCTAACGGTCCTCGACCTAAACCGCAGTACCAACTCTTCCGGAGACTCAGACCACGATCATCATACAGCTTTCGGAATTGGACGATGAGTGGCGCGGAGACATCCTTCAGAAGCTGACGGATCATAAGCTAATCGGACCAGACGCTGGCTACCTTCCTTCCATGGTGCCGCGGGACCTGAACGAACATGATTGGGCGCCTGAGGTTGCTATGGTTGACTATTCCTATGACCTTGATTCTCTGACGGACGAAGAGTTCACGAATCCGTGGATGTACTACTATGATATGCGCTCCGTTCAAAGGCAAGCATTGCCTGACTTTCAACATCACTCATTGACACCGGTTTCGTCAGGGTACAAGTACCGGCACTGAGACGATTGAAAGCCAGGATTCTTGCTGCTCAGAGGCTGGATGAAGCGATGTATGGCATTGCCTCCACTCCTGGCGCGGGCAATCTCGAGGCCCAACCTCTTCTTATTTGCGACGAGGAATTCGAACCACTTCCGGAAGTGCTACCATTTGACTTCACTGAACTTGTCAGAACAGACGAAGTCCTAAAGATTTATAACATACCCGGACATACCATTCACAATTGGCCCGCCTCGGATTTGCTGGACCTAGAATGGCTTTTGCAGCTAGAGGAAGATATGCAGCAACGCCTCGTGGCGCTCAGTCAGGAAATGACACGTTACCAGGAGGAGGAGAGGGCTGCGTTGGAGCTCGAGCGCCAGAAAGCTGACTTTATGCCCATGATCGAAGCGGCCGGCTCATTCCTGACACCCGAGGGCTACAAAGGGGGTATTGTTGCCCTGGTAGCTGCACATCGTGAGTCTGCAAAGACGATGCCCGCGGGTGAATCAGTGCATTTCTCGCACGATCATGCTGGTACGTCTGAGGAGGTCCACTTCTGTCTTCCCAAATCCGACCCTCATTCCCAGCCTCGGAACCCACACTTCCTCGTGATGCTGGAAGCACGTTGGCCACGAGTGGATCAGTGCCTCCCTTACTTGCTACTGGTAGGCTCAGAGAATACCATATCTGTCTTCTGACCATTCAATTCATCAGCCTCAGAACCTCCGAGTGATGTAGTCGAGACACTAACCACGACTGAACTTGTACTACCCCTTTCTGATACTGGTGTGTACAAGAATTTTCATCCATTTCTCTTGACCGATCTCGTTGCCAGCATCGGAATTTTCAACGCCTTCCGTCCGCGAACCTCAGCTGAGCAACTTACGCACGTCTTTTCTTACACCGCGACATTCTTTTCCGGACCAGACATCTACATCACAGATCCACAAAACACGTTCCCGCGTTGCGTCAAACTTTTCGTTACGCAGCATGGCGGCACGGGCGGCAAAAATTGGCCATTCCAGATCACTTTCACGTTCTCCTCCGGACTCACAGGCGCCGTTGCCCTCGTTCTCATGGCCTAAGACAGCAGAAGGAGAGACTAGCGAACCGCGAACTACATCTTCACACATACAAGCAGGCCACAACGCACCGAAGGGGCTGAAGACTCTTCTATCATACATATTCGATCGGTTACGCGTAACGGCATAGCCGCTGATAGTTGGAGGACTCGCATCTACGAGCGCTCAATCAGGAGTGTCGCGAGCAAAGGATGCCATTGTCATCTCAAGCTGACTGCTTTCATATTGCTAGTGTCTCCTTGCTTTCGATTGTCGTTAAAGTTGTTACCGTTTGCGCAATATCTTAGACAGAGCCATTGTAGAGTGCTCATAATCAGGTCGATCATTCCAGAAAATCCGCGCTTCCGCCGCCATGATGACTACGTGTCTTTCTGTTATGTTGCGACTCTAACAGCCTAGTGGGCCTCAAAGGTAAGGAGACCAGCACATGCTGCCAACGGCGATTGAGCACAAGTTTTACTCTACTCCGAAAGCCATTTCACACGCAACTGAACCTGAGTTCTCAATAAACCATCGCCGTTCTTCGAGCAGGAAACGTCGACCTAGGTCGCTCGGACAAGACCACGCCGATGATGGCAGACTTCACCCTCTCGAACTGGACTCTCGATATCAACAGAAACACTTGCAAAAGTTTATTCTCGTAGATGCATCGTACGGTACTACATCATAACCTGATACCATCGTACCATCGTACCCAGTGATGTACTTCCTTTCAATCAATGCGCTTCAGTTCGTGGTAGCAGTAGTGAAAGCAGTCTGTGCAAAGCCGACGCGAGAGTTGGCGGTATCAAAAACGGAGTAGTACCTCTCAAGGAACGTGTATCCATTGATGAAGTCAAGGCCTTGACCCGACGTGCTGCCAAGGTCGCCTACGATCAAATAGATGTTGCTCGCGGTTCCCACCGATGAAGGTGTTCAGGGAGCGGGGCCAGATCTGGGCGTTGGGCGTCAATTCGTAGGATACCTAGCAAAACGTGTATCTGAGTCAGAGCTCTAAGTTGGCAGAATGATCTGATATCGACTCACGCCACCGATGTTGAAGAACAGGCTCTGCAAAGTCGCAAATTTTGCAGAGGTGATGCGGAGGAGACCGGTGGTGTTGTCCAGAACAGCTCCTGTTGCGGAGACGTAGCGCTTGTAGGCATCCGTTGCAATGAGGATCAAAGTCGTGCCTTTTACAAGTTCAGTAGTGCTCGCTCAGCAGGATGCAGATGTTCAATTACCGGTATCGACAATGCCGGCAGTGGAGCTGAGAATGTTGGTACCAGAAGTTCCGTAGGTGATGGACTCATTGATTCCCCAATAGAACTTGGCGGGGGAAGTCGTCGTCAAAGACCTACAACTCGAATTTGGTATTGAGATGGCATCTTCCCAAAGGAACCACAAACGTGTAGGAGACACTGCTTGTCGTTTTGGAGGTGTCAATTCCGCCTATGACATTTGTTCATTCGATTGACGAGTTTGAAAGACTATCGCCACCCACCCCAGGTCAATTCACCGTTCTCATCATCTTCGGAGGTTGTGGGCGCGAAGAAAATGCCAATCTCGTCATTGGTGATGGTTCCTTGGGAGAACAGGTTGTCTGTAACAGTCGGAATAGTCGCGCTGGAGGAGCTTCCGAGTGTTCCTGGTCATACGACATGAGTTAGGAACCGCAGTGGATGGGAAACAGCGCACCCTGCGTGAGGATGACGGGCCCGATACTGTCACATTGTTGAGTATCAGACAACTGACAAACCATGGTGATACAAAGTACCCTAGGATGCCATCAAAGCCTGTGAATCTAAGTAATAGATCAGCTCTCGCCACCGAATTGGTGATCTCCGACGTACCCAGAAGAGCGCGAGGCGACGCCAATACTCTGTTTGGGGATAACCAAGCCAGAGGCGATGGTGACTTGGTCAGTGTACTCAGTGCCTATATAGGTTTAGTACCAATTGACGAACTCTGAAATCGAAAAAGCCTCACCTGAGAAGCTGCCTATGCAAGACATGCTGCTTGAGTATTATTGTCCAGATTGCAAATTTAGTCTGGCCTCACCAGATCCATAAGTCACCGACTAAGAAGGGACTCCAAGTCAATCACACAGTATAAACAGAGCGAATCGACGTACGACGGAGCTACTTGTCTTGGTGCTCGTGGAGGTCACGACATACTTCTTCGTAGCGCCAACCCAGGTGTTAGAGCTGCCGGTATCGATAAGAAGGTCATCTGGAGGTGCATTAGCAATCGCCTCCACATAGATCCAAGAACATCGTACACTGCGTAGCAGGGCTGCCCACGCCTACCGAGGCCGAGTAGACGACCGCGACGTTGTCAACGTCCTCGCTGATGACGGCGCGCTTTGCCGGTGTTTCGATGTTACCTGCTCGCGCACGAAGGGCGGCAGCACGCGCTTGGTCGCGTTGGAGCAAGGTCGTCGTCCCGTTACCGATATTGAACTTCCTGGCTACAGGAAGAGTCACAAAGCTATGATCGACGACCACAGGCGAGGCGGTCACCACGTAGATGAGAGCGGCGAAGAAGGCTGCAGAGACGAGTTGCATGTTGAGTACTCAAGAACAAGAAATGTTTGAGTGAGGAAACTGCCCAGTTCCTCGAGCAATTTATACGTCTAGAGACGACCGCTGTCGCCACTTACATGCATACTTTTGTTGATTCGGGCTTCGAAACGCGTGCTGAGAGTACATTCTGTGATGACCTGTCGTAATTGAGCATTCTCGAGATGAGATGGCGAACTCGACCACAAGACAAAGCGTCCTGATAGACCAGCAAGATAGTAGCTTGGACGCCGCATGGCGACGCATGAACACAGTACTTCGATGAATGACTATCTCGGCCAGATCGCGGCTATCAGAGCCAAGGCAAGTAACCTATCGCAACGTAAGCTAAAGATGGCGAGTCTAGAAGAAAACCGGAGCCTGCAATTTCAGTAGCTTCAGTCGGATTCCGATAACATTCAGTCTGACTTACAACACTTGTTGATTAGCCTTGATCGACCAACTGGCGACTGGTTTTGATTAGCCCGCCGCACAAGCTCAATATGTGCTCAGAATTCCTGTAGGACCAATCAATTGGTCTCCTGCATTCTCTCGCGATGTCGTCTGATAGAAACAATCCATACATCGGGAGTTCGCGCTGAGGGAATTTGATGAATAAAAATACGACAGCGTACGCGATAATGGCGTTCTAATAATGATACTGTCTATTCGTCTCCAATGTCAGCGTGTGCGTATGTAGAGAAAGGGAAGAACGAACAAACCAACAATGTCTACAACGATCACATCCTCGGGTCAGCTGGCCACGATGCAGATGTACGCGAACGTTGGCTCTTGCAACGTCTTTGTCACAGGCAAGCACAACTTGAACGACCAATAGTGATGGCATAGGCGGAACGGTGGCTATACGCTCGTCAAAATGCGAATGACAGACCTTTCTGAAACGTAGGTTTCTGGCCTCATCATGTACTTGATGCTTTCCGCACATCCCACCGTAGCTGTCATGGGTTTGATTCTTCATTCATTGACGAAGACCAAACGAAGACACGTCCGACACGGATGCCTGTGACCTTCGCGTAGATGTTCCAATGAGCGACATCCTCCTGCGGCAATATGTAGTGCGCACCTGTCGAGCTTCTCCAGTCCTACAGTCGTGCAGTCTTATGGGGATCCAGTTGACCTTCCATTCGTCCTTACATAGTCGGAGGCATGTGGACAGCAATACGAGCGGCTTCCTAGGCGCCAACCGTACCGGTCCCAAGTGTAAAGATGCATCGTACTCACGCTGGGAGCTCATCAGCCCGCAGTTGTTCTTGATTCGAGGGCGATACCCAGGCGATATCCATGCTGACAGCGCCGCCAGGAAATTCCTCGGGTGATCGGCGGTTGGGAGGCCAGGCAATGGGCATCGTGCGGGCGGACCATGTTCGGAATTGACCGATAAGTATATGTTGGTGTGCGAGTCAAGATACCGTGGGATGAGGTGTACAGTGTTTCTGATAAGCAGAACTGTTCAGATTCCATGATGGACAGCGAACAAGCACAGGATCAAACCTTGAAAAACTTGAGTACCAGACGTGCTGCTGCCAAGCACAAACAACTTGCGACACTGCCACATTCTTGTTAGTATCGAAAATGCACTTCCTTCCTTCCTTCCTTCCCGACTCAACGAACAGTGAAGAATGAGTCATTCCCTGTTGAAGACGATGGTATCAACACTGACACGAACGTGTGTCTCTTTTGGGCCTCAAGCGCGAGACTCTATGAATATGTCCATAACTCGAACACTGTGGCGTGTCTCATGTGCCGAAGAAACAGTTTATATTTCCTCTTGCCATCAGACTCACAATTCCTCTCGTATACTTGATCCCACTGGAGTATCAAGACGCCTCTTCATTTTCAACGGGGTTCTCAATGCATGTCATCAATTTTGAGAC
>JAHLMJ010000040.1:0-64825 GCA_019915105.1 Strobilurus luchuensis | reverse complement strand
AGGCGAGGACGTGGCGTTTATACTCAGCAGCTGAGAATACTGGGCATTCTTCGATTGGACATTTGACTACCGAGAGCGTATATAAACGCATTGAGCACATCTCAGACATCAGGGAGACGAAACCCTCCAACGCCAAGGCGTTGGCTATCAGGCTCGTCGACTTTTATACACTTCGGGCTTCGATGCGACTCAGTTGGAAATATACCCGTTGACGCAAGTGGATTCCGACGAATATCGCGGCATGTTAGGGCACGAAGAGTGCTTGGATGTGGGCTCCATCGACCAGAGCTCTTTGACGAAGTCCTTCCCCTTGTTGATAATGCTGTCAATGTCTCTCCAACACTCCGAAAGGCACTGGGATGGGACAAACCTATCTCAATGGCGACCCTCACGCAGCAGCTCAAGATGGTCATCACGCAGCAGAAGCGGGAAATAAAGTATCGGAAGATGCGCACTATCATCAAGGCGCTCAGTCCAACGGGATCTCAGCGAGGATGACCTTTTGACGCTGAGGAGTATAACTTCGGACGAGCCGTGGATTCCTGTGTCGCAGCACCATGTGTCTTCGACGAGCCATTCTGTTTTTAACCTCCCTATTCCGTTGCCTGGGTTCTTCGAGATCCCGCTTCCTTTGTCCGACCGTCCTGAAACGAAGCTTCTTGGAGAAGATGGGCTGCACAGAGAGGTACAGACCCTGATGCTTCGGTGTTTCTGCTCGAGCTGATTGATGAACATAGCCCGGCACGGATCGATATGATTGATGCTGAGCTGCAAAAGCTTGTTCAAGCGCCACCTAGTAACGAGAAACTACAAGCTGTTCGTGGTCCAGTCAATGCGTATAACACCTTATTGACATGTACCCTAGGCCCTGATGGTGCTCAAAGCCCTCCCTTTGAACCTCACGGATGAAGAACGCGCCGAAATGCTTGTACCCGACATGTATTGCAATCTTCGACCCGCCAAGGACGTCTTCTTCAATGACATCGGCGAACGTGCTTACCTCGAAGCAGGTGACCTTAACGCTGCCCATCTCTCGTCTCGACGAACACACCGCTAAGCGTCTCCATATCAGCCGGTTGGGCTTGAAATTCCTCCATCTGAAGAACCCAGGTTTGGACATGGGTGAGAAGTTGACGACGACGATTCGCAATGTTCTCAAGCAGTATACGGAGCAGCAAACACTTACTGAGTTCCTGGCCAATGCGTCGGATGCGGGTGCATCGAACTTCAAGATACTCGTGGATGATAGGCAGGCACCCACCGAGCAGTTGCTGACACCGGCCATGGCACCCTTCCAGCGGTGTCCGTCATTGGTCATATACAACGATAGTGTCTTCACACAGAAAGACTTTGATGGTATCTGCCGACGGGTGTTGGAGGAAAGAAGGACGGACGAATACTATTGGTCAGTTTGGATTGGGCGCGCTGTCCATGTTCCACTTTACGGAGGTGAGCTGCTCTGTACTTGTACTAGTCGTCCGCTGAATTGCTTTCGGTAGCTTGCCATGATCGTATCTGGCCATAGGGTTTTGTTCCTTGATCCGTCGAAAACACACTTGCCATTGGACGACTGGGCGTCGCTTCTGTTACCTCTACAGCAGATGCAAAGGTCCGTGTGACATTCGCCGTTCGTCAATGGTTCCTTCATCTGATTGTAAGCAGTTGTATCCAGACCATCTTGCAGCGCTTGATGGCCTGTTTGACTTCAAACTCTCGTCTACAGAGACTTACAATGCTGTGAGTTTTATGTTGCATAAGAACGAGCAAGTCTCACGAGAGCGCAGACCCTTTTCCGACTGCCATTACGCAATGAGTTGCACATCAACGAAAGCTCCATTCTGAATACCGTTCGCGATTCGGAATATGTCAGAGATCACATAGGTTGGTCGATGTCATTTACTCACTGGTGGAATGTTTCTGAGTTACGTTGTTCAGTACGCGCCCTTTTGGCGAGCGGCTCAGCAGTCACTGCTTTTCTCGAAGATTGCCAGCATCTCCACATTCTATCGAACGGCTTCAGGTCGCATCATTCGAGGATGGTCGTTGCATGTTGACAGAGATGCTGTTGTTTGCGACGGGAAGTGTCAGAACACGCTCTGCGCGTCACTGGGTACGTGCGGCCGATGCGAAACCAGTCCAGGATATATACAGGATCGTCATGTCTACGCGCCACATCTCAGCATTGCCTGATGAGCTCGCACCTCTCATGGAACCACATCGCTTGAGGTCTCCTATCGTTGCAGGCTTTGCCGCCCGAACCACGGCTCTGAAGTGGCAAGGCGGTCACAATCTATTCTCGACCTTGCCTCTGCCGATGACAACCACGCTTCCTGTCCACCTCACCGCGTCTTTCATTCTCACCCCCGATCGACGCCACATTCGCTTCGACGACTATGACAATCTGGAGTCGAAGTACAACAGATGGTTGCTGTCCGTTGTAGCTCCGCCCCTCTACTTGTACCTTCTCCAAACACTCTACCGTGAACTAGGACGAAACGATATCTGGTGGCCAGGCAACACCACTCAACAAGACAACGTCACCAGAGTCCTCGTAGATACTTTCTACAGCGATACCCTTTCCCAATAGTCAACGGGAGGTTTGCGCCAGCCACTTTCAACCTACTGTCCAGTGAGGCCCCGAGCCCCGCGACGCTGTCATTCTTGGAACGGAACCGGAAGATATCACGGAGGTACTCAAACTCTTGCGTATTTCTCGATACGTAAAGCTCTCTCCCATCGTCCGAGAACGTTGCGTTGGCTCAATGCAGACACTCAATCAGAGCCTTTTGAAGGAGGATCTCTCGCTATATGCCTTCCGCCTCATTTCGCTCTACGAGAGGGGCGATATCACTCTCGATCACATTCAAATCCATCGTTCGATACCTGCAGGAAGACCTTACTTTGGACATCCTATATCTGCCATTGGTTCCGCTTGCCAGTGGCACGCTGGCACCATTGCAACCAGATACGTACAAGACCAAGTATTATGTTTGGAAGCCTCCCTCACAAAGTACTCAATTATGGGATGCGAAAGACTTGGTTCATCCAGGCTTTGATGCCGGCGACCTTTTGCACGGTTCTTACAATGTCTTTGAGTTGACAGGGCATCACGTGGAACACACTGCTCGAATCTATCATTCCACAATGTGCATCATACACTTCCCCAGGCCCCAGTCACGACGAGTGGATGACCAGATTCTGGGCAGAGTACAACGGACTTGGCCTGGATACGGATTCTTCCGCCTCGCAATATCCCATTATCCCCACAATGAAAGACGGCCACTACGTCTCCGTCCAAGCTTGCCGCTCGAGCAATACCGTCATCGTCGTCGGCCCAGAGGAACCTCTCTGGCTGAGCTCATGTCTTGCGCAACTTGGTGCTTCAGTCGTGCGCCGAGACGACCCCCGTTTGCCGCTTCTGCTTACAAACACTCTTCAAGGCCTTCCTATGTTCAAAATTGATGTGCTTCTCAAATATCTCTCGGACCTAGATCCCAAATCCCGATTCCCCGCCATAGACAAAGACCTGCGCTTGCAATTTGCCATATGGTGCCAGAACGAAGTCACCCACACTTCACCCGATCTGTTGCCCGTTGCGGCGAAACTCCCAATTTGGGAGGCCACTATGTCTAGCTCGGCCCCTTCCTCGTCTTTGCCCACGTTTCTGGCGGCTACAGAGATTGATATGTTACCTTATAATTTTCCGGACGACGTCGTGTCCTCGTTTGCTAAACGACCAACTGTGCGGTTCTCCCCAGGACTTCGTCATCTGGGTATATCACCCAAGCCACTAGAGGAGCTTTGGGGCGAGATGGAGCTTCCGACATTCCTCCCACCAAGCGAGTCTTCATCGTACAAGCGCATGGTTGCGGCTCTCATCAGTGAACCAACGTTCACGAGAGGGAAGAGATTAGTACCGAATGGTCTCACCGGTCTCCGTCGAGTCTGATACACTGTACGGACGGAGCCTCTGTTCCTCGCTGCCTTTGGGGCTTTGTCACTGGACCATTTTCTGTTGGAAGAGTTTATTGACTTGGAGGCGCGTCTGGTTGATTTTGGTCTGAAAGCACCCAATACCTTAGATCTCGACACGTTTGTCCTTTGTGCCACCTCCATTCACGAGGACGTGTCGAGCACAGATCGGCAACAGAGAGCAAGACTTGTATTTCGAGCGTACTCCGATGACCTTCCTTTGCGGCTGGCCAGCGATGAGGGATCATGGCGCAGCTAGACCGTTTACGGTTCATACCTCGCGAGCCTATTCGACATCGTGCGATGCGAATCGAGGAGTATTCCCCCTACACCAAGCCTCTTCCGACAGTGGTGTCCCCATTGGAAGTGCTACTGCCGGAATATGAGGGGATCGCTTGGACACAGCGAGCCGTACTCTCCGAACGACCTGCAGACCGTGTCTGCATCGCGAATCCTTCGCTCGGGAAACCGACCACACATGAAGTGGTACGTTTGATTTTCACTGGAAGGGCCCGCCTGAAATGTCAAATATAGATTGCCCACCTTCGCGTCCTAGCTCTGGAGGTCGCAAGAGACTACACAGGGAGTGAACACGTCCTCGCCGATCTCAAAGCGGTGTACAAGTGGCTTGACGAGCACCAGGACGAGGTCGGCGACGAACTCATCACACTGCACCAGGAACGTCTGTTCCTCAACGTCGACGACCCCTCGGTGGACGTGTGGATATGGAACTGCGCCGATGAGATGTTCCTCAACATCGTCGACAACGGGGACCTCAAAGCCGTGCGCATGTTTCTTCTTCCATTCAAGGACCTTCTATACGTCGCTGGTGTAGAGGAGATCATGGTACGTATGAGTGAGAATTCCTGTTCGCTCTATCTAAATTAAGGATATCTACAGAACCCTCCCGCCCCGACCACGGTGTTCTCTTCGGTTGAAACGCAATTCTATAGACTCAAGAAGGGGTACAATGATATGAGGATGGCGGGGCAGTTGACTGATGTGGTATTCTTGAGTGAGGATGAGGGGCGATTCCCTGCGCATCGCTCGTTCCTGGCGCCTATGAGCGAGTATCTCAATGATCTTTTTTGCGGAGACTTCACTGAGGCGGGTCCTGCGTCCGCGGAGGAACCGATAGAAGTAGTGGTGGACTATCCGGCTGCGTGCGTCCAGATTGTCATGGGTGTGTTCATCCTTCGTCCCCGGCCAAAACCCAGTGACTGACCAACGCGATCCGTTCTTGTCCAGATTTCATATACACAAGCGCCCCACCCGACTTTGGTGACCTGGGACTGTCAGTGTTGTTGGACATCCTGGACCTATCGGCGTATTGGGGCTTCACCGAGCTCAACGACGTTACCCAGACCAAGATCATCGTAGGCAACTTCATCAACCCCATAACCTACGGCGACAGTAAGTCCCCTCTTTTCGTCTCGTCCATTTTCGGTGTTTGTTGATAACTCTTCCAGTCCTGCAGCGCGCGACGGTCCTCGACGCCAAGTTCCTACTGGACGCATGTGAGTACTACGAGCGCGAGAACCGCGACGCCATCGAGAGGCTCAGGGGCGGGACGAGGCAGCCGAGGAAGAATCCGAGAAACATACCAAGGAAGACGAAGAGTCTTTGGCTTGGGCCTGTTTCTGGGGACGCGTCGAGCACTCCGGGGAAGAGGCCGAGGAAGCCGTCGGGTGTGCGAAGGATGCTGCATCGGATATCCACGAGCTTCACGCGGAGGACGAGGCCGACGAATTCTGTTCCTGTCTCTACATTTGAAGATTGAGTATGGACGTTGGACAACGTTACCAAGTCAATCTTTGTTTATCTTAGCAGTCATCTTTGTTCGAACTTGCATCGTTTCCTACCCCACTAAAGCCGGCCACCATTACTAATTGGATTAGTACTGTACTGTCTTCCCTGGTGCAGTGGTGCGCAGGCTGCGCCACCTGCACATGTTCAGGGTCACAAGCTTGAAGCAGATAACAAGGTGAATCGATCAATTGTAGATAGCCCCAAAGAAACAAGGTAAACATAAGTCGTCTGGCGATGAGCGCCATGGCTGCATGCACGGCAGTGAGAGGAATAAAAGTGAGCAGCCCGTCACCCGTGGCGGGCAGAGTATGTAAGGGTATCCTGAATCTAACAATCGTCCGAGTCAGTGGTACTGTCCTCTGCGTAAGAATCCGACCAGATGAGCCAGTCGGCAAAGTTGCGGTATGGGATGTCGTCTCCATCGACGGCGGCCCACTCCTTGATGGGCGCCCAGTAGTACTCTTCGACGTCAGTGGCGTTGCTGCGGAGGTTGGTGAGTGAGAGACGGGCAGAAGAAGAGCGGGACGCACGCAGGCCAGAACGGCGAGCTGATGTTGACGAGGGAGTCGTAGAAAAAGTCGGTGAAGTTTTGCTGGGTCATCGCGCACCCCACCGTCGGCCCATGCACAGTCGCCGACGATCCCGGCGTAAATCTAGTGTGGCGGTGAGCACAAGCCAGGCGCAAAGAGGCAGATGTACGTTGTAGTCGAGGTAGGTGGAGTTGGCGTCAGTGACGACAGCAGGGTTTTGACATTGTGCGAGGGCGAGCACGTTGCGGGTCTGCGCAATTGTGAGCAGACGCAAATCCCGACAATCATGATCCACGTACGCCATCGCAGGCCGCCGCAGCAACACAGCTCTGCTGGCCCCAGACGTCAGTGGTGGCGTTCACGGACTCGAGACAGCTGTAGATCTGCTCAAGTCAGCATTGGCCGCAAAAAAAGACGCTGACACGCACAAGCTCAACGCAGGCTGGCGAGTAGATGGTGTATTCGCCGAGCGCGCGAACCGCGGTCTTGCATGCTTTGGCCGTCTGCTCCTCGCGGGCTTTCACTGCAGCAGCAAGATTCGAATGGGACCGTGCGGGGGTGTGGGCAGCGAGCGCCGCACTGGCAAAGACGGCGAGAGAGGCAACGCAGAATTTCATGGCGGAGGAAGGAGTGTAAGGGAGTGTAAGGAATGTGGGTGCTCAACGTCGTGGTTAGCGAGGTTTCATCAGCCCTGGCCTCCGTCTTTATAGCTCGGCCTCCGGATCAAGTACGGGCGGCCAAGACCGTCGTGGCATGCATACTTATTACTTGATCATAGCTGATGCCAACAAATGCCAGCCCTGGACGTTGACAAGAAGATGGACATCGAACGCTTGTACCAGGCTTTTACTTATGACTTGAAGTCAGAGAGCAGCCCAGCACTGAACATATCGCTGTAAGAACTATCCTTTCCCATTGCTTTACACGAGTCCCAGACGTGCATAAAATCTCCAAGCTATAACCAAAAACTAAAACTACGCAAAGAACCACTCCATTCCTACTACAGCTGAGTCGACAACGCCGTGACCGCAGCAATCTCAGCCGCTGAGGCTCCAACGGCGTTCTGGAAGGAGGAAGAAAACTTAGATATATCACCGTGCTACATGCAGACAACAAGAACGCACCTTGGTAACCTTTCCAAGCTGGTGCTCAACCGTATCGGCAACACCCAGCGTCTGCCCCAGCGCAGTCTGCACACGCGCGATCTGGAACTGGAGGAAGAACTTGGGTCCCTTGAGCTTGGCGAGGAGGACTGAGGAGTTCGGTTGTGACTGCATCAGAGCAAGAATTTAGCTGCAGCCCAGCTAGAGCGAAGAATTCGTACCCTAGTACCAGCCTCGAGCGCTAGGTAATCATTGAGCTGGTTCTGCAGCGTGGCGAGATCAGCCGTGGCCGGGTCGGTTGGCGTCGCAAAGGTTTGCCTACGGGAGCAAGAGTAGTTAGCGTCAACGACGCGGACAGGGGAGAAATAAAAGGGCGTACAGAGCGAACCCAAGGGGTGACAACTTGGACTGCTGGAAGTCGATGGTGCTGTACGCGATGCCGCCTGAGGTGATATCGGGTACGCCTGGGGCGACTTGCACCTAATACAAGACCGTAGCATTAGTAATGAGGATTGAACGTGGACTGGGATGGAGTACTCACAGCAGCATTACAAGTCACACCGGATAGCGCGCCGAGGCCATCCGCCACTTCCGCGGGGAGTGCGACGCTCCCGGTCACAAAGCATGGGTTGGCGCGTCTCTGCAGGGGAGCTACATGCAGAGATTGGGTCAGGTCATAGTCCACGACCGGAGGGTACGCGGAAACGCACCGGAAAGAACACCAGAAACCACAGCGCTAGCGGCGAGGAGAACGGAGAATGCGAACATGTTTAGAAATTAGAGTGATGAGCTTTGAAGTTTGATTGAATGAAAGGAAGGGGAACCAGTCCGCAGAGAATGAGAGAACGTGAAAAGTCAAGGGAAGGGAAGGGATGGACGAAATCATTTTTGTTGATCGTTTATAAGTACGAGGTGGTCGTCATGGAAATTGTGTTTGAATTTCCGTTAGAACCCCGAGCTCGACCTCGTGGATTTGAGGCACCGTAGACCAGGCGGCGCGGCGATCGTTTCTCCAGCTCAGAGAAAGGCAAGACCACAGCTATGAGCAGGAAGTGTCAAAGAATGAAGACCCCAGATCTTCGACTATGAGGTGACTATGTAGAAGTGCTTTCTTGAAGCCTGAGCTTTCACATCGGAGGCTGGCATCGATTGCATCGCGGAACCCTGCAAGTCAAAAGGAGAAGAGAGACCGAGACAGGTTTTCTTGTATGTCACTGTGCTGAATTTGACTGTGTTTTACCTACACTAGACCAGCTTGGCATCAATAGTGAGATGAGAGCGAGGCGCAAGAAGGAGGCAGGCTGAGGCGTGTTGGAAACGCGTGGCGTCATGCTTCGGATCTTGCTCCGTTCCGAATGCCGGAAATCCGACGCTCATAGGTCCGGGCTTATTGGTGGCGACGATGAACGAACGTACCTGACCGGTCCCAAGAACGTACGGCAGGATTGCCAGCCACACAGATATCGATAAGTCGCAACCCTCTCTGAGGGCTGAAAACCCATCATCTTTCGTGCCAAAAACTGACATGCATACTGAGATAGAACTTGGGTATATACAGTACATTCTCGGAGAAGGTAAGTACTATGTTGTTGAGTCAAAGTCTGAGCGCTGCTCTAAGAAGAGATACTTCAAACTGCGGGATAGTCAAGATTGGAGATCATAAATAATGGTTCAGTCCGGTCGCGCTACGGCGCGTCGTGTTCAGTGTCAACAAGTTGCTCAGACGGCGAGACCGGCGTGCAGGTCGCCTTTGGCTCTGTCGGCTTCCTCAACGGACGTAGGAGGTCGGATACTGTCAACCTCGGACCCGTCAAAGTCCTGCCTTTCCAGGTCACTGATGGTGAGGGTCTGCGCGACGGACTGGAAGTGCAGCGAGGATTGCACGCCGCGAGAGCCGCTTTGACGGTTGCCAGCGAGTGAGCTGTTTCTCCACGAGTCGTTTGGACGCGTCTTTCCTGACGCGACGCGTGCCATGATCAAGGCCGGAGCAAGACACTAATTGGCAAACATTGAGCAGATCCAATATATCAATAAATCTGATGACTCACAGTGACAGCAGGCAGCAATGCTTCTGGATAGTAATCTGTGTAGCGGTCACTGTAGTCGAGTGCACGGAAGTAGTTGTGCACATAGAGCACAAGATACACCAGATGGGTGGCAGAGTAAAGGGATGACGATTCCACCAGGATTTCCAGAATGCCCGCATATGTCCTACTGCCGACCCCAGTAACACGTACGATACGGATGATGACCAACGCAGTGGAGATGATATTCGTGATGAGCGTCAAGGAGATGTAAGCCACACGCGTGTAGACCATCAGATTAGTGGGAACCAACGGCATGGCAAAATACTGCACGCCAAATACTATGAACATAACTGGACGAGTGCTCATTGACGAATGCACATTCAACTAGGGCCCCTACTCACCTGCTTCGGCAACACAGCAGAGCACGGGGAGAGCCACTATCCAGGAGTGTGCACAGATGATCCAGCATCGCCAGATCTATACAGAACTGTTAAGTGGATAATCAGCAATATATGTCTTCCTTACCATCACACACTCTGCAAGAAGGGTGTTGATTGCGGGGAAGACTCCAGCCACAATGCTCAGTCTCCTGAGAGATGCATTTGACTCGGAGAGGTCCGCTTCCTGGAGCGTGTCTGCTCGTGTTGCGCCATGAGCGATGTACTCATCGTCAATTGCGCCCCAGACTGAACCCATCCTGACTGTGACAAGCATCCACATGAAGGTAAGGAGCACAACATGTCCCATACGCCCTTTGAATTCTTGCTTGGATGCGCCTAGCGATGAGGCAATATCGATCAGTATTTGGCAAGCCGCAAGGTGAATGCCTGATTCACACTTACAATGCGTGGCAATTGCGTGGATCGTGTACATATACACGGCCATGTAGAAGAAATAGCAGGCAATTTCCAATATGCCAGAATGGAGACTGTCCCGCAGAAAGTGATAGGTATCCGAGTCTGCCAGTGCTTCGGTTGACATGATTTCAAAGAAGTGAGTAGCGGATGAGCTCGCACCGAGACACTTGTTATATGCAGGGACGTGACGACGTCCTCCATTACCAACAGCAACTGGTATCGATCCGTGCCGCCCAAAAGATGGGCGGCAAGAGATCTGTCCAATTTCACGGCAACCGATATCTTGATCATGACCGTATCGCGCTGTTGAGGACGGAGAAGTGTATTTGGATTTGTTCAGTAGAGCGATACATGGTGAGATGTCACAAAGATACATACGACCTCACTCGTCAGCCAAAAGGAGAGGGCATTGCAATGATTGTCTTGAGATGCAATCTTTTCGGGCTCGAGTTGGGCTTGGGCCTTGATCAAGACTGACGAAGATTCTATGGAAGCAGGATGAAAGCCCTGTCTGTTTCGAACCGTGGAGTCAATGCAGACATGCCTATAGTTCGACTCACTGGCAGCGAACAGAGAACGAGGTCGTGATGAGCAAATGTCTCTTTTCTACGACGAAGGGATCCGCATGTGACGAGGAAGGCAACATCTGGTGATCAGCATGGCGAGAGTATGGTGAGATATCAGAGTAGGCACCCAGAAGCATGAATATGAACGAGCTATCTTCGACTCAGCGGTAAGATGCGAACGCCATTCTGTCCGGACTTGACGTGGGTGCGTTGATCGTGAATGCTGAAGAGTCGAGAAGCGACTTACCTAGTCAAAACATGGAGTCTATGAGAATGGCATGCCTAGAGGCGGTGGACTGCTATCCGAAACGATAGCAAGGGACTGCCAGATGAAACAGGAATGTTGGACAGCACGTAGGTATTGATTGCCGGTACCGGTCATGCCAGAAGCCAGACGAATGAACGGTACTGAGACGATGAACGCTGTGCCTTGAGCGGGAGCACGATCAACCAGTGGGCCACGACGGTCCGCACAGGTATCAAGAACGTACAGATTGAATCTAAGCCAGTAGAATTACTGAATGCACGCAAAGTCGTTAGCGTAGTATGGTTCATGCCTTGCAAGACGAGAGTCCAGCATGAATTACCGTGATGTTGTCTATGATACAGAGATGTAGATGCATGCACTATGTATGTATATGGGCTACAAAGATTATCACTGTCCATTCGAAAACAAAGGGTACAGCACTCACTCATTCAGTTCGTATCATCCTACGGCCGCCTCTCCCGCTCGCGCTCCCGACTACTCTTCGAGTCCACCCTAACATAGTCACTATCATCGATGGCCTGCCCGTCCTTTTTCACGCCCATGTACGCCTGGCCCAGGATCTGCATCGCGACGGCCCGCATCTGCGCCTTTTCGCGCGAAATAGTGGGGTCCTCGAGTACGCGATCGCACGTCTCGCGGAGGACGGACTCGATCTCGAGCTTCGTGCCCTTGAACAGCGCTTGCAGACCCTTCTCCGCCGCCTGCTCTTCGAGCTTCTTGCGCTCCTCTGGCGAGAGATTGCCTGCCTTTTCAGCAGCTTGAATCTGTTCAAAGACGTTCTTGAGCTCGATGGCTGATCGGAGGGTTGATACGCTGTGAATCTCATTGAGTGGAGGGCGCAAAGGAGAAAGGGACGGCGTACGTTTCGCTGAAGACGTGGTATTTGCCTTGGACGTTGTGTAGCCAGCCGCCGACACCGAGGAAGGACTGGTTGGTGGCGAGATGGTGCTTGGCCTTTGAGGAGTAGACAAATCCGATGGCCTGAAGGAGCTCGACGCCGTATGATTCCTTCTTCAAGTCTTCGGCCTCCAAATCGCATATCGTCTGCCAGCTGCGCGTGACGTCCTTGTCATAGGGACCCGTCGCCGACTCTGTAAATATCCCCAGCTTGCGCTCGAGGTTCTGGACCAGCTGGTCGATACGTTCCTTCCTCTCTGCTGCTTTCTAGAGATCGAGATTAAGAGGAGATTAAGTCAATCCAAGGACACGCACCTCGGCCGATTTGGCTCTGTCCTTCTCCTCCTTCTTCAGCTTCTCCTCCTCGCTCATGATGACCCGTCCTTTGGCATCCTTCGGCCGCTTCTCGTCCTCCTCCGCGTCATCGACCTCTTGCAGCGCCGTCTTCATGTCGCGCGCCAGACTTATATTCCCGATGATAGGCATGAAGCGCTCCCCGCCAAAGATCGCGCCAAAGACCTCCTCAGGATCGACGTACCCGCCCTCGGGCGCGCTCTCCTTCGGCCCAAACTCGTTGTACTTTCTGCGCAGCGTGTCATCGGACAGCGTCTGGTACGCAACAGCAATCTCATTGAAGCGCTCCGCGGCGTGCGGATCGTCGGGGTTCTTGTCGGGGTGGTGCTTGATCGCGAGGCGGCGGTACGCCTTCTTGATCTCGTCCGTCGTCGCTGTCACGGACACGCCCAGGATGTCATAGTAGCCCGTCTCGAGCGGGTTCTCCTGCGTCCCGATCTTGCGGCCCTTGCGGGCTGGTGTTGACGGTGCCGTTCCCGACGACGACGACGACGAAGAGGCGGCGGGTTTACTGGAGGAAGGTATCTGGCCAGGGTAAAAAGTATGGGAGATGACTGTTTGACATGAAAAGCATCGAATTTGGAGCGTTGTCGATGGCTTGGGCTGGGGAGAGGGCACGGGAAACTCGAGGGCGGCCCTGCAGCGGTCGCACGTCGTCTGGATGTGCGGAAGGATGGGGCGGGAGGGGAGGATATTCGTGGACATGGCTGTAACAGACCAAGATGATTGACAGCCAAATCGAGCCTGCCGCCCCCGAGCTTCCAAATGCGGAAGCGGCGTATGGCACCGCGCGCCAGTATGCGCCACTTGACGGTCGGCTTCCATCACTCCGATTTCTACTAGCGCTACTACTCCTGAGCAGCACTGAAGCTTAGATTGAGATAAAAACGCAGGCTGCTCTTCCGTCTGTTGATGTATTACACTTGCGCGACCAGAGATCAAGGACCACTCTCTGAGCTGTATGGGACCGGGACTGAGATAGGACTGGCGACGTGTCACTCAAAAGAATGCGGCGCGAGACAAGCAGCTGAGCGTTGAGCTAAGCTTGGCACCTATGAAGGGCACCTCTGTGCCCAACGAATGTCCATCCAAACCCTTACGTTATTGGTATACAACTAATCTGGGACTGGAAAGGTATCGAACATTGGACATGCAATATGAGCATCTACTACTAGTAAGCTTCCCACATCTGGCTTATCTTCTGCGAACGTTTCGATGCTCCCTTGGGCCTTGGCTGCGTAGTGTGTCGTTCTGAAAGTATGTAGTATGATCTGGCAAGCTGAAGATCAGTGGTACACTGGTACTTGGGCTCCAGGCTTTCTTGTTATAAACCTCTAAGGCTGCGCGAGATGTCCTTCGGCCGGACTTGCTGCACTCCGAGAAATATTGGACCCCGGGGCCAGGGAAGGAAGAAAGCAAAGAATCCTACTTGAGAGAAATCATTCTATTGGGGCGCGTTGGTGGCACGTCTCTCAAATATTCACGTAAATACCTTGCCTGAGTCTTTGGGGGCGTCAAACCTACTGTTCCGACCTTGAGAGGTTTGAAGGAGGTTTGAAGCAATAACAGGGTCCATTCGACTTTCGATGAAGCAACTTGTAAGTCAATTGGAGTGAAGTTGACCGAAGCAAAATATAGCTCAAAAAGTCCGTCAAGTGTCCGCAAATGAGTTATAAACAAGAAACAACTAGTATCTTGAACCACATCTTCGAGGACCATGGCGTGCCGCCGCCAAGCTCAAGTTGAGGACCTCATCGGGCCGATGGTCCCGTTATGCCGCTCGATCAAGCCGGTCATCAAGAAATTTCTTGCCTTCGCCCACCACCTATCGCTCGCGCCTCCGATGGCTCGAATACGGCAGGGAAAAGACAAGAAGGCTGCTGGAGAAAGGAAGCGCGACGCTAAGCCAGCGGTGGCGGAGACAATGGAAGATGTGAGTGCTACTTGTGTTGCTAAGATTTGACTCTCAGTTCTCTCAATAGCCAGAACTCGTCAAAGATGTCTCTTCCTTTCTGAAAAAGCTCAAGTCAGGCGCGGACGTTGATGTCGATCGAGAGTCACAGCAAAAGGCCAAACCTCAATCGAAGAAACCCAAAGCGGGAGAGGTATGTTCAATCTGAACGTCTGCTTGTCTTTCGTTACAACCTTCCCAGATATCCAAGGGTAAACAAGACAAAAAGTTTGGTGACGCCGACAAAGATGCCAAACACAAAGCAAAGAAAGGCCAGCCGGCCCAGGTGTGTTCAATCCAATCATTGCCTTGTTCGACGTTCGAATCGATTCCAGGGCAAACCAGAAAAGAAACCCAAAAAGGACGCGAAACAGGCTGAGTCAAAGTCGGCGCCAGCGCCGGAGCCAGCGCCAGCCGTAGAGCTGCCAAAAAAGATATCACTCAACGCGAAAACGACATTTGTTTTGCAACCCTTACCCCAGTGGTACACGTTCGACCTGCCGGCCATCCCCTCATCTCCCTCCGTATCCCCCACCGAGCTCAGCCAACTCACAACTCATGCTGCCTCTCTGCATTCCCGCGACATCGAGGCGTTCCAAGTCTCCTCGTCAGCGCACACTTCCGAAGCCAGCTTCCTCTCCAAAATCATACACTCCGGTACTCTGTCTGATCGTCTCAGTGCGCTCACACTGCTCGTCCAAAGTGGGCCGATACACAACATCAAGGCCCTTGAGATCCTCAAGACAATGGCCGAGCGTGGAAAGGGCAAGGGTGGTCGGGAGGAGAGTCTCAAGGCGCTGCGATGTATCGTGGATTGGTGGGTCGGCGGTGGTGCACCGAATAGGAAGCTCAAGTATGTATCTGTGAATATTCCAGGCAAGCCTTGCTAACCTTCGTAAAGGTATTTCCGTGACCATCCTCTGCGACATGCCGACGTTACAGATCAACATCTGCTAATGTGGTACTTCGAGGATTGGCTCAAAAAGTACTTTTTCTCCATCCTCCAAATCCTGGAGACCCTTTCCCTCGACCCTCTCACATACGTCCGCACTCAAGCCATGAACCTCATCTTCATCCTCCTTCGCGACAAGCCCGAACAAGAGCAGAATCTGCTGCGTCTCCTCGTCAACAAGCTAGGCGACATCGACAAAGCCCTCTGCTCTCGTGCCTCCCACCATCTCCTTCAACTCCTCCAAACCCATCCCTCTATGAAATCCGTCATTGTCACGGAGATTGTGTCTTTCGTCCTCAGACCCTCCCTGTCAGCAGCCGCCACTTCCTTACCCCCAACAACCCCCACAGAAGTAGCTAACAGGCGTATACGATTTGACGACGCACCCAAACCGAAGGACAAGGGAAAGGAGAAGGAGAAAAAGTTTGGCAATGTGCATGTCCGCTACTACGCGACGATAACGTTCAATCAGATTGTGTTGACGGGCGAGGACCGAGAAGTCGCGCTCAAACTGATCGATCTGTACTTCGAGATCTTCAAGGAGATCCTTGGAGAGGGTTGGGTTGACGACGTGAGAGATGTCGACGTGGAGGATGACGCCGAGGTGGCTAAAGACCACAGAGGACGCATCATGGACGGTAAACGCGGAAAGAAGGGCAAGGGAAGAGGGAAGGATAAAGGGAAAGACAAAGAGATACGCGGCGCCGCTGGGTTCACAGAGGTGGAGGACGAAAACTCGAAGCTAATCTCTGCTATCCTGACGGGTGTGAATCGCGCGCTTCCGTTTGCCAAAATCGATGTCGGCGATGCCAGGTGAGAGTTGAACAAGCCCTGGATGTTTTGCGAACCTTACCTTTTCGTGTAGACTCTCGAAACACATCGACACCCTCTTCCTCATCACACACAAATCTACCTTCAACATATCCCTCCAGGCGCTAGTCCTCATCCAACAAATATCCGCTTCCATTGCTTCTCAGCCTTCGTCCTCATCATCGTCTTCGATCTCGAAATCCATAGTGGACCGCTTCTATCGAACACTCTATGACTCGCTACACGACGCCCGATTGGCTGCGTCGTCCAAGCAGGCGATGTATCTGAATTTACTCTTCAAATCCATCAAGGCCGATGTTGGGAGTGGGAGTGGGGATCGGGTGAAGGCGTTGGTAAGGCGATTTGTACAGGTACTGGTGTCGGGCGGGAGCGGTGCATCGGAGTTTGTCGCTGGTGGACTCTTCTTGTTAGGGGAGGTTTGTTATTTCAACGCTGACATCGAGCTCAGAATGCTGATTTTTCTGTCCGTCCTTGGCAGCTTTTCGCCACCACTCCAGGACTCCGCGAGATGATCACCAAGCCGTCTAATCCTGATACTGACGCCGAACCATACGACCCGCGCAAGCGCGATCCGCAGTACTCGCATGCGTCCTCTTCTCCACTCTGGGAGCTTACACCGTTATTGCACCACTATCACCCCACCATCTCCCTCCTCGCGCGCCAGCTCCTCTCATCGCAGCCGCTTTCCGCGAGTGCTGACCTGTCGCTGAACACTTTGTCACACTTCCTTGACCGTTTCGTCTACAAGAATGCCAAGAAAACGCAGACGGCGAAGGGTGTGAGCGCGATGCAGCCGGCGGCGAGTGGGCTGGATGGGACGGGAGTGAAAATGATGAAGGGCGACCATAAGGAGGCTAGAGTGAACGAAGAAGCGTTCCTCAAGAGAAGGGAGGCAGACGTACCGGTCGATGAGGTCTTCTTCCATAGGTTCTTCTCGAGGAAGAATGAGCGAAGCCACAAGAAGGGAGGGAAAGGAGAGGAGACAAGCGATGACGAGGAGGAGGAGGAGGAGGACCATGACGATTCAGAGGTAGATGCTGATTCAGACGGCGGAGAGGAGATGGATCTGACAGGCGACGAGGCCGCGGCAGCTGCAGACGAGGAAGCCGAAGATGACGAGTCGGACGACGAGGGTGAGATATGGAAGGTACGATCTGATTCATGGTTATACCACTGAATGATTCATGACTTTGTCGCAGGCCATGAAAGCCACCATGCCTAAGACAGGCGAAGACGATGACATTCTCGACGTCAGCGACATCGACGAGGATGACGATGACATGCCTTCGGACATGGATTCCGAGTCCGATGGCGGGCTGTCTCTCGTCGAAGGCTCTGAGGATGAAGACCTCATGGACATGCCTGAGGATGGGCTCATCGAATTTGATGGCTCGGACGACGAGGAAGGTGGAGAGGAGGAGGAAGAATGGGGCGGCATCGGCGGTGGTGGGGTTGGAAAGCGAAAACGGGTCGAGGAGGACGAGAAGAAGTCGAACAAAAAGAAGAGGAAAGCGCTTCCTACGTTTGCCAGCTACGAGGACTACGCGAAGATGATAGAGGATGGGCCGGAGGATGACATATAGCGATCGTTATATTACCACTATGGCAACTCACGCCTCTCGTGTCAATCTGACCTTGCTCTGACCGGCATCTTGTTGCACGCATGGTAGACGGTGCCGGTGAGTCACGAACTTGATCATTGTGTGGTTCTACCTTTGCCTGAGTGTATCGATTCCATAGTAATGTATTTGCCATCAGAAATAGAGATACATAGTACATCATGCTATCTACATAGCCGGACTGTACATAACAACTTACAATTTGAGGATCTCTTGAAACGAGTACAGGCCCGCGGGCTAGAAAAAAGTCGTTCGGAGAAGATACTACAGCAGTGGTAAACCTACGAACCTCAGTGAGCTTGCGTACACGCTCCAGATGCTCGCATCCTTGAGTGCCCTCGATACAATTGCCAATGAGCGTCGCCATATCGTGTCCTTCGTGATAGGCGCCATGGAGGAAACCTAGCGCGTCGTTCAGCGATGTCGATCTTCTGACAATATGTATGCTCTCACCGAAATACTTTAGGCTCGTCGCCTCTCCACCAAAGTACAGCCTTCCAAGGTTGGCACGGAGGTTCATGTAATGCTCTGGAAGGAAGGCAGCAGGCCAATTGCTGTATGAACCGCGGAAAAGCGGGTCGGCATTCCATTTGTGAAAGAAGAAGTCTTCTGGTTCGCCTATCTCTGCTGCAGGGAACATTGACCTGAGGACACTGAGCGCCTCGTCCTTGACTTGAGTTTCAGGTAGCGCTTCGATGCGGAGAGATTGGGTGCCAGTGACAGTAACGAAGATAATACCTGGAGTATAAGAGAGCAATTAGGCGAGGTAAGCAAGGGAGAAGCGATGAAGTCAACGCGTACCGGAGCCTGGAAGGAAATTGGGATGATCCAGACTTTGCCAAATTGGATAGCGCCCACGTTCTCGGTCAGCGAAGAGGCCCATCTGACAGCAGAATCATTTCAATTCACGATCAAAACGAGAGAGCGGAAAGACACGCCTCCGTATCAAACCAAAACTTGTTCTTGAATTTGAAGAATATCTTTGTGTATGTCCCCATAACCAAGCTGTTGATAGCCTCCGTCTTGTATTCTACGGACATGAGATTCAGAGACAATACACTTGGTGGAACCATACTCACCTGGCAACTCTGGGTTGAATGTGATATCTCCGTACTGCAAGACACCGACACTGAATGTGCAGAGCGCGTAGTCCGCGAAAAGTACTTCCCCGCCAACCAGTGTAACATTCACCCCCACATCACTGTACGCTATGTCCTTTACACGGGTGTTGAGGCGAAACTGGTCCGTCTGCAAGAAGTCTCGAGCCTCTTCTTGAATGAGCGCCTTGAAGCCGCGCTGATCAATTGCCATGAGATCGCCGACATCAGTGAGAGCTGTATTGCCAGTGAAGTAGGTGAAATTGTCATTCTAACATCCAAGCTGAGTCACGAGCTGGTTTAGAGGAACTACTGGCAAGGGCGTACCATGGACTGGGCAATCCACGATGTCGCTTCAGGTGTCTGTGCGAACTCGAGATCAAATTGAAAGTATTCGGCAACATTCTCGTAACGGTTCTTTGGTTTCGAGTTTATCAAGGAGTAAGCCGTTCGAGAATTGAGGTCGACCATGGACTGTTCGAACCTGCGAACTAGAGTGGACATCAAACATACCGCACAGGACTGAGAGACAACGTGAGAGCTTACTTCCGGCTTCGGTCAGTTTGTCGTAATTATCCAAAGACCGCCTGACTGTATCACTATAATCTATGTACCCGGTCTCATCATACGTTGCTGCAGAATGCACATTCAGTGCCGTTGTCAAGAACTGAAGTGGGTCGGTCGACTTACTGAAGCTTCCATCAAAATCGTTGACGTGAGACTTGATCCCATGTTTCAGAGCGAGCTCGTATATTGGGTTATCTTTCTTCTCGTCCGTTGCGCCTCCAGGTCCTTGAATCCAGTTGGGTCCCTTCTCGATGGTATATGCACCCTTCTCCCCGACTAAGACATGACTTTGCATGCGACCGCCAAGTTCATCTCTGGCTTCCAGGATGAGAAAAGAGTCAATGCCGCGACGGTGCAATGTACGTGCAGCGATAACGCCTGTAACCCCGCCACCAAGGATGAGGACTTTTGGCTTTGCGTTGGCACTATCGACTATCGGAGGATTGGGAGCAGCGGTTGCGAGGGCCTTTCCATCGAATACACGAAGCAGTGAAACCCATGCAACGAGGGCGAGAGGTGCCAGCCAAGAGCGCATGATGGTTACGCTCACTGGCAGTGCGGTTGAGTAGAAAACAGAGTTTATGGTAGAGCACGACTTACCACGGGGAAGATCCGTCCTTCCCCCTGTGTGAAGCAGTCGGCTACATATAGAGTAGAGTGTTATCTCGCTGTGCGAGGTGCCGTAAATAGTGTAATAGAAGGATAGAATGATAAGGAAGCAGATAGTGCGGTGTTGGGGTAAATCGCGGGGTAGGTTGAGCGTGTATGCTCAGGTTGACCGTTGACGGAGTACACAATGCTCCGGAGTCAATTGATGTCAGGGCGTATTGTGTCGACTGCGAAAAGACTGCGTAAGACGAAGAAAGAGAGTGCGGGCAAAGGCTATTCCGATGTCACCAATACGAGTCCAATGCCATGATGATCAAAGACTAAAGTTGTAGTAGAGTCCCGAAAAGGGGAATCAAGTCAGTGTGAATGAATATCAGGTTTGATGCGTGACGCGTGGCACCTTGGCCCTTCTTTGACGAGGGTCGAGTGATATACAAAAGACTGTTGGGGAGTCAAGAGGGACGTCTCGAATTGCTTATCTTCCTGAAACCGAACGGAGTCTACGTGTACCTTGCTGAGCGATGCCATGAATTGACGCCTACAGACGTCGGTAAGCTTGAGGTTCACGAGAAGTCGTGGTCGGAAAAGTCCGAAGGGTATCTCTTACGCATCCACACGTAGGCCGCTAATCAGAAGTCATGGACTGTCGAGCAACGCACTGGCATGAACATAGTTTCCAAGCATGATGCATACGACCATTCATCCATACGATGTCTGCACACCATACCACACCATGCATCAATGCCTATGATGAACTAAATCAGAACAGAGTCGTGAGAGATTGATCCAAGCTCGCGTCCGCTGAAATTTCACCATCTCACGACATGTGAATTCAGAAGCGGCCGAGGCGACTGCTGGCGACTGACATCAGCGCGCCTTCTGATTTCCTAACGTTCAGTGGATGTCACGACCCGCAAGTTCCAGGTGAAAGTGAACATGTTGAATATAACGAGAGCCACGCGAGATTGTATCTGAAGACAAAGTCTCATCCAGTAGTGCCAAGGTACTGCAGTGCTCGGGTCATTCACTCGGTCTTGTGCAGAATTGCGCAGGATAACTCACCTTTGAAACACACAGATCTATCGCTTCACCCTAGGTTACACCATACGTTCCCCCACTGATCCTGCGCGACGCCTGTCGATCCGTGGCCTTGCACGCCCTCTTCTGAACCATCGATGAACCCCACCCCGTAACTACTCGCTGCATTGAATCTCGGCACTGGACACCGGAAGCCCAAAAACGCCGGACAGGCCCTGTCCACTGCTGTACACCGCTCGAGACACGGCAGCAGCGTCTGATACGTAGCATTGAATGAAGGGAAGGCGGAGTTGCGTTGGGTGGAAGACGTCGGGGTGGACACGAGAGCAGAGAAAGCCTGTTGCGCGCCTCTATTCGTCTCCGAGGGGGAAGCGGATGAGGAGGTAGAGGTTTCTTCGCTGCACCGCGGGAAGCTGATGGCGCAAAGCCAGCGACGGTATTCGCGTTGACAGTCGTCACAGAAGACGAGAGGGGAGTAGTCATCCCGGCCGCATGCGTAAGTTGTGAGAGTTGTCGTGAAGTTGGTCAACGACGATAAGAGCGGGTCTGAAATAGAGGAGGGGAGATTGCTGTCGTTGTACGTCGTGAATGGGCGGTCTGGTTGGGGGAGAGGGACTGCGTATGCGATGCTGGGACAGTAGGGAAGCTGGGAGAGGAGTGGACACGCGAATGATCCCGTTTTCGTAACAAAATACAATGGCCCGCTAACTTTTGTATCCGCGACCACGACGTAGGCGGTGTAATTCGTCGAAGGAGCTAAACCTTGAAGAGTCCATTGTTCACGCCAGCCGTCTTCATCTTTGAGCCATGGCCGCTGGTCAGTGAGGGTTCCCACTGACGTTTGAGCTTTGAGAGCGCAGCCGGTCAGAAGCGAAGAGGTCGATTTCGACACGACGAGAGAGGTTTTTGGCGAGGTGGGAGGTGGGTCAGGCGCGGTGGCATTTGCTGCAGGAAGTGAATAATTGGGATATGTCGGGATTTCCGAGGTGGTTGTGGCCAGCACTGGTGAGAATATGATGGCCTGATTGTTTGTAGTATCTCCGAAGTAGGGCAAGTCCGAGAGGACTTCATGCATTGCACCTGTCTAGCGATTAGCAGAGTACCGTGTTGCTGGGATGTCTGCCTACCTCGCTCCGACAGGCCAATCTCGTATTTCAAATTGCTGCTGGTATGAGTGGCGAGCACGCCCCCGTTGGCGAATTTGCCGTTGAATGAGCCATACCCATCCGTTAGGTCAATCTCATATACATCAGTGCCCCCGCTTGACCCAGGGTCGTCCGTAGAGGATGATGTATTGGTCACAAAAAATCGAGGCAAGCCACCTGTCTCGCAAAGAGCGACAGAAACGGTGAGATTGTCGGAGGAGGGGATGATGAACGACAATGCTTGATCAAAAGTCTTGACAGACTCCAGGGGAATTTGTTGTCGCGACTGGGCAGCAGTAAGAGCCACTCCAACAAGTATCCAGAGTCCTTCTGGGAGCATACGTGAGGGAAAATGGTTGTAAGCTAATTCCAACCGACGGCGGCGCGGGAGTGATGGTCGTGGAGAGAGGCAAGGTCGAATGCACCCTGATGCACCTGACGCATACATCTTATCTTATCTATATCGCACCCGCCTTCCGCTGAGAACCCTAGTCACGCCTGCGCCGCGTAAATACCACGACGATGTAAGACATGGAAACACTAGATACATACTCGGTCCTCACCTGCGCATCTGTCCCGGATCCTACTGGGATTGAGTGGACCCGGGCTAACTTGAATCCTCTCCTTGCTATAGTACTGTATCTGATCCGCCTGGTGCGGTACCGACGAAGGGTCTCAAAGGCTTTAGACTGAGACACAGCGTAAGCCTGAGCATGCCAACCTGATCCGCAAGTTCGCCGCCAGAGATAATTTCTGAGAATCGAGATTCGATGATACTGTGTGTCGCAAACGACTTGCGAATCGCGATCGAACTTAAGTGCCTCGAACGATTAACTTACGGGGTTCTTAGATGTCTTTGTACATTGATATTCAGTACCGATGGCGTGGAGCATTCAAAGGGCCTGCTTAGGAGAGAAAGACCAAGACAAGTCTCGGATCCCGTCAGACGTCAAGGCCGACATACTATGTCGGTATGTCGGCCTTAGATGATCGAGCTCGTTATATTACTCGTAGACCCGAGCATCGTCTGAGTCTTGCATGTCATTCCCCCTGTCACACAGTGGCGTTCGTGAACATGTCTCTTTGTCGATTTTGAAAAAGCTCCGGAAGTTTTGCGCGTAAGTACAGAATCCTTAGTCGAGGAAATCACGTCAGATTCGGTTAGAACTTAGAAGTTGCCACGGAGGGTTCGAGGTTGACTGTCTGAAGAGCGAGGCCGTTTCATGTGAGTACCATCAGAGTGCAAGTGCCAAGGGGTGTACTTCTGAGTTGAAACTGAGTGGGTGATGTATCCACACATAAGCTACTGCTTTACTATCTTTGTGGCGTATTACAAGTAAAAATAAGAAAGTCATACTCAACGTAGCATGAACAGTTCGTAAGGTAGTCTGTGAGCGGTGAAAGTCCTGTATACAGAGACAGAGACAGAACGGAAAGTATAAGGGGATACCATCTACTGATGCACCCATCGCGTTTCGCCCTGTGCAAGAGGACACTTGTGGTTGCCCAGCGTCTTCTCCGTCGAGAAGAATCGCCCGCAGGCCTCACACGAAAATTCGCAGACCTTGTTATGCTTCGCCACCTCATGCCTGAGGCGGTCGTGCTGGCGCGAGAACCACTCCCGACAGCCCAGCGTACACGGGAACGAGACCCGAGGCTTGGGTTTGTGTGCGTCCATGTGCACTTTCAGCGTGTACTGGCTCGTGAACCGGCGAGTGCACCCTGGCATTAAACACGGATGACGGCGGCGCTGGGTAGACTCGTCGTCGCTGCCATTCTTTGTCTTCGGCGGCGAGGAGACGCGCACCGACTCAAGGCTGCGTCTGCGTTGGCTTCCATTCATAGCTGACCGTCTATTTTCCTGCTGGCATTGCAATTCAAAATTGCTGTTTGAGTCGTCCGACATGGACGGAGAAGAGTTCGCAACTACAATAATTGTGGCGCGTGAGCAAATAACTCCAACTGGAAGGGGGGTCAATCTACAATTTGGCGTATCCGGCCTACTTGACGGAGCCCAGGATCGGGGCACAGGCTCGTAGGAAGGCGTCACTGGCTGTGAAGCGGGAAAGACACTGTGTTCCTGTGGCAGAGACCAGGTCGAGACATTTGTCAGTGTAAGTGCGTAGGAATCTATAGGAGTCATGTTAGTGCATGTGACGGGCAAATGAGAGGCGTTGATTGATTACAGTCGTAATAAGTCTGTGTAGGAAGAGATTGTGGAGTACCTGCGAGCATGACATTAGAGGTGAGAGTAGTGAGGGGACAAAATACGCACTGCAGCCACGAGTAGGGTGTGTAGGGCCCAGTTCCTGGTATGCTAGATACTCCCAATCAGGTGAGTTCTGGAAGCCCTCTATATAGTCGCCTGGAGTCGCGTTGTCAACGACATGCTTTCAAATCAAGACAGAAGCTCACCATGCTTAGGCCATGGCTGCTCCTCCCTTCTCGGCGCTGTAGAGTTTTCAAGATAACCATTCTCGTGGACCTTCATGCCCGTCACAAAATCAGGCGCGGACGCTGCCGTGTTGATGAGCTAGGTCGGACAAGTGCGGCTGGGCTTACGACTCACGCAAAAAATGATAGGATGCCATGAGGTTTTGTCGAAGGAGGAATGAACACTGGCAGGCCTGATCTTGATCGTAATGGAAAGTAGGGGAGTCTTATAGCAGTCTAAGACAGGGACCGAAAGGCAGGTCAGTTTGACGACGATCGAAAAATCCCAATGTAGGTGTCTCCCTCCGGTACTGTATTATCGGGGCTAGGTCGAGGGATGGGCGCGAGTTAAGGGAAGGATATGTGTACGCGAACCCACAGATCTTGATGCGACAGTAGCGATCTCCCTACCATAGCTACGCCGTAAGATGGTACATGCGCTGTCACGAAGAGTAACATCGCGCACGGTCCCGGGCCTCTACAGGGGTGATTTGACACAATCTGGACTCTGTAGACTTTGAGCGCAAATCCTTGTCAAGTGGAACGACCCGCCAAAGACTAGCTCTATCCTCGAAGATCTTCGAGAAGGACGTCAGCATCACCACAAGTTAGACTTGTCGATTCGAGGCCGGGTGATATGTGACTAAATTTCCTCGAAGGCATCTATCAGAGAGCATGCTTGGTATCTAAGCATGTCATAGACCCCAATAGTCTCGCATCACGTAGTTCCGGTTTCTGAGGAGGCTAGAAGTGAAGACCGCCTTGCTTTTCTCTGTTTGGTTATTTCAGACAGTAGACGACTCGGATCATGGATGCATGATGATGTGCCGTTTGCTATCACCGACCTAGCCACACCTGTTCGAGCCAACCATGGTCCAAGATGCCTGTTGCGACAATCCATAGATGACGCTGAAGTCAGACAGGTACAGAGCGAGGTAGCCTAGAGATACTTGTTTGCCTCTGAAACGGTGGGCTGTCAGATATGTCAGGACACATGACGGAAATAAGCCCTCGACACAGCCAAGCATTAATATGGCCGGCGAACTTGAAGTGCGGAGCCTGTATGTTTGGCGAGGCGGGTACCTTGAATATTGTCGCGGCGTCTCTTGTCGGCGCGCTCCATAGTCCAATGTTGACAGATGAATGGTTTCCGAGGTGGGCGGGCGAAGAGTCTGAGACACAATAAGGTCACGGAGATAACACGGAACGATGTGAGCTCGGTGACTGCTCGGTGCGACATCTGGAGGCGGAATGGCTTATGCCGTTTCCCACGCCCCCCTCTCCACGTGCCTGCCGAAGCGGCCGGTTGTGTGGCGCCCATACCAGCGACTGAGATGGACTTTTCCCACTCCATCGCTCACTGCGAGCTGCTGGGCCTTAGCATTGTCTATTGAGTTTGCCGCTCATGGATTACATAAGTCCCTAACTTCTCCTGCCATCAAAGGTCTGACTGGGACCCTCTCTTACGTATTCTGAACGATTCGCAAGGCGCTGTGGTGAATGCAGTGAAGTGCATTGTCAGCCTTGCATGTGTGGCAAATTGTTAAGACAACCAAAGCTCAGGCATACCAGGTACCGACGATATACATCGAGATTCGATAGACTAGCTGTAACAACTTGTAGTTTCAGTATGTATGGTCGGGCACATATATGTTATCTGACAGCTTCTTCATGACAATCAGAACAAGGAGCAGCTGAGCTGATATCAAACCGTCGACTCAAGACTCTCGACAGCTAGTGATGATTATAGGTCACAACAAGTCAGGCAAAAACCGTTTGCCACTTCAGTCATAGCAGCGCAGCACTGGTCAATCTGGTCGCTCGTCAATGAGAATCCATGGGTACGGCTGCTTTCTCCTTATCAGGCTGTAAAGTAGTATGGGAAGAATTTGTGTTATTCCACAGAGTAATACTGAGGTCGCCAGGTTTGTCTGTAAGCGCCACACTTCCGATGATTGGATCTTGATATCCTCCCGACTGAATGTGGAGTCGAAAAGCCAGGTTCACCTTCAGGCGCCTCATCAATGATAACAACCGAACTCTGGGCGCACCATCAACCCTTTGTCACGGTATTGGGCGTTCCCAAGGACATCTGCTCTCAAGCGCCCCGCAGGGAAAACCAAATCTCAATCTACACCCATGGAAAGAGAGGACTGTATCTCAGCGCTTTGCCAGCAGACTGACACTCGTAGCTCTGATAGTCATTTTCCGTCGAGTTTCTGACTAGTATAGAAGGTCACAGCCTCAACGGCAAAGGATCTTGCGACAATGACGATGCTCACCTATGAATGAGAGCATTTGATGATCACCACCGCAGGTACTCGACTGGCCAACCAGAGCGGACGTGATGTTCTGACGGAGTACGCCATAGACATGTATGCAGTTGCCTCATTTGAAGGACTTGGGAGACCCTGTCCGAGAAGCAAGGTGTTTCCTCGCTGTAATTTCGCCTTTTCATTCCGATTAGCGACGAAAAGAAACAAGTGAACCTTGACTTTGAACGTGCCTTACCGCGCATCTACAAGAGCAGCTGGGAAAGCGAGATCTGATAACCAGATGGTGGTGCTTTGAGTAGTATCCTGGAAGAGAAAGAGATGCGCTCATGAGCCTTTTGCCGTCATCAACTTGTCATACGCACCTTTGCTGCGTACTTGAACTCGGCGGACGAGGATCATCACCGCTTTGAGCATCATCACCAGGTTCGTCAACTGGTCTGAGTGATGAGTTGTCCTGACTTGTGCTTCCCGACCGTCTATAGTCTCCAGCTGTCAAACATCGAAACAGTCAGTCGATGTCTCACTATGATCACCACGCAACCAAAGATCAGAGGCCCACCACGGACTCCTCTTTGCGCCCTTTCTTCTATTGTGGGAAGGAATGACTCAATGAGTCTTGGGCGCGCTTTTGCCCCATCTCATAATGGCGGGGAAATGCATTTCGCCCGCTGATTGTCTGTGGTTGCGCAATGCATTTCCCCCGTCAATAGCCGAGGTCGGCAATCTATTTCCAACGCTAATTGTAGGCCCGTAGCTCGCAGCAGTAGATGACCGCCGGACAGCGAGCGGAGGCACTTCGTCGTCATATACGTTGAGCGGGCCACCGCTCATTCCCCGACACTGCGCCTCCATGTCCCATTCCGGCCAGTGGCCCTTGAGATAGATCTCACTCACCGATCATGATCGCAGGGTTCCGCAGGGTATGTCCGAGCGTGCCTAAGGAAGGCCATCAACAGAAAGGCATTCATCATACGTAGATACGCGGAAAACACGTATAGTAGTACATCTCTTCTGTCAATGTCATCGACTCGGCTCTCGGCTCCTCGATGGAGCCGTTTTATCTACGGAGGATTAGGGTTGACGACATGCTGCCTTCCGACCTCCGGGTGACACTGCTTATCAACAAGCTCCTACTTTTCACTCGCCGCTATTCTATGACGGTATACGCGCATTGTGGGAATGATCTACAAAAACAACATGGCTCGTCACTGGCATACAACAGATCGATGACGCAGCAAGGGAAAGTAGACATTGTATGGCGTGGAAACAATTCAATGGCAATGCTAATGAAGGAATGAGCCAGGACATTGAATGGCTTGAATGGCGCGTACCAACGCGCACTGAACAGTGAACTTGGACATTGCATGGCGCAGGGACATTGAATGGCTTGAATGACACGTACCAACGCGCGCTGAACAGTGAACTTGGAACATTGTGCGACATTGCATGGCGCAGGGACATTGAATGGCTTGAATGACACGTACCAACGCGCGCTGAACAGTGAACTTGGAACATTGTGCGACATTGTCCTCGGCGGAGAGCAACGCGGCTGGCCACATCGCCACAAATTGTATCAGTACTCACTTATGTGCTCGCGCTCGGAGAAACCAAGATCAAAAAATTGGGACGCTTCAACAACATAAGCCCAGCAAGGTTCGAGCCTGCATAGTGACCACTACGCCACCTGGGCTTGCCTAAATGGGTGGGAATACAGTTCTATGCATCCGACATGTGCGTTCGAACTGCCCTTCCAGATGGGCTCTTGCGCGCGCATTTGCCGACTACCATTCAATGGTGCCGTGTTTGTGATGAAACGCAGGATATTGTGTGGCCTCGCGCCTGCCAAATGCAGGACATTGTATGGCAACGTCCAATGCAAGAATTGACGGCAGTTCCTTCTCGTATGCCCTTCACGAGAATCGAACCGGCGCCTTGCGAAATCGCGAAAAAAGTCGTTCTAGGACTAGGTGTGTATGGTGTTGCGCAGGATGAGCCATTGTCCTCGGCGGAGAGCATCGCGGCTGGCCAGATCGCCACAAAGCGTATCAGTACTCACTTACGTGCTCGCGCTCGGAGAAACCAAGATCAAAAAATTGGGACGCTTCAACGACATAAGCCCAGCAAGGTTCGAGCCTGCATAGTGACCACTACGCCACCTGGGCTTGCCTAAATGGGTGGGAATACAGTTCTATGCATCCGACACGTGCGTTCGAACTGCCATTCCAGATAGGCTCTTGCGCGCGCATTTGCCGACTACCATTCAATGGTGCCGTGTTTGTGATGAAACACAGGACATTGTATGGCCTCGCGCTTGCCAAATGCAGGACATTGTATGGCAACGTCCAATGCAAGAATTGACGGCAGTTCCTTCTCGTATGCCCTTCACGAGAATCGAACCGGCGCCTCGCGCAATCGCAAAAAAAGTCGTTCCAGGACCAGGTGTGTATGGTGTTGCGCAGGATGAGCCATGCGCTCACCCCAAGAGACGTTGTTGCCGGGAATGGTCCATACGAATCACGTGTCGCGCCGGCCGAGCTGATGCAAAAGTGACACTTCAGGAAATTTGAACCGGCGCCTCGCGCAATTGCGAAAAAAGTCGTGCTAGGACCAAGTGTGTATGGTGTTGCGCAGGATGAGCCAAGCGCTCACCCCAGGAGAGAGACGGTGTTGCCGGAAATGGTCCATACAAATCACGTGTCACGCCGGCCGAACTGATGCAAAAGTGACAGCAGTTCTTCCTTCTATGCCCTTCAGGAAATTCAAACCGGCGCCTCGCGCAGACGCGATAAAATTGGACCTAAGGTCAAATGTGCATGATGTTGCGCATGATGAGCCCCGCGCTCACAGCCTCACACCTAGAGAGATCCTTTCTGTTCATTGTGCATGTGATGCAGCTGATGCTATTGATTGTGCATGTGATGTTCTTGATTGCATGTGAATTGCGTCATGTTTCTCAAAGGAAGCAACTCCATGTCGTGGCGGAACATCCAATGGCTGCAAAGCTGCCTCTAGTAATGGGGTCATTGAATGTTGCGGCGGAACATTCAATGGCCGCGAAGCGGCCTCTCGTAATGGGACATTGAATTTTTACTACCCAATTCATTCATTACATGACCCCCGTGAGAGAAGTTTACAAGGCTACGAGGTCAACATCCACCGTTACATCAATCAGATCTCTCTCTGTATCTCCGGTTTCGCTGACATCGACGGACTCATCAGTGGGCAGCCGAGAGAAGACACGCTGAGCATAGGATAGCATTGAGCCATGAATAGCTGCCTGTCTTGAAGCATACGCGCGCGCACCTGCCCTGAAGCCATCGACATGTTGAGATACTGCCGCACCCTCTGACTGAGACAGTTTCCCCCAGTGCTTCTGCTGCACCTCAAATGTTGCCATAACACGAGCCATCTCGACGCGAAGGAGGACACATTCCTCCTGCCAGCGCTGCGCACGCGCTCGAGATTTGCACCATTCGATTCGGAGAGCTTTGGATAATGATGTCAGGTTCAATTGCATAAGGAAATTGAATGTCTGTTACATACCTTCCTGGGATGCGGCACCGCCCTCCTCGACATGTGCCAACCAAAGCCATTTGAACGTGCGCCGGCCCTCCGAGCCATCAGTGTCCGCGGGTGCCAGGCAATCGGACTCGAGAAGGACCCTGAAGTTGCGTCGCCAGGTCAGATCCAGGAGAAGTGGCTCGAGGGCACACAGAGCGTTATAATGCCTGTTGTAACGCTCACGGCACTCTCGGATGCGGTCCTCGACCTGTTTGAGAATGGTGTTCGCTCTTCCACCGCGTTTTTGCCCGCGGACCTCCCGCTCTTTGATCCGATACATGCTAGCGCGAAGAATGATATGTTCGCGAACTTGACCCAGGGCATCCTCGGCACGAGCAATCCGCAGACGCTTCTCTGCCGAAATAAGGGCCTGATCGAGACGGGATCGGATACGAGGAATGGCAGAAGGTAGCAGGAGTTTCATGGTAGTAGGAACATCATTTCCGGGCTGACCCTCCATGTCCTCGCGCTGACGTAGGATCGTGGCAGCGGGCATGTAGACGCCTTGTATCTCCCAAAAGGCCTCTATCCGCCGTCGAAGTCGGTTCAGCTTCTCTTGCTGCCCTGCTTTCTGATTGTCGGTGGCGTGAGGACCAAGTCGCACGCCGTCTCGCTCCACACGCGCCCTAGTGTCGAATTAGTCTGACTCTGGACCCTATCAAGTGATTCTCACTGAAGATCTTCCAATTGGATGCCCATAACGATGAACTCTCCAGGTCCCACCGTGTGGCGCGGGAAGGAAATGTCACTCTCTTCAGCGGCATCTTCCTGAAGAAGCTGAAGTCGAACAGTGTTGTCGCGAACCTCTGCAGATAATCATGAAGCTGTGGTATTGAGGCGGAGAGGGGAGCATACCGCGTAGGGTAGGTTTGAACGGATTCACGACGGACAGACCATGCGGGTCGGCCTCCCAGGCCAAAACCATTTGTCGCCACTCCGGAATGACTCCTGTGTTCTCTAGAGACGCTTCGAACCCAAAGAAGGCGACGACATGCATGGCGCGCATCTTCATTGCCTCGAGTAGTTTGTCGCGCAATGAGTGAACTATTGGCATCGGTCAATTGAATGTCACCGATGACAGTGCCAACGTACCGATCAGGGATACCTTTCGCCAGTTCTGGTCTCCCCAATGATCGTCCAAAGTGTCATCATGCGAACCGGGGCCCATTTCTTTGGTACTCGCCGCTGCTCCATCAGAAATGGCCCAGCCCCGCTCAGGCGCTTCTCCGTCGGTGCGACCAACCCCTTTCGTGAAGTTGAAAGAATATAGAAATCGGCAGAGTGGAATATGAGCCGGTAAATGGAATTTTGGTACGAGATAGAGGACTGTGGTCATCACTTGGCGAGGACGAAGCCAAGGAGGGTATATGGAGATACGCGCTGAGAGTTTCTTGCTCCATTGGCACGCAATGTCATAAGAGATCACCAGATGTTCCGGTGTATTCAATTTGAGCGTCGACAACAAGGCATAATCCATGTAGATGTACCTAATGCGGGAAAGATCAGATTCAGTATTATGGCGTGAATAGAGAAAGGAAAGCGCCATTTAATGACCGAACGAGAGGCATACAATGTCAGAGAAACGGGTTGTGGGCAATGACCATTGAATGTCCCGTAAACAAATGACAGACATAGTGTTCGGGAAATTGGATGGCACCTACTTCTCGCCCTTACGAAGATTGATGACGCCCGACCCTCGCTTCATGTCATGCCGGCTGCATACTACTGCCCCAACGCCCGTGGATGCTGTTCCCCTACCGCCTCGCATACTGGCTAACTTCAAAGCATCGTGTTTATTGCAGGTGCTCTCATCATCCGCGACAATCTGATCGTAAGCAGAGACGTACTTTTTGAACGCCTCATACTCCACAAAATAGGCGCAACCGGCATTGAGTGACGGATCGCGGGACCGTGAAGAAACATTTGATCGCTTCAAACGGAAATTCGCATCGATTGCCAAGAACATCTTGTCGGCAAAGGACTCCTGGCCCGCCTGTGGTCTGTAAATAAACCCTGAGCACCAGTGACAGACAACGAAGATATGCACATACGCTGTTGTGTTCAGACCAACCTGTGGGCAAGCAGGACATACTACGACAAGGTCACCCGCCTTTGTCTGACTACGCCCGCCCACGGCATTTCCTCTCCCGAAACGCTTGCACATCTTGAGATGCCGCCACTGCCGGATCATGGTCAGAAAGTTCTGATATCGATTCTGTGAAATTGCGGCATTAGATGGCAGCTGAATTGCCATGGAGTCTCACGTACCGGCGGCAAATGAGTGCCCGTGTTGTCTGTCAATCGGCAGCAGGAGTAGAAGTACTCATATGCCGAAATCTGCCATAGTCAGCGAGTACAAAAGGTTGGGAAGCGTAAAACATACCTTTGACATGAACGTCAGCATTTGGAAGTGCTCCAGAGCCCTGAAAGTTGCGCAAGTTTCCGGATCGACACTTGTAGCGGGGTAAAGACGCTCGCGGAGGAGCTGAACGGCCCAAGGAGTCTGACCCTCGCGAGTACATCCACAGTAGCGAACATTTACCGTATGAACGCCATCGACGTCAATGACGACAAAACGCTTGGCATTAGCGCGTCGGGCCAAGGAACAATCCTCATTCGGGGGATGACCCAGCTGGATGTATAACCCGATGTCGGCGAGCGTCGTACGTGAGAAGTGGTTGCCAGTCCATTCCTAGACCAAAATGAGACATTGGCCCCTCATGACTAAGATGAAAACATACCTGTATTCTATGGAAGTAGAGTCCACCGTGCATAACAAGGAAGCAAGCTTGGCAGAAAAGGCGGTGATCTTGGCACGTGAGACACCGAAAGATGCCGAAATCTCCTGGCGTCCGGCATGCAGAGCCATGAACGCCAGGACAGACAAGTGCATCGACAGGAGCCTCTTGGCGCAAAAGTTCGGCCAGGTAGTCGTCTGTAAGTTGCCTCCACTTCCCCATGGGATCGTCCTGTCGCGTCTGATCAGTTTCCCAGCCCAATCAGGAATCAATGGCACGGACCGACGGAAACTTCTGACGAGCAATCTGCTCGCCAGCGTCTTGGAGACTGGAATCAGGAACTGCCATTTCATCGTCATTGCGGTGAGTCTCATTGAAGAAGTGAGACGACGGGACGGGTGGCGCTGTGAAGGTATATGATCGATCACCGTCGTGCAGGAATTGAGTGGTTTCGGAGATGTCTGTACCGCCGGTCTGGGTTTGACGATAGAAGACATTGGGACGAAGATGACCGCGACCATCAGGGCGCCACGATATACTGGGATTCACCACCACAGGATCGTCATTCGGAGGAGGCCGCTTCTTGGGCTGACTGCGAAGAAACCCGCGCATATTGGCAGAGGTGAATGATGTCCTGGCTGAGAGGCGCATGTATATATATATCTCCTGTAGCTACTATGTCCCAAACACCTTTGTAGATGCCGTTGCCCTCCTTGGATGCATTCTGGCTTCTCTCTGTTGCGAAATTCGCGCAGGGAACGCACGATGCCCCCCCCCCCCGGAGATTTGACAAGGAAGAGCTCGATTGCCGCTAAATGTGGTTCAAGAATGCATGTTCATCCCTGCCATTGAATTGTTGACACGCTGGACATGCATATCCTTGCAGGAACTCCCTGTTATCGTGTGTCCGATGCGCTTAAGAATGCAAAGTGTACGGGTGAAAGGCGGCATTAGATTGCAACGCATACTAAGCGGTTCACCGTTAGCGGGGATGCACCGTTAGTCTCAGAGACGCACAACGAACAGCTGCAAGAGTGGCATTAGATTGCAACGCGACCTACCATGAGCCATAGTGGTAGTAATTAGACTGTTAGCCTTGATAGTTATCAATGAATTCTAGTTCCAAATACATGATAATTATCGGGGGTTCTGGACCGGAGTAGCTCCCGCTGCCTGACACCCTCCTGCTTATATAATACCCTCCCGCCTCCTTGCTGGCGGCTCACAGCAGGTACGCGCTGCCCTTCCCTGTGGGGATACTCACTGCTATGCGGACATTGAATCTCGGCTTCATGCACGGCACCGTCGTGGTGGGAGCACCGGGACCGGGTGGGTTCACTGCTCCGCTTTGGGACGGGCCTCAGGGTCTCCCTCCCAGGGTCTGCCGCTCCAGGCTCGGCGTATTGCGCCACGCTTCCGGGCAGCCCTCCCGGGAATGCGCCACACAATGGGTCGTGCATCTTTCAATTGCTCCTTGACGTACCTGGCTGTTCATATGTACGCGGAGCGATTCCTGTCCCCAAAAAAGAAAAAAAAGAAAAAGAAAAACAGAAAAAGGGGAAAACAGAGCCAGGCCCAAAAAACGATGTAACCCTCATCCGCACTTGACGGCAAACTATTGTCACAGCGTTCTATTGCCCACCCACAGCGTGCGGACTGTACGCGGGCGACGTTGCAGTGTACGCGTCATCGACCACGTGGTCGGCTCAACCAACCAACAGCACGTGCGTCGGACTTGGTCTTCTCCCACCCCCATTCTGTGCCACAGGGCTGGCATCTGTGGCGCCGCGCTACTTTCCGTCCTCTAACCACTATATTATGACATTGCGCTACGTAGTCCAATCCGATTTCTATCTACTCTCATCTTCCAACCCGCCTTGCGCTGCGCGCAGCTCCGCCAACACACCTGACAATGCCCAATTCACATCTATCCGCGCCTCCTCCAATTGTTTCGCCACATCCTCGTTACCCGACTCTATGACATATGACTTCCACCACGACAAGATCGCCACCACGCTCAGTAACCCATTCTGACCCGGAACTTTTAACTTATCCCAGCCGGCGCCATACGTCGTTCTGACCCAACGCCCTTCGTCGTCGCGAAGCCGCCACGGACTCTGTAAAACAGACCACCACTCCCTCCAATGCTCCATGAATTGATCGATGTCGCCCTCCTCCAATTTTAATCGCTTGTTCGCGCGCGTGCGCCCATTCCTCACCCAGGTCCCCAACGCTGCTGGACGCATACGTGGTCCTGCTAGGTTCGATTTCTTTCCGTCTTCCACTGAGATCCAGCCATGCTCACGTTCTATTTCCAGCAGGAGCCTCATCGTCTTCATCAATTCCATTCCACCCTCCACTGCGACAAATTCGCGTACAGGCTCTGCAAGCCAAGCCGGAGCCTCGACCAACAGAGTTGTCACTACCTCGCTATCATCCTTCGCACCGGTCGCCGGCAAACTCGCGCGTGACTCGGATTGCGGAGATCGGGGCGTTTGGAGCTGAGGCGCTGGACAAACGGAATTGGGGGAAAGAGCCTGCTGACTAGCAACATCCACAGTAGGTTGTATCGGTTCCTCAGGTGGAGGTGATGTTTGTGACCGTCTCGCAGAAGGACGAGGATCGTTCAGGGTACGCTGCCGGGCTGGCGACTCCGGAGGAGCGGAAGCTCGGGGGCGCGATTGCGACTGCGGCGGGCGCAAGCGCGAACCAGGCCTGGTCCGAGTTGACTTCCTAGTCCCAACAATCGCCGATTTCTCGCTCTTCCGCTTCTTCGTAGGCGGCTGGACCTCCCCTCCATCACTTGCATTTTCCCTAGATACTTTTGCGCGTTTGGTCTTCCTCTGCTCGTCTGGACCTTCGTCCTTGTCTGAATGGTCGTCGGACTCGTCGTCTGACTCGTCGTCTGACGCAGACTCGTCTGATGAGTCGGAAGACTCCGCACTTTCGTTGTCGGATCCCGTTTCCTCCTCCGACAGGTCCTGGAGCACTTTTCGTGTTATCCGTATATTCCTCCTCCCGCCAGTTCCCGTAGACGTTTTGTTACGACTTGGTTTGCCCGACGCGGTATCTGGTACTGCTTGTGTGCTGGTCGAGACGTCGGCAGCAGGCTGCTCATGGGGAACGGGGCCAACAGTCGGAACGTCATCTACGCAAGCGGGATTTCCGAGTTCGGTCGCATTGGGAGTGGGCGATGTCGCGCAGGGCGGAGGGCATTCGAGGGAGGCCGAATTAGGGAGAGAACTCGGCGCAGGTAAAGCGCCCGAAGTCGCCGATTCCGTGGCGGCTGGCTCAGACGTCGGGAAGAGTAAACCTTCCCGACCTACGCCATTTTTGTTGCATACGACTGCGGCCTTCTCTGCTTTCGAATAACAGAGTTCCAGCCACTCTTGATATGCATCCGTTAATTCTTTCATTCGTTTCTCGCCCATCCATTGAGCAAAGGTGAGAGGAACTGGCTCGTTATTCTTTGAAGTCGTTACACTAAACGATTATGTTAGTGCTCGAACTAATGCGACGACGCGATAGCACTTACTTTATTGTCCCAATCTCTCCACCGTGAATGTCCATTGGTCCACCCATCAACGTGAATACTCTACAGAACGTTCGCTCTTCAATACCACGATTTATGTCACCGATGAAGCCATCGGCCTTAGAAACCGCCCTGAACATTACGCCTCAGTTGTGGAAGACACATACACAACTTAAAGTACTCACAATGCGCGCGCCTCCGGTTCTTTGGACGGTGGCTCTCGCAACGCCTTCTGGTAATCCGCTTTTGCCCGCTCGCCTCTTGCCTTCGCCTCCGTACTCCATTTCGCTCTCTCCTCGGCGGAGAGTGCCGCGAATGCTTGGCGCACGATGGTCGTCCCGAAGTTCACAGGGCGCTTCGTCGCCGTCTTATTGGCGCGGCCGTTCCAAGAACTCTCCACCGCCTTGGCAACCTGCTCCCCCTCATTCCAGTTTGTCTGAGCCCAGACGTGAGCGGCCTGTGGCTGACGGGGTGGTTTCTCGAAGCCGGCCAATTTCGTCATCAGCACTTCGAACGTATCGTCGGCGGCGCGCTTCGCCAACCGCTTGACGCGCTTTCGGAGCTTGCGAGCCCGATAATGAAACCATCGACGCAGTCGCTGTGTCTACCGGTAAGCCCTCGCCTGTATCTGTCTCATGCAATATGTGGAACTTACATTATTATAAAGCTCCACATGTGCGCGCTTCTCCGCCAGCTCTGCGTCTGAAAGCGTGCTTTCCGTTGTGTGCCCCGGACGCAACGGATCGTACTGTTGAAGTTCCTCGGGCTCATCGGCGTCCTTCATCGGCCAGGGAAAATGGAAGTGGTAGAGGTTTTGGAGCTCCATTAGACGGTTATCTAGAGCCTGCCAACCTTTGTCCGCCGCCTCCGCGAACGACGGCACCAGAGGCAGGAATACGTCCTGGCGTTTGCCCTCCATCCAGCCCTTCGCGTTCCTGCGGTCGGACTTGGTTTTCTTCTTGTATTTTTGCTGGCGGGCCTTCTTTGTCGTCGGGACGCGCGCCATTTTCGTAGCAGAGAGACAGGATGATTCGTTCAACTAATCCACGGCAAGTTCCTTTCCTGCTGACAATTTCAATAACAAAGTTCCTCACCATGGAAGTCTAGGGATATCTTCTAGGGAAACGGACAATTCTAGGGAAAATACCGCGTGGTGACCCTCCCTCGCGACCTCCTTTCTTTTTAGACCCATCTGCGATCCAAGGTCGCCGTCTGCCCGATTGCATTACGGGGTCACCGTACAGTATATGCGCTCAATCCGGCATATCGAGTCGCTCTCCTCATAATCAAATTATTAGCGAAACTTATTGGCCAGCGCCACATGTCTGACTAGCTACCTGTGTGCTGCAACGTGTTGATTACCTCCCTACCCATCATCTGCTGACATTCACATCAAATCCAGACAATATTCTCGCTCGATTCAGCCCAATTCCGATGATCGATCTAGGGAAATCGACCGAAACACGGATACAAAAAGTGCGGTCGTCAACTCCACTCAATCTGTGCGAGTGTTTGTCGCCTCTTTCTCATGTCGTCTCCTAGTCACAAGTTGCCCATCGTGAGCGACGATGTTGGCGGCGATCCGCCGCTAGCATCTGCCCCCACGGAGAGTAATTCTGGCAAGTACTGCTTTTCTTGCCTGTATACATATACTCATCATAGTCTAACAGTGAACATCGGTGGCGATGCCAACGCCTCGCCTCCGCCGTATGGCATATTTCCCTCTGCCCTTCCCGTCATGAACCCGCCGCCGTCGTGGTTTCCCGACGGCTGCATCTATGACGCCAATCTGGCAGAAGATGATTATGCGCGCGAAGAGACCACGCCTCGTACCGGTGTGTTGTACGCGCGAGTCCCTAGCGTCCCTCTCCGTGCCGCCTTCCTACCCAAGAACGTCGATGGTTCTAAGACGTTCTTTTACTCCGTTACAGTGGGCCAGCAAATTGGAATCGTGACGGATGCGTGAGTGACCTTCTTTCTCGTCGTGCAGATACTGATGATTGATATCTGGATTGTCAGCGGCCTTGCGACATCTTGCACTAATGGCGTCTCCGGTGGGTTTTCCAAGAAATGTCACAGCCAGGGCGCCGCCCTTGAGCACTTCAACACCGCTCTCAAAGAGGGCAAGGTTTCTGTTCGGGAACTGCGCAAGTCTCGCCGTAACGAGTAGGTGTTCTTTCTTATCTTCCAGACACAAATGTTAACCGCTTTCGTCAGACTCTGTGGCGTTTTCTGCGGAGCGTGTGTCGTTATCTAGAAATGGGGATCTGCTTGTTTTCTCACGTGTGAACTGGCATCGATTAGAGTATTGTGCCCATGTTCATACCCGATCACATAAATACATGTCCTTTCGTGCCTTGTCTATATTGCGCGGACCATGACGACCCCCAGCAGAGCAGCCCGTGCACGCTATGTGATCACCCTTCACTCTGACTCGGATGACGATGAGCACGTCACCCTCCCGCCCTCACCCATTCTGTCCTCCGGCGCCCCGCAGCTCTCTCCTTCGCTTTCAACAACCTCATCCATTAACCTCAGCACCTCCGCCTTGTCCACCGCCAGCTCTGTCGATTCAGTCACCGTCTCCACAGAATCGTACCTCTCTGCCAGTGCCGCGAGCTCACGATCGAATCCTCACCTCGACGTCGAGGATCTCTCCTCTCTCTTCGGTCATCTGGAAGTGACGCCGGATACTTCCTCTTATTACTCCATTGAGAGGGATGGCCACACGCGCTACACGGAATACTGGTAAGATAAGGTGGCAATAATTGTTTGACGCTGGTGAAACATCTATTCTGTATCCAAGGTCGGAGGCCGGGACCGCGCAGAATCAGGGTGCGCATGTCGAACGTGTTTTCCCCAAGCAAGCGCGCAACCGCACCAAGGCTAGAGGCTATGCCGTTTTTGTCGGCCTGCGTCCGGGTGTCTACAGAACTTGGTAAGTACGCCTGCTTCCCTGATGTCACTGGTCATAACTTTTGTCTGATGGAAACATCTAGGAACGAGTGTGAGGCCCAGACACTGGGACAATCTGGAGCGCTCCATCAGGCGTACACCACATTGGAGCATGCGCATAGGGCGTTCAAGTACGCCGTTAGGAGGGGTTATGTCCGCACCGCCGTTCAAGCTGAGGCACGGCTCCAAGGGCAGTACGATCGCTTCATTCAGACGCAATGGCGGCCCCTCCCGGTGTGGGATGCTGAGACGCCGTTGAGTGCTGGGCTCCGGGTTAATAAGTGGCATGTGGTGTTTGTTGGCACAAAAGTTGGCCTGTTTCGTTCTTAGTACGCTATATCGGCTTGACACGCCACAATTGTTCTGACTTACTTTCTCATTAGTGTTGAGGCGGCAGTACACTTCATTGGAATCCCGGGGAGTTTGCATATTGCGTACCCCACCTTCAACGAGGCTAGTAATAAGTATTCCCATGCAATCCAGGCAGGCGAAGTAGTCCGCCTGCAACTCGCGTAGTATATCTACTTCTGTATGTCTACTTCGGCGTCCTTGGCATACTCCACACAATACAACGTTCCCTTGCTGTGACTAGTCGCTAGAGTACCGCGTACATTTTCGAGGTTGAGGTCGCACAGCGAATGCACGGCGTAATGGAGGACGCGAACATGAACGAGAGCGGCGCGTGCGTAGTCGTGATCTTGCCCGAAAACCTCTGCAAGATCATCCGCCAAAAGCTTCGCCTCATGCAATAAATTCTGTGGCCCCTGACATTCCTCTGTGAGCTTGTCAGACACGAAATCCTTGCTGTTGGAATTGTCCAGAGAGAACCATCGCCACTTCTGCACCCACAGAAAGATATCGTTGCCACAAGTTTCCTGCATGCGGTGCTCCAACGCCTTGAGTCTGCGAGTGTATTTCCGACGCGCTGTTTTGGAAGCAGGAGCCCTGTATGATTGGTTGAGACATGTATGTAAGGGATAAGCGCATAGACGCACACACCGCCAGCCTCGTTGACCTGTTCCGACGCTCGACTTGGACGAGACTTCCGACGCGCCGTCTTGAATGTAGGAGTCCTGTGTTATCAGTCCAGACGTGTCCATGTAAGGGAGATCGCGCATACACGCACACTCCGTCACCCTCATCAACTTGGTTGGACGCCTGACCCGCACGAGTCTTCCCGCCCTCGCTGGCCGAACCCTTCTTTGCGTGATATCTGAGACGCGCCTGTGCATTTAAGTAATCTTTGTTGCTGTACACGCAGCTGGAGCAACAGAAACGTTGACGAGGCGAGCACAACTCACCGATGCCAATAATTGTTCTTTGCCCGCTTGAGCGCCTCCTGGCGATCTTCATCGCTTTTGTATAGTGGTCGTCCAGTCATGAGATGTGTCTTGGTGATGCTAGGTTGGACAGCAGCGGGAAGATAGAATAAATGACGAAAGAAGATGGTGGTCGCAGGTGAAGGCATGTGTGATCGAGTGTGCGCATGCTTGAAACATAGATCTGCAGGACGAACCTTCGATATTGTGTTTGCCCAGTCTCTCGCTCCGCTTATTTCTTCGGTGGATTGACTTATATTCATGAAATGTCCAGTTCTGAGGTTGAACTGGACCCCAGTCATCCGTGCTTCAGGCGCAATCCAAGTTTTGACCCCTCGGTTTTCCCTAGAATAAGATGCTTGCACAGTAGTCCTATCGGGCCGGGACTGCGGCAAATGTTATATTACCAAAATTAACAACTTTCATCGACCGCGGTGGTGTAGTGGCTAAGCATACCCGCTACGTCGAGGAGACCTGGGTTCGAATCCCAGCCTGTGGTCTTTTTTTTGTACTTTTGAATATCAACGGGCGCCGGGTGCCGGGCGGCCCAGGCTGGCTCATATGCCGTTTTGGGAAAATCGATCGCCAACCTTCTTGCCTCCGGCACTCACACCAGACTAGTCTTGCGAAAATGCTGCAGGCACGTTTCCTGCGCTTTACCCACGAGCACCGACTTTTCACCCAATGTCAACACCCTTCGATGCTGAGCGCATCTTCCATCCCTGGCGCGTTATTCTAGCTTCTCCAGCCCGACCTCCGAGGTGCGTTGTCCTACTCATTGGCCAGCCTAAAGCTCATCATGCGCCAGGGCGAACGACGAACCGCTCCGACCATTGGACCGTCCACGTCAACTTCGGATGTCCCATAACCCCCCGGCGTGAGTTTGAAGTCAGTGTCCAAGCTTCATCCCCTTACCATTCACTCTTAGGGCTCGAGTTGGACGACATCTGGACTCCGCACTACTCGAGATTCGCAACGTTCACGCGAATATGCACAAGCTAACTCAAAATCTCTCACCTGTGGAATACACGACCGCCATCGTCCGAAAGGCTCTCAGGAACGTCGCCTGGTCCAAGGCCGTCTTGCACTCCGCCTGGGATCTCCTCGCGTACCACTGCCGTAGCTGCGCGCCGCCTATACGGCAGCTGCGCCAGTGGGCTCCTGGCACCGCGGAGCTTGAGGTCACTCTGCATGAGGCGGAGGCACTGTATCTCGAAGTCCTAACGGCACACTCATATATTCGTGACGTTGTCTCCCAAGTGGAAGAGGCTGCGGATGCTACAAGCACGGCGCGCCGCCTTCCCCGTTCTTTGAATTTCCACATTCAACTCCTTGCCCTGTATCTTGCCGAGAACTTCGACTACCAGCGGTCCGCTTAGATAATTACTGTTTTCCCTAGAATGGTGCCGAATTAACCCTTTGCTCCCCTGAACCACCCTCTTCCTCCTTCCATCATGTTGCGTTCCCCTTCGAAGACAAGTAACCCACTCGTTACTCGCTCTCGCCCCACTGGTTCTCCCAAGAAGGCCGTGCAGCAGAAGATCGCATTTCCGCTCGCTCCCTCAGCGTGCAGACGGTGAGTTGCCTCATAGCTGTCCTGCGTCGACGAACGTTACTCAATCATCAATGTGCGACTAGCCACATTCAGGCACATCTCCGCGCGGCGCGACCCATTCGAGAAGATGTTGAGCTAGGAACGGGAGCTCAAATTAGCAGTGAGTTTCCATCGTCGAGAATGAGTTCATCTAATAATATCGGGCAGGGAACCGCGGCGCTGAAACGTTCATTCCTGCAGACGCGCCGAACTTCGTCACTGTGCCAGACACTCACTTCATGCACGCCGAAGTGGGCAGGTTCTTAAATGCTCATGACCTCGGCGCATTGGAGCCGCGCATGACCGACATGGGCATCTACACTCATGAGGATTTGGTGAACATCGCAGTTGATATCCGTGATCAGAAGCTTCGTCAAAAGTTCAAGACCGGTCTAGGAGTATCCGACGAAGTGTGGCGCACCCTTAAGAAGGCGCTGTATCGTTACGCAAGGCCGATTCCTGTCGGGGCTAGAGCTGTCCCCACCGGTGGGAAACGTGTGGAAATACTTTGAGGGTGCATCCGGTATAGGGGGTCGCGGCGTAGTGTGTAAGGGTATCCGATATTATCCCTAGATATACATGCTCAGCCACGCGACAGTGCTTCCAATCCGCTGACTATCATGCGCGTCAAACATATCTAGACCCTCTTGGATGAAAGGTGACTGCGTTGGAAGCCACTAATTTGCATTTGCAATATCCCTAGATCAACATGACCAGGCGGGCGATGGTTTCCCTAGATCAACATGTTCAGGGTGAAGACGGTTCGTCAGGTCAACCGGTCCGCAACGGGGACCGCTCCAACATACTCTGACGTTCTCGTATGACAGCGAGATAAACAAACGGTAAATTATATTTTATCCCTAGGTTGAGAGATCCTGACTGTCGACGGTTCTCAAGATCCCCTCGACTTTTACCTGGCGCTCCAAGATCTCACACCAAATCATGATGAGCGACGACGACTGTCCGGCGTTGGAAGATTTTTCTGGCAGTGACGACGATAGCGGTTATACCTGCATTGTTAACGCTCGCCCTTGCCCACCCCCCGCTCACTTCCTTCCGAACGATTGTCGGCCGGCCGACGATCAAGCCATACGGTACGTTGCTAACCATTCCTTACCTTTATAAATGTTTGACTATGCTCTGCTACAGTCTTATAATGCGCCACATGAACACTTTCAACCAGGGATCGCGGGAGGGCACCGAGGATGCCTCCGCTGATTTGGAGACCCTTGTCAAAAGTTTGGGGGGTGATTTCCTCATCGCTCGCCTGACTGGATGTGGTGTCCAGTCAATTGCCGCCCTCTCCCAAGCCGTGGACTGGTCTGAGGACGTGGTCTATGGCAGCTGGTTCCGTCGAGCGATGGGGCTAAATCTGTACAGTCCCAACTGGTCACTGCTCAAAGCCACGGTTGGTACGCTATCTACGATAGACATGTTTGAATGTCTAAACGGTATACGGTCTTCTCCTCCGACACAACGGGTGGTGCCTGACGTTTTTGCCAGCACATCAAGACTTGCGCGATAGGCGCGTGAAAGCCAAACACGATGCCAAAACCTTCCTCAAGACGTGCACTGATATCCTGTATGAGGAAGTCCGCAAGATGCCGGAGCCCAGGGTCTTCCGGATTCCGCGCCGAATTAGTACGTTCCACCACAGTTATGACATCGCCTGTCAGTGGACTAAGAATACGAGAAGGGAGTGGACCGATGGTAAAGGAATCGGAAATACTGGCACAGGGCCTGGCCGCAGCGATGGCGAGACGGTCGAGAATGTTTGGGAAGTAATCAATGGCTGAGTGCGCAGAGGGCCAGGCCACTTCCTGCCATTGGGATGTCCGGCCGTATCCAGATAGTCAGTCGGAGTATGTTACTTAGCAATTATCTGAATTATCCGAAAATTGTGCGGAATACGCCACACCTCCGAGTCCAATTTGATAAGCCGAGCTTGCCGATGTAGCATCCTGTTTGGGCAATTTATCCTGACGGCATCAATGTGTGGTTATCCTGGCTTTGTTATGAGCAGGCCATGATCACCATGCGACGTTCGCCTATCCCTGGACCCCCTGGGTTCTCCCGTCTTCTTGTATGTCCGCACCTACTGCCGCACCTAGGGGACCTCGTCGCCCAAACGCGCCCTACGTTCAACGAGCGGGACCGGCCACAGACACAGCACGCGACTATAATGTGCATGTCCTGCCGACGGGCGAGATAACTTCGCAGCCGCTACCGCTCAACAAGAAGCGCCAGCTTGGGCCTGAAGACTTGTCGGCGGAGTATGGAGGCTTCGCATTCGGCCTTGAGGCACCGGGAGCGGACTGGCAAGGTGGGAACGAGGCTTGGCATGAGTTGGGCGCTGCAGAAGCTCTGGTAGATGGGGATGGGGAGCAATTTGTAGAAGATGGGGTCTACGCCGCTGAAGGAGAAGGAGCCTCAAGGAAACGGAAGAGGTATCAAAGTTCGGTGCGTGTCATGACCTTACGTTCGAGGGAAGACTTTTACTAACGCAACACTGCACCAGGACGATCCGATGCAGCAATGGAAGCCGTGGCTCTCTGCGTTTCTAGAGGAGACTATCCGTCGTCATGCTCTGGGAAACGACACCTACGACACTTCGTGCAGTTTCTGCGGTAAACGGTTATCTCGTCATGCCGTGTGGGTCCCCACGGAGGATCGCTTGGAAACGGACGACCCCACGGTCCCATCTTCCACGCCTGATGAAACCTGCGAGGAACTTTTTCGCTGTCGCAATTGCGGAGACTTTCTCGAATGCGCGTCGTGTTGTGTAACACGCCATCAGCGGTCGCCCCTCCATGTGATAGAGGTGAGTTCGCGAGGACAGCTTGTTTATCATTTTGAATCAGACTTACTCTGTCATAGGTCTGGAAACACCACTGTTGGAAGCGCACGACATTGAGGGACATGGGTTTGGTATTCCAACTGGGTCATCAAGGTGCTCGTTGCCGGCACCCTGACGCGACTCCTCGGCTTATGACAGTAATTCACGTCAATGGCATACACACCGTCTCCTTCCGCTATTGTTCCTGCGGGATATCGGATCGAGAGCATCACTGGCAGCAGGCCATGCGAAGCGGCTGGTACCCGGCAACAACCCACATTCCCCAGACGTGTGCTAGCATGGAATGCCTTGACTACTACCGTCGACTGAAGGTAATAACTACCGTCAATGTTCGGGACTACGTCACCACTCTAGAGGACATGACGAATCCATACGGGACTGAATGGACGCCGGATCGATACCGAGCCTTTCTACGCATGTCTCGCCAGTGGGCCTTTTTGAAGCGTGTTCGTCGCTCCGGGGTGGCACACGAGCCCGGTGGTATAGCTGATGCAGCCGACGGGTCAGTAGCGGTGCAATGTTGGGCTTGCCCTCGAGTGGGTGTGAATCTACCTGAAGGTTGGGACTGTGTTGACGAGGAGTACAGGTGCGTGTATGATCGGTTTGAGAAGGAGACTTATTGATAATTGTCTAGTTATCTTTATCGGCGAATACTTTCCATGGACGCCAACTTTCGCATGCGATGCAAAATGCGCCAATCTCCTCGAACGGACGCACCATTATATTCTGGATTGGGTGTTCAGGTACCGGTGGATATGTATCACGACTGGCTTAGGACGTATATCACGGAGGAGGATGTGCGATTATCCTTCTTACGTGTCTTCGCCTAGCTAACATGACTTGGGCATAGATCTCAACATGTATCTCTTTTGCTGCTTTGATGCAGAAGGATACTCGGTTCTCGGTTGGTTTGCGATGGGCAGGAGTTATCGGGGTTATTTGCGCGCGTCATGAAATAATGATGGGTCTAGGGGATTTGGAGAAAGGCGAACGGTACGTGCCCCCAGCCTTCAGTCGAACGCCCATGATATTGCGACTGACGAGTGTATCAGATATAAAAACTCTGATTTCGTGCTTTACTGGCTGCTATCGCGCATGGGACTCAAGGAGGTGACGGTCACCTACGACATCGCGTGTCAATATAAGAAGCATTTTTTCGAACGTATAGAGGCATTGCCTGAAGCATTGAAAGGACTGGATTTACCGGTTCTGACGTGGGGGCTTCCAGTCTGGCATGGAAATGTCCACGATATCAAATGTGAGGCCAAAGAGTCGTTGAAGTATAAGCGCGGAGTGGGAAAGACCGACGGCGAGGGAATAGAGCGCGTTTGGGCGGTCTTCAACTCGATTTCATACATGACGAGAGAGGAACAACCCGGGGCGCGCCACGACGACATTGAGGACAAGGCCGACAAGCATAATTTTGGTAAGAACATAGGATTGGGTATGTTTTGCGGTCATATACATATTGGCAAATTTTCTAACGCACACACAGGAAATACTCTGCTCCGACGGTTACGGATTGCTCTGGAAGAGCGCAAGGTTCAGATTGAGTCTTTTGAGGAGGTGAACAATGCGCTGGATGAGGATCTACGCCACGAGTGGATGACCATGGTGGAGGATTGGCTGGCTGATGAGTCGAAGCCTAGCCCGTATGCCCCTTCCGGCACTGGTGAGCGAGGATTTACAGACTCACGAAGTCTTGCTGATTATCCTCAAGTCAACCTGACCGAGCATTCGGTTCGTCTGCAGTTGCGCGAGGAGGAAGTTCACGAGGAGGCGGCTGGAGAAGAAGAGGCTGAAGCAGCTCGAGCGCGGGCAGCTGCGGAGGAGGCGGATGAGGCAGACGCCAGTGACGACGGCGGGCGCAGTGGACGGACCAAGAAGAAGAAGTCGAAGACCAAGCGGAAAAAGAAATCGATGGGCGTAGGACGCGTGAGCCTGGCGGCGTTCATCATCATGGGTTTACAGGTGGAGGAGGGCCAGTATGTGAATTTTGGCGATGTGATGCACGTATACTAACGCTTTGACTCTTCTAGGCGTCGCTTGCTGGCAGAGAAGTCTATAAAATCCTTAACTCCGGACCGACAGTCGAAACTTCTGGAGCGCCGGCGCACACTGGAAGCGCGAGTGAAGGAGTTTAGACGGTGGCAGACGCTCTACATGCCTCGAGTCGCGTTGATCCTGGAACGCGAAGAGACGGAGCGACGTGTGGCGCTGTCCGTCCCGCCATTGCCAGAGGACGTGAAGCTCTATCTTCCTTCGGAGTGCTCTGCTTCGCGCGCGCTACAGGCCGAGGTCGGATGCCCCCTGCGGCTCATCAAGCAAGAGACTGCACTGCGGCGCGGCCAGTGTTCGGATGCCCTCACTAGATTAAGATCTCGCTTGTGCGCCAAGCGATATCTCGTCAACTATCGCAACGCCCATGTACGAGGACAGAGGGCAACTGGTCGGTCTGCGGCTCTCATCGAATCTATCGGGACGAAAATCAAGGACGCGGTCGACAAATACAGGCGTTCTTGGGCTAGTCTGGTCAGGCTGGCCGGTGTCGATGGGTGTGGGGCTTTTCGGGAGTTGCGGGATAGCGACGTCAAGGTTTATGTGACAGCTGAGGCAGATGCGGAGGCTGTAAAAAAACTAGGACGCCTGCATGAGCGCGACAGCAGGATCACGGGAACAGGCCGACTGGGAGGTAAGGCAGCCAAGCAAGCCAATAGACGAGATGTTCCTGGCGAAACACGGGCAACTATGTCGTGGATATGGACTGCCGATGGTGGGCCTAATGTGGAGGAGGATGGATACCTGCACGAATATACGCGATTTTACGTGTGGCGTATTTCTGTGTATTGACCAATTGATAGGTGTACGTATCGAATGGGCAAAGGCGTTAGCGCGCAAGACACGGTGGTGCGAGGAGGTGGAAAAACTGAAGGAGGAAATGCGGTGTGTCTTGCGTAGTTTGCGCTGGGAGGAGGGACAGTGGCTACGGCGCCGTGACTTGCCAGGAGTCGGATTGACAGTCGAGCAGCTGTGTGGGCGGACGGCATACGCGGCGAAGCAAGCGTCGGACCGGTGCCGGATTCGCGAGTCTTTCGAGGAGCTATGGAGCCGCTCTAGTCCACCACGCGGTAAAGAGGCCGGAGCAATGGATGGAGTTGCGCACAGTGCTCTTGCTGCCATCATTGCCGAAGAAGGATCAGGTGCGGCAACGCGGCGAGATAGTGCCGGGCTCGTTGGATGATGGCCAAGTACGAATTGGGTAGTTCACGCCAACATTGTTACTATCCCCACCCTGAATGAATCCGTATTTCACATCTTTGACTGCTTTGGGAACGAGGCGCGGGATCTGAGCGGGACTCTGAGGAGCGGGGGAGCGCAAGCCTTCCCAATTTGGACTGGAGCAACCAAATTGGGAAGGTGGTACCTATTGATAGTTATCGACACCGATCACTATCGACTTTTTGACAGTGAAATTCATTGATAACTATCAGGTAAGAGCCTTTTACCTACATCCACAGGTGCTACCATACAGTGACTAACAGACTATGCAATGGGACCGCTAGTGTGCTATCGACCTTTTGCTGGCGATGAAGTCGGACCGTGGATATTCAGATTGAATCGAACTTCGTAGGTATCTATCTACATCCGGAACTGGCATGTAATATCATATCCAACGTGAAGACCAATCAGAGCTGTCTTGTTCCAGGCTTCGGACATAGTCTTATCAAGCTCACTGGTTCAGAGTAAGTTGTATGCGCTCAGATAAGAAAATGGTACTCACGCCACACATCCTTTGCACTCTCCGGTCTTTCCTTCAGCTACACGCGCCTTGAGACGCGCTTCAATCGTCTCAATGTGAGAATGAAGCGTCACGCAGTCCTCAAGAAGCAAGACGTGCATGTACTAGATACCCCAAAGTCATAAAGTCATCAGATTTGAGATGACCGTACAGTGTTGAGAATGGACGCACATAGTCTTCTGCAACAAAGAAGTCTGTAGACCCGTCATTGCTCTAGTCCTTAGATACGTTGATGGGGCCCGCCGAGTCCTCCAACGGAGGCATCCCAGCACAAGAGTCAGTATCGGACATGTCCGTCGCCGGATCGTTCAAGTTGGCGCGCGTAGTGGTATCCCCAGGGAAGATAATCTGATGGGCCATTCAATGTCGGAGTGCTGGAAATACAATGGCCGGCAGGTCAATGGCTTACATTTCCATCTTCGTCAGACTCAGACTCGGAGACATCGTTTAGATCAGGCATACTGGCGCATTCCGAGATGGTATCGTCATAGGAGACAATCTGGTGAGCCATTGAATGTCGGAGGAGAGGAGACATAATGTCCGCTTACCGCGAAATCATCAGATGAAACATGAGTCTGATCAGTGGCGTTGTTGCCATCAGGAATGACCTGCCATCAGGTCATTCAATGGCGAGTTGGGAAGCGGGTCAGACTTGCCTTGAACCCTTGCGCAACGACATAGTCCAAGAGCACTTGGAAGGACGGTGATACCATTTGAATCTTTGGCATGGGAATGGCAGTGAGTGAACAAGCACTTACGACGGCCAATTGACTTATATACACTCGAAGGATGCATTACCCAAGCCATTACCCAGAAGGCTTTGACTTACGTGACTCAAGCAAGGGTTGTCAAGAAAAAATACATTGTACTTGCGGGCGAGAAACACGAAAAACACTACATAAGGGCTACGAAACAGATAAACGATACAATGTAACAACCATCAAGTCAGGGTATAATACACGGAGAGTGATTTTGGCTCGAGGGAACGTAACATCGGGCCAAGTTGCCAAGAAGAGACGAAACGGGATGATGAGGAAGCACGACGTAATAAATATGGAGAATTGGGCATACGTTCCTTACTGAGAAAGGCGGCGGCGCTTGGAGGAACTCTGGACCAAGTCACCAACGCAATGAGCATGACAAAAGATTGTACCAATGAAGACATACCATGCCAGCCTTTGCGTTCGCGATGCCACCAAGGACACCCATGCGTTCTTTGAGTCGGTTTTGCTCACGTTCCTGGCAGACCATCAAATACTCATGCCGTTACGCGACAAGAAAAGAATTACCTTGATGTGCTCCTTCAGCAAACGAGTAGCGTTCGATGATACCCGTGGTTTCTCTTTGAACACACGCAGAGGCAGATCCTGCGGAAGTATCAGAGGAGAAGTAGGAATAGACAAAAAGAGGCATTACGTTTGGCCGAGCCAATGCGGCGTTCATGGACTCTTCGGATTGCAAGGCGATCCCGCGCTTACGAATACCCTCCAGCCTTACATTGAGGCGATGAGCGCGAGGACTGCGGCGAAGCATAGTCTCGGGCTCAGGGCAAGGCACAGTCTCGGGCTCGGGATCCTTTCGAAGCACAGTCGCTGGCTCGGGGTCCTTCCAGAGGGCCGCCTACGACAGATCAGTCTCTGCTGTGCATGTTGGAAGAGCAGACTTACTTGGTCGGGCACCTCACCCCAAAGCTCGTCAACAAAATTGTCCCAACCGTCTGCGCTAAGACGCGGGACCTCGTCCTCAGCGTCAAATGGCCTCTCGTCGACCTCGCGACGTCTGGCGCGTAACATAGACTCTCGAACGCCGATTATTCGCTTTTGATAATCGGACATGGTGCCCTAATACAAACGTTTAGTCATGAGCTGGTCAAGCGATAGGTAGACCTCACCTGCGCAGTGGAGATATGTCGAGCTCCTTGCTTGGCCTGAGCATTTTCTTGAGGAACTGGGAGAGGGGGTCGAGCCGTCGGAGCCGGAAGATGATCGGGAGTAACTGGGGGAATCGGTACTTGAGCTCGCACTGCTGCCGCAGCTTCTTCAGCTTTGCGGCGTCTTGCAGCGCTTCGAGTCTCCCTCGGAGTCGGTGTCAAGGGTGGCGGAATGTCTTGCGTCCTGAGTTGGTAGTTGCGACGAGTGACCCTGGAAACCGGTTTGTTGCGGGTCGGTGTCACATCAAGGGCTGAGAGCTCTGTGCCATCGTCAGTCCCCGCCGCCAATTCTGCTTCGTACAGAGGGTAACAGCTCCGGTGGATGACATGTCGTAAGTACTGTTCGTTGGCATGAGATCGAAGTCAAGGGAAGAAGGGCATGACACACAAGGATCTCGTAAACTCTCCATTCCAATAGACCTGTGAAGTCGAGAGGGTCGACGGGCCGTGGGCGGTTGTTCTGAATCAGGAAACAGGAGAGAATAGATTCGATGAAGCCTCGGATCGAATCAGGTCCTTTGGCGTAGGCGTCCCGGTAGCGAGCGTAGTACTGAATGGCCCAGGATCTCTCGGTGTCGGGGAACTGGGAAATTGGATTGATCAGATAGGACGGGGATATCGTGAACAGTGCTTACCGAGGTACCCCGCATTCCCCATGCAGGTTCATGCAGGCATTGAAGTCGAGACGTGATGGGCTGTCATTTAAAATTAGCATGTTGCCGACAACTATTGGCGCTCGGCGGCGGATGTGACTTACCATATCGCCTCCGTCGGCCGCCATCAAGGGTAAACGTTTGGCCGTGAAAGAGTCGTCCATATCTTGGCAGCAAATTCAGTTCGAAAAAAAGTGGGGAAATCTAGGACAGCCTCCCATACTTAAGACCACAAAGGCAACAACTGCACAGGTTCATTGAACTCCGCGACTCCGCTCGGCAAGTTCCTGCAAAATGTCGCGTGCAGCAAGGGAGAGCAGAGGAGCACGGACCGAGACGATGCGATCAATGACGTATAGATCGCCCAACTTGCTTAAACTGACATAGACGACATACTCTTGAGGCCTTGAGCGCCGGGTGCAAAGGACCTGGGGATGCACTAATCCTCAGTCAATGAGGATCAACCACATGTACAGTAAGTTTTTACTCAGAGCCATAGTGTACCACAGAGGCATTGAGAATCCGAGACACGGATACACCCAAACTTCATCAACTCACTTTAGCTGTGGTTTCCACCACTGGTGCGTCTCATTGATAGCCCAATATGGCCTTGAGGAACCTTTTTAACCTTTGGTGTGAAGCTCAAAGTCAAAATAGGGTTTCTGAAACCGAAGGTACCGCTGGGAGCAGTCAAGCGGTCGAGTTTCGCTATGCGTTAGTGAATGGCTTTCCTTCACTTTTGTGCACCAAATTTGTGCGGCCTCCAGGAAGGGCCCAGGTTGCGCAAAAATAAGCTAAAAATTGGAATGAGGTCCGATCATCATTTTTTCAATTTCGTACGGTTCACATTGCTGATGATACATGTGTGTACTCGAATCTTTAAATGCGATTATTCTGCTCTCGCGAACACGCCACGCAAGGAAATGGCCGGAGACGTCCGGTAGAGCATCTCTCGTGAACAGGCCACGCAAGTGCATGGGGCTAGGGTTACAGTTATGGCATATCCTTCTCAACATCCGACCATCACCTCACCATGATACCGTCTGCCTGCGCCGCCAGTGACGACAAACAAACAGATCTCGCCGAAGCAGAGCAGCGTAAAGAGCAGGCTCGCTTTTCGCGGCGCGCGTATGAGCAACGGTTCGTGTTTCGCTCGCTCGCATCTCACATTGCCGTCTTGCTCAGGCTACCACAGAAACCTCGAGACGCGTAGAGAGACAGCCAAACTTCGGCGGCGCGCAGAGCGGGCGGCACAGAAGCTGTTGCCTGCACCAGAACATGAGAAGGTGGTAGCACAGCGCCGTGCACAGGACGCGCGCTACCGTCAGCGCAATCGCTGGCCGCTACTTTGCAAGAGCGAGAGACGCCGCGAGCAGTGAGCTCCCAGTTCGTCCGACCCTCGCTTGCTCATCCCTGCTTCCAGGGTTCAATTCGACAACTGGTCCTCAACGTACGATATGATCAGCACAAATCCACCACCGTATCTTGGCCGTACGTCCTCTTTACAAAATCCGGGGGATTACTCGGATCGAGAGCGCTCCTTGCATGCCGAGCGCTGCATGGCTCGCATTCGGGAGTGCAAATTTGCCTTGTCCATTGGACTCAAGTTGGGCTTTGCCGGTCAGCAGCGCGTCTGATTTCGTAGAAATTCCATATGTAGTAGAAGTTCATATGTACATCGGTCTGAACTTGACAAGAACATTGAACAGCCGGTCCCATCGGTGGTTCTTCACATTGTCCGCGGCGCGAAATTGAATGGCATGTGCAACTGACGATTGTGGAGTGCAACACAACACACGAGGACCACGCACGAGGACCAAGACGACTTCGAAATTGGGGCAGGCATCGCGTTTCAAGGATAGGACAGACTGGACATTGTGCAGATCCTTACACGAGGGAGGCGACATTGAATGGTGAGTGCAACGCACGATGGCTAGACTGAGCTCCAAATAGTACATCCATGACTTGACATTGAATGGTGAGTGGGCGACGCACACGGACAAGCGACGCACGAGGACCAGAAATGCTTCGAAACTGGGGCAGGCGTTGGGTTTCAAGCACGAGACAGGCTTGGCGGCTTGGCATTATGCAGTGAGGCTGCGATGCCCAGGGGTAGGGTTGGGTTTCAAGCACGAGACAGGCTTGGCAGCTTGGCATCATGCAATGAGGCTGCGATGCACAAGGACAAGCAAGGCTTCGAGAGCGGGCAATTGGATGTCCTTTCAATCTATTCTCTTCTGTGCGTCGTGGCCCGTGAAATCTCATTTGAGCCCGCAAGATTGGGAGTGTAAAACATGGGTATTTTCTATTCTACAGTATGTACTTATCATACAGAAGGATACATTTTATGCAATACACAATTTTTTATCTAAGCGGACAGTATGGGGACACGATAACGCAGGGCAACAGGGAGGAAGGCAAGAGTACGGTACGAAAATCTGATAACGGCAAGGTAGATCAACATGGAGGAGACAGCGGTAAGTGAACAGCAAGAAAAAGTACGAGCAAGAAGATGATTACAAGAGAACGAGACGGCAGATCCCTTTGTCGCGGGAACTGATGAAGGACTTGCGGGCGTCCACCCAGGTTTCCTTGAGCTTGTACGAGGCTCGCGAGACACCAATGCAGTGGTATGAGACGAACGACCTGCAGATAAGGAGGGTCAACGATTGCTGTGCGAGGAGACTGGACTAAACATACCAATCGTCGGTCACACCAATCCAAGTGCCACAAGATATCGAATACCAGGGGGCCGTCATCGAGTTGGGAGGAATGGTGTCGAGGTCGAGCTCGTCGATGGCGATGTTAGTGGCCTGGGACATGGAGGCGCGAGCACGAGCTGGGGTGGGTCCAGCAGGCGCGTAGTCGTCCGCACCCGCCGCAGCTGCCGCAGATTGAGCGACAACAGGCGCCTCCGCCGCAATAGCCGGAGGAAGAGCGACCGCAGCCGCCGTGGACTGAGCGACAGCTACCGTTGCTGTGGGAGCCGCCGCTGCCACAGGGAGGACGACGGACGCGGGTCCGTCAATGCCTGTAGCGACGGTGGGACCGGCTGCCGAAGCGACAGCATTGGGCGCGGGGTTGTTGAGATGAGGTCTCAACACCGTGATGGGCACGATGTGAAGCGCGCTCGCCTCTGTGAGATCCTTGGCACACTGGGAGCAGACTAAAAGTGAATCAGTAGAGTTACAACGAAACTTGAAGATGATCATACCGAGAGCGGTCTCCCAAACTCCTGCTCCCTGCGTGCCGTCGCTGAGGTCGGAAACAGACGAAGCGTCGGTGGCTGACGGGATGTCGCTCAGCTCGGAGATGGAGGAAGTGTCGGTAGCTGCAAAAACGGTCAACAAGCTGGGAGTGAGGAAGAGAGGACCGTAACGAACCCCAACTTCCAACGCTACCCGAATTAGCCGTCTGCGCCTGGGCCTGAGACCCAACTAGCATAATGTAAGCAATCTGGACCAACCAACGCCGCCGAGTAAGATCCAATTACCTCCCTCTGTCGGATATATCAGAAAGGGACAGAAAGGTTAAAAGATGAAACGAACCTTGCACCTGCGGCGCCGCCAGATCAAGTTCCATCAGCCGCTCAACGATTCCGGCAAGTAATTCACTGTTAGTCGGCATGTCTGAGTTGGTCTTGAGAGCACAGATGGTGAAAGAGGGAAAAGGATAGAGAGGCTCAAAGACCGCGGACGAGTTTATATACAAAGTCTTGAGCTCAGTGGGAAAGTAGAGGCTGGTACTGTACAGTTACAGGTGGACGGCCCGCTGACTAAGCGTGGAGGCAAGGCGGCAATGGAATGTGCTTTAGGTTGGGCAATCGAATTTTTTCACTCACATCGCCACAATCCAATGTCGACGTCGCCAAAAAAGAAAACTCCACGCAAGAAGAAATCGCCTGACAAGGATGGACGAAAATGGACAGTCGGCGACCAGCGCTCGACCCTTGAGGGGCTGAGGGCCGACTATTACGATTTCCGCGCCAGGACCAAAGTCGCCCAGTTTTGGCCTTTGATGGAGACGACTTTCCTGGCGAAATGGTCCCCACGGTCCCTTTGCGAACAGCTTCACCTGCCAATTGACGAATCCATCACCGGAAACGAGCCCGAGACCGATATGAAATCTCCGAAAACGTCACTTGGTAAAATTCGACGGGTATGTCACGTATTATTACTTCGGCTAATACAATTTGACACTGACTTGGCCTTCCATCAGAAATTGCGAATCTGGTTCCAGAACAACGACGAGGTAAAGCGGCCGCGCGTTCGCGCCAAAAACGACACGTTCAACTTTGGCTCCATCTCCTCTCGCTGCTACAAAGTCAAGGAGCTATTCTCGAAGGCGGAGTGGACGACTAACATCTCCCTCGTCTACGACATCATTCGCGCGGAGGATGCCGCACGCGAGAGTCTGGCCGTCCGGTTGACAGCTCTCAACGCCCAGCGAACAACAGCCAACCTGTCACCTGTCACCGAAAATGACATTGAGCTGGACGAGTCCCTTCTCGCCGGTATTCCAGAGCCGTCCTCGGACGACCTTCCCCAGCGCCCTCATCTGGTGGTTTCGGCCGAAGCGACGCGAAGGGCGTGGGCGGCGCTCACTGACGAGCAGCGCCAGGTCTACGAGGATGAGGCGGCTGATGCAAGAGCCATAGTGGTAGTAATTAGACTGTTAGCCTTGATAGTTATCAATGAATTCTAGTTCCAAATACATGATAATTATCGGGGGTTCTGGACCGGAGTAGCTCCCGCTGCCTGACACCCTCCTGCTTATATAATACCCTCCCGCCTCCTTGCTGGCGGCTCACAGCAGGTACGCTGATGTGCAGTGTGATAAAGCGGCGTGTAATCACCACTATCTAACCAACAACAAATCTACTGGTGCTTGTGGTACAGAACGGTTGTCCTAATCGTGTGATCGGGGAACGGCTGGTTAAGGTAGCAGTGGACTGATACGTCCGTTTTGGTGCACGAATGCGGGTTGTTTTTGGGGGGGTTGTAAGCGAAGAGGATCTACGCGAAACACCTAATCGAATAAAGACTCAAAGCCGAACAGAGCTCGCCAGGAAGACGGGGACGCGAAGGCCGGGACCGCTCAAGGGTAGATGTTCTACAGTACTGGGGCGACCGAACGGACAACAGTACACTGACTTGTTATCTGCGTTGATGCTAGCCTCGTGTACCAAACTTACTTCTCTACTTGGGTGTGACAGATCGTTCTTTTGAGCGTCGGTCAGATACCGTGGCCACAAGACGTTCTTCGGCTGCTTAACGTCGCACCAGTTCAGGCTAACTAAGCTTCGCTTTCACAAGGCGGTTGTCTCTGGGGAGACGATTGCTTGCTACTTGGATCCGTGCGGTATCTCTGGGGAGAAGTCCGGGCTCACAGAAGTTAACTGGGTACTTGACGGCAAGGGGCTGCGCACGATTCTTGTCTGCGGTTCTTGAGTATCTCGCCACTTAGGCGTCTTAGGAGACTTTGCTTTGCTTAGGTTCTTGGCTGCTTAAGGGTTTGGGTGGGCTTTCAAACGTGTTGAACTTCTTATTGGGCGCGAACCCGAGTCAGATTACTACAGAGGAATGCTTTGTGGGCTTTTCACTGCGGGGCACTAAACTACTGCTACTCTACAGACGCGACGCTACTTATACACTCTACAGACTCACCCCGGTAAGCTACGTAACTACTCGACGGCTGGATACGGTCCGTGCAAAACATGAGTCCCTACTCAGCCTGCACGGGCAAAGGTCACCAGACAGTTCCCGCCGGCGCATATGCCAGTTTCTCTACGTTCAGATGTTGCGTAGACCACCCATGGACTCCGAGAAGCAAGGCGCTGCGTACTCAGATAGGCGTTCACGTGTACTTTTACTTAACCGGGCGCTTACCGGCTTATCCAGCCTTTGCACCAAACTTGGGCGTGAGCCCATTCAATCGCGAGCTACCGCCAGTGCGCATACACTGAGATGGTCCGTGAACTCGAATGGTGACGCGCTGAAGCGTTGGGCAACTTATCTGGATGGCTGATACCACATGTAGTACATGAGGCGGGTCTTCGAGTCATAATCCATATGGATCGCGCCTCGCTGCCAGTTTCACATCAATCAGACGCGTCGACCGATGAAGGTGATTCTCTTGAGATAACCGCGAATCATCCCCGTTCGGGGTTTTGACATTGGTTTATTGTTGTCCGACTTTTGTCACAATGAACAATGTACCGTCCGCTTTTGGTAATGAACTCCGGAGGTTGTGAACCCCGCTTCGACTCATTCAATGCTGAGGATCATGTTGCTGCTGGTAGAGCGCCGTCGGAAGCGACGGCTGTTCATCCCTGATTCGGATGTTGCTTGTGTGGCGCAGTTACGCGTACAAGGTGAAAGGGACCTCCTCAGAGGGGACAACTGGGTTTATGATATTCAGCCCTGGCTACTGTCGTTCTTTGACTAATAGTTACATGCTTGGAGTTCTCTCCTTGCCCTAGAGAGCGTCTCCGTGATGACCTTTGTAGCGTATCCAGCCTTGCTTCCGCTTGGCTCTTAGTTGCATATGGCTGTCTAGAAATCGCAAAATTCTGGATTCCTGGCCATGTAATCTCAACATGCATATCATCTCCCCTTAACTTGAATGATGTCGTCCGCGACATTCCCGGATAACCCTAAGTCCATTCTGATCCATCGTGTTACTCAGCCTTTCGTGCCGTTTTCACGATACCGATCGGTACATGTCTTCTTCCTGTTTCTTATGTGTGACATCCGGCGCCTCAAGGCCTCCTCCGTCTACGGTTTATAAGGCGTTGACGAAGTACGAGACAGCATCCTACTTTCATCGGATATTCGTCTCATGGCTCCTTCTAAGCACTTCACCGGTCTTCGTCCTCTTGTTCCCACCGCCTTGCCACAGGTCAGCGCTCAGCTGTTGCAGAATCGTGCCGCCTTGGTCACGAAGCTCAAGCCCTTGGTCTTGGACTCCGAGGTTCCCTCGAACGGAGCGCCCAGCTTGGCGAAGCTTTGGCCCGACCTCCAACAGGCTACTTGGAGGTTGTTGGCAACGTCGACACTTCCCCGTTCGCTTCCCAACATACAACTGTTGGCTGAGAAGTTCGATGGTGTCGCTGGCGTTATCGCGGTACGTGGACTTGTCGTTCTTATTTCATTCGGCTGGTTAAGCTCTACTTCAAGGCGGCGAACCCAACTCTCCAGAGCAAGGATCCAAACTTGGTTGTTCCCGACTGGATGCCAGCGGTCATCTGCGACCTTCGTTCGCTTCTTGGATACATCAGCGCTGAGTGTGGTGTCAGCCCTCACACTCCCGAGCTGAACCTTCCCAACCTCTTGAACCCGCTCCTACAGACTTGCACCAAGCGTGGCACGCTCGCCCCCGACTTGTATCTTGTCGAGGAGGGTCACCCCATGCATCCCAAGTTCAAGTACGCTGCTGTGGCTGCCAGCGCCCCCGCTACTGCACCTGTTACTCGTAGTAAGGGCAAGGGCAAGGCCAAGGTCGTCGTACGTGTTGTACTACTCAGCCGCCGAACTTTACTGACTGTTCTTATACTTTCTAGAAGAGCGCCGTGCTCATCGACGAGGTTCTGGAGGCCGTTGGTGATGGCACACTCCGTGCGGTGTCTTCAAACACCACCTCGCCCAAGGCTGTGGCGCCCGCGGAAGACATTGGTAACTTCTTCCAATTGACTCCTGGTTTTGACTGGGCTGAGGACGTCGAAGCTATGGACTCCGATTCCGGTGAGGATGAGTCCTCTGATGACGAGGTCGAAGTAAGCTTATGTCTACGCCCCAGTCAACTTTCTGATTCGCGAACTGCAGGAACTTTCGGTTGCTTCGGGCCCTTCCGCTAGTTCTGCAGCTCCGAAGGTATGTACTACTCAGCTGTCTTGCTTCTTCAGCCGGCTGACTTGTTCTTTTTAGGTGAAATACCTTCCGTTCGTTGAAGTGCCCGGCATGGACACTAACAACCGTCTTTTTATCAAGGCCATCCGTATCTTGGGGACAGCGAGTGGTTCTGGTTCTTCTGCTAGTACCTCCACCACGAGCACTGCGACCGAGGTCGAGCCGACTCCTGTCAAGCGCAAGGCGGCCGTGAACCTGGAAGGTTCTCGTCGCATGGCCAAAGCCCTTCGCCCATCGGTCTTCAACATCGAGCCAATCCTCTTGGACCAACTCAGCAACTGTTAGTGCCTCCCACTTGTTGGTGGTTGTTTCTGACATGCCTAAACAGCGTTCCAGCACGTCAATGGTTACAGCACCGCCATTTCCGCCATCGTGAAGCGCATGCACATCCTTAACAATGCGCCCGAGGTGACTGCTGCTTCTGCTGGTGTCATCGCCGCCGAACACTCCTACCGTCACGAACTGTCTGTGACGCTCAACCGTATTCACGGGGAGATACAGACCTTCCTGCGTACTCGCGATCTGTATCTGGGCGCCACAGATGCCCTGCTCTTCCCTGACCCTCGGTAGTTGCGCTGTGCTGGCGTTTTATCTTCTTGTTCTTGTGCTCGCGTGTAGCTACTAGGTAGAAAAACTTGTCATTCGTCGGACTAGTAGCCGGAGGTTTTCGTTTTTGTACATTTTTGGACATTTCTTTCCGTACAAAACATCTGTAGTTTTACGACCGTCCCCAATGTGACATAGACTTATTGCCAAGGGTTTAGTGTGAAACAACAGAAGCCTCGCGCCTGAACGGAACCCTTCTAGCCTCGCGGCCAGTCGTCAGTGGTGTTCCGTTGCTTATCCAGCCATCACGAATCCCTAAGTTACTCCGTTTGCTTCAGGTCTCCGTGACGGTACTACCCGTCTTAGATGTTCCTTTCATCTTATAAAAGGCGTGCCTTCGCCTCGTCTTGCTTCAGTACATCATGCCCACTCAGTACATTATTCCTTTCGCCGATCTTCGCTTGAAGAGCGTTCGCAACCTCACGGTCCGTCAGTCCGCTGAACGGGTCTTCGCTATCGAGGGCGAGTTCGCGCTTGCCAGTGCGCTGGACATCTTCCATCGATCCTTGAGGTTCCCCATCGTCGAACGTCAGAACAACGTTCTTGCGTTCGTCGATTGCTCGGTGGCGTTGGACCGCCCTGCCGTCGAGGATGGTCCTGATGCGATGAACGTCCCTCGTCTTCAACTCGGCTTCCTGGAGCGTCACGATGCTCCGACGGCTCGCTACATGGTACATGTCTTGGTGCGTGCCGACTACTTCTCATTCAGCCTTCATACTGATGGCTGGGTTATTGTTTGTCTAGCGCCGCTATGCTCGTCTTTGGCAGTATCCGGGACTATTCCTTCCGGGATCCAAGGCGAATTTCTTCGTCATGTTCCTTACTTGTGTGGCTCAACTGCGCAAGTGGTTCACGGGTCCTCATCCCAAGAGCCTCGACGGTCAGAACGAGACCAATTTCCTGGCCCGTCCCTTCCTTGAGCCCTCGGTGTTCTTCCCCGATGTCCACAGGGAGATCTTGGACCATTTCTTGGTGAGTTCATCTTCGACGGTGTCCACGAATGGTCTAATGCTTGTTCAGCTCGAGTCTGTCTTGGGTTCTCACGAAGGCGTCTACGATTGTGTTCGTTGGCTGATTACGCCTCGTGAGGCTGACTGGCTGGCGACTATCGTTCCCGACCTGGGCGGCTTGCCTGGTCCGGTTCGCGAAGTCGTCACTTGGTGGCCTCTCTACCAAGCTTGTCACCCGGTTTTGTTCGTCAAACCGGACCCCGAAGTCTACCATCGCGACTTCAGCGTCCGGGAGAACATCCCATATCACATTCGTGAGTACGGCCCTCGGTGAGTCTTATCTGAGTTCCACCTTCTTGGCTGATTTGTCGTTTCTTATCAGCGCTGTTCCCGAGATTCCTGGTGTCTTTGAAGGCTTCTGGGAGATTCGTTGGGATCAGGCTGGCTTGTGGGAGTTCGAACAGCTCCAAGAAGTCATCGATGGGCTTGCGCCGGGTCTGGTGTCCGACTTCTTTACTCGTTTGTACGCGTTGGAACATCCGCCTCGTTTTGACTTCTACACCAGCTTGAACTACGTCGCTTAGTGTATCTGTCCCCTTAAATTGCATTTGTACTATGCCCTCAATTGATCTTTTCTTGCATACGACATTGAGGTCACGCTTTTAAAACAGATTGAACTAACTTAAAATATTTTGTACGACGCCGACTACTAAGTCCAAGTAGATATCTATATGACTATCTACTTTCGCTTCTTTGACTTCGATTCGTATTGTCGGCGCGGTTTCTTGGCTGGCGGTGGAGTATCTTCCTCCTCCGTCTCCTCTGCTTCCTCTTCTTCGTCGCTCTTGTCAGCCAGGTCCTGTACCTTGCGCGTCAGCTTCACCACCTGCAGCTTCAACTCTTCGAGCTCCTTGTTCGAAGTCGTGGCTGCAGCCTCAGCTCGAGGGGCGCGTTTGCGCGACGGACCGCGTGCTTCCTCGAAGGGAACGGCCAGTTGCCCATCCACGAATGCTAGCCTGCACTTGTGGTTTTGCTTGACGCACCGGTCGCACTTGAGGATCCCTTCGCTCGTTTTGCGGTTACGGGTGACGTTTCGTTCCCGCTTGCAGTCGTGGAGATACCAGAAACACTCTGCGCATTTGAGAGGTTCCTCTTTGGTATACGGCGGGTTGCCGTGAGCGCGCGCGATGGTCTTCCCCGCTTTGACGCGTGGTACCTGACTCTCCTCGATGTGGAGAGTGCTTGACGAAGCGACTGGCTGCTCGCGATCTTCTTCTGCCGTTGGTCGAGGTCGCTTTTGACCAGCCACTGGTTTCGGCTGTTTAAGCGACTTGGGGGGTGCCCGCTTCTTCGTCTCCTTCTGCTTCTCCCCCTGCGTCTGCTTGGGCTTCTCCGGCGACGCTCGCGTACTCGCTGGCAGAACCATTCTCGGAGCCGGCGGTGGAGCTGGTGCAGGCACCTGGGTCGCGATTCGAGGGGACGCGGGTGGAGGTGTGAGAGGGGAGGGGCTTCTTGGTGGCGACGGGTGTGGTTCCATGTTCGCGTCGCCTTGCTCGTCGTAGTTGGGCGTCAACTCACGAGGGGTCAACGGTCGCCGAGGTTCTTCATCCTCGCCCTCGCTAGCGTACGGCGGAAGGGGCTCAGAATCTCCTCGTGTCGACATCGGCTTAGGACTGGCTAGCGGTGCGTTATCTTCGTGGACCACTGGCGGCGAAGGTATAGCTGGCGTCGCTTCCCGTGCCACTGGTGGCTCAACTGCTGCTGGCGGGGTTGGCTGAGTAACGGCAGCAGCCTGCACGACTGCCGTTACCGGTGTCTGGGCAACCACCTCGATGCCCGCGGATGTACTGGCTGCTGGCGGTACTATCTTCGTCGACGCTTTTGACTGCTTTCGTCGACGCGCTGTAGTGGGCGACTCTGGGGGTGGCAGCTTCGTCTTCTTGAAGAATGGCGTTTGTGGAGGAGGTGAGGGAGGGGGGCTGGACGTCCTGGCTGGCGACGATGACTCCACGACGACGAACCGGTTATCTTGAATAACGAACTTCCGGTTCGTCTGCTCGTAGCGTAGCGCCGTGGTTCGTCCTTTGTCGAACTTCAGCCCCTGTACTCCCAAAACTCGCTTATCTTCGTTGTCCAAGGATAGCGCGCAACGCCACAAAGCGTCATCGAGCGTCTGCTGTGCGGACACCCGGAACGTTTCCCTGTCCACCACCACACCAAACAGTTCGAAGATACGGCCCCAGATTGGGTGTACCTTCTTGAACCGTTGGCTCGCACTCCACTTCGCGATGTCGATAGGAAGCTGTCCCGGTCGTCGCAGATAGAGAAGGGCCATCGCTTCACTGTACTGGAACCTCATTGCTGGCGGGAAGCTGTCCCGCATCCAGAACCTTAGCTCCGTCTGGTCCTGAGTGTAAACCAGCTTTTCCTTCGCGCGATCCATGCCGGGAACTTCTTGAACACGAAGTGCACGAAGGTGTCGAAGCGAAATGGCTCCCAGAACACTCGCTCGATCATCCCCTGCTGGGGCATTCGCTGCAGACTGACCAGGCGGTTGCCCAACTCAGCCCACCACGAATACACCCTCGATGGTCGATCGGCAACGTGATAGCTGTTGAGCAGCAGGACCAGGCTGAATGGCTTCTCCCATATTCGCTCGATGAGCCCAGTCGTCAGCGTGATCCTGTACTCCGTTTGACGTCGGTGCAGAAGACGAAGCCTCGCAGGTCGCGTCTCAAGTAGACCTGCGCGGCTCGGTCTCCATGCGACCACCTGTTGCCTGGCTCCGAATCGTCCTTCGATATCCAGTTTCGAAGTTCAAGCTGCTCGTATTCGGCGCCGAAGTTCTCACTGGACGTGGACGGTGCGGGGAGCTCGTTTACGGTGGGTTGTGCTTGCTGATACTGCTGTTTATCATTAACTGGGTTCATCTTACCACCCATTTAATGACATACCTTTCGCCTGCCCGCTGCTTTTGCTGGCCCTGATTGCCTGACCTGCATCTTGACTGTTCTCGCCTGTTTCTTCGTTAACAAGCTTGAACCTCATTGCCTGATTCTTGCCTGTACTGACCTTCCTCGGCTTCACCGCTTGTCTCGTCGTTACTTGCGCCTGTGGGTTGTCGATGTGCTGTTCATGACGCGTCACTTCAGGCCAAGTGTCTGCGGACTCTGGTGGCGGCGTAGGCGAGCCAGGGAGGAACAGCGGGTCGTGGACTTTGTAGTCCGGAGGCTCTGGTCCTTCCGTGTCCTCGTCCCACGGCACTTCGCGTAGCTTGCCCGGGAAGATGTGTGTGACTGGTCTGTTTTGCTTATCTTAGTAACTGACTTGGGCTGGTTTGCGCAGTCCACGTACCATGAAGTCCTTCGTCAACTGGAACGTTTCCCAGTACCATGGCTGCGGTACCCAGTTCTCATCGTACGCCTCCATCATTGCTTCATAGAAGGCGATATCCAGCTGCTTTAGCGTGTCGCCGGATGTCTTCTTGATTTCATGCCTGTGGCAGTAGGCCCAGGGCACGACT
>JAHLMJ010000039.1:0-69588 GCA_019915105.1 Strobilurus luchuensis | reverse complement strand
AACATTTGCGGCTTAATATAGCTGTCATACGGTAAACTGACATCGAGTAATCCGTGGAGGCCTTCTGCTGGATTGTCTGCAAGTCGAGCTTCCATTCCTTCGGGCAAATCGGTGACGCCCGGGGTCACTTTTGTAGGCCAACCTCTGTCTAGACCCCTACTCAGCGATCCTGAGTGGGTACGGCCTGAGCTTGAATCCACCATCTCATGCTGCCAAACAAGTCTACACTCGCTGTTCTTGGTTCTCAACCGGAGCGGAATGGAGACCTTCATCAAATGCCCTAGGTTGCGAGTTTCCGTCCGTGGACCGTCTTCGAGACAAGACGGCTTCTTCGATTGATTGGCGGCTGCGTATGAGGTATGAACGCATGTTCTGTGTAATGTTCTTGGGTGTCGGCCCGGGTAGTGTATGTGCAGACTTTCACATGGAGTCGCGCGGTTGTGCGATCGAAATATGAGCCCATGTCACCTGCAGTGGGTGTCTGTGGATCATCACTATCATTATTCGCCATGAATAGAAACATTCTAGCCACTGACGATATCTTGCCAGATCAAGTCTTGCAGTCACTGGCGAGGCTGTCAACTCTCCACCGTCGGTCTCGAGATACGCGACTGTCATCAGAATGCAAAGCACGCCGTGCTTGTGGTAACTTCCACAGTCGGCCCGACGAAGCGATCCATGCTATATAGTGCTTGGCACAGTGAAGAGAAGGCTATCAAGCTCGGATATCTCATCACGTTGGTTAGCTGTGAGCTCCTCCTCGCCTTGCGCAAGCTCAAACTTACTTTGGACCTGACATTCTTCAGGGAACATGTCAAAATCCAAAGGCAAGAACGAGATAAAGTGGATGCCCGGGCTCGGGCCGTCCAATTTTCACCTTCGCTACCCCGACAAGTCGAAAAGTCCTACGCCTTCGGGACCAAACCCCCCGCCGTCGTTTTCTCCACTACCACGTACGTCTTGGGCATCATTGCAATTGCACTTGCTCAGATCTTACACCATGCAGCTGGTTTCATTCCGGTGTCCATGAGTCCTCCCAAGCCCCCCACACAGTCGTCCACGCTGTCCGGCGCGTATGACTACACGACGGGGGCGTTCTTGGGATACTACCCGCCAGATCCAGATGATGTGACTCTGATCCCAAAGACGACGCACAGCACAAAGCCAAAAAAGTAATACACTCCGTGTTTGTCCACAAGCAACTCGGATTGATGGTTGTTTTGGTAGTTGAATCTGGAGTGTTGGTGTATGCCGTTGAATGTAAAAAGTGAGGAGTCTTTGAATGAAAGCCAAGACAGAAAGTTCGCTCAACTACGAGATCATGACCGATCAAGTTTCAACAATCAGGTCGTATGTCAGATGCAGTGGCCATGCTGCCGTCACAGTCCAAACGAAGGGTATAAGTTATGCTTTGTTGCCCTCAACGGTCTCAAAGCAGTCAATCGCGTCAATCACCGAGATACAGACCTTGCATTCCCTAGAACGTCAACGAGGTGAACGTACGTCCGTATGGGCTTCTTCCATCTCTCCTCTATAAAATGAAGTGTCCGAATTCGGCGTTGAAGGTGAACGATGCGAAAGGCTGCGCCGGTGGCGAGCGGGCATTCATCGGTCCTCACATTATGCTCTCCCCGCCGGGTTTAAGTGAGGAGTAGGAGCTCGTGAGGTCTACCTTTCGCAATACAGCCTCGTCAGTCAATCGCCGTTGGTGAGAAACATGGACAACTGTTCCCAGCGTGTCGGGCAATGTGAGCTTTATTCCATGATTTATGATGACACACGAGTAGGTGAATGTTACGAATCTGGGTCAACGCGCAGGAAACGAACAAACCTTCCACCGGCTTTGAGTTAGCGGGTTCCCTCGATAGCATGCCCGTGTCGCACAACGTCGATGCAATCGGGAAACACACGAGGAGGATCTTCAATGGAAGCCAGGATCGATGTTCCCATAACGAGTTTTGAGGGGAAGGGGACGCAAGGGGGCGGGAGACCCATATATAGGATAAGCGAATGGTAAGAGTGAAGATTGGACGAGGGAGCGCCAAAGCATGTCAGAGAAGGACCAGGGGGAGGGGGCAAAGCAAGGAGAAGAGGAAGCAAGGGGGTGAGGGTATACGACTGATCAGGGAGGGGAGGGAATTCGGGGAGAAACGAAAGTGGTGCGCGGTGGGGAGAGAAGAGAGAACTAGCGCAGAGTCAGAGAAGGCGCTGTAGGTTGAGGGTGTGTTGCGCAGGGCTCTAGGAAGGGCGAGGAAGGTACAGAGATGCAAAGGGAGAAGGGAGGACGTGTTGGGCGTGAGCGAAGGCCGGGTTGAGGTGGGAGCGGTGCGGTGCAAGCAAATTGGGCAACATCAGCGGATGATGCTGATTGGAAGCGTCGTGGGCTGTGCGCGTGCAAGAGCGAAGGGGGACTGCGAGGGGTTCCCGCACAATGCGCAACTTGCGTGTCTTGAATCGCTTCGATCAGCTGGAAAAGTCTCAAAGGATGCGCCAGAGTCACGATGGGCACCGCGCACCTGCACGTTGTTGTGAACTGCGCAAGAAACTTTGCTGCCAAGTCGGCAGGTAAGGATCAGCGACGGAGTGAGGCATAGCGCGCTCATCTAGTCCTTCTGAGACTGTTAATTAGAGGGCTTATGCGAGGATCAGACGACTTACCGGAAGAGAGAGAAACCAACTCCGAGGACTCCCTGGTGTCCCCTTGGAAGCAACCTCCCATACTCCTAGCCATAGCGTGGAGCGCGGTCATCTTGAGGATCACTTCGGAAGCTTCCTAAGTCTGTCCGGTGGATTGGGTTCGGTTGCGGGTGGGTAATCTAATGACTAAAGTTCGTTGACCAGAATAAAATCGCGCGTGGCGCACTGATGAGTGCTCGCCAATGTTACAGCGCCGCAAACCAGCATACCTTGGCGCTCAAAAAACGCAGATTAGCCCGACCTCGCATCGTACGAGATGAGCGTCAAACTTACGACTCCAGGCTGATCTCGAGCAGGATTATCCAGAGCTTTGAAAAAAGTTGTGTTGGGATCGGGTAACCTAAAGGGACAAAGAACGAGTTCACGCCTAGAGTGGAGAGGATGTGGCCGTTTGAGAAGGCATTCAAATCCCAATGCTGTGACGTGTCATTAGGCGTGTCTCCATCGTCTGGTACGCGTATATGAGAGCCTATAGCGGCGTGAGTTGGTTTGGCTGTTGCTGTCTAAGAGAAGACGGACGAACTTAGAGGATGAACAAGTTTGGTGGTTTTCTCGCGGAAGATGCTGCAATGCATTAGCGGCAAAGAGATATATTCACAAACGACAAACACACGTGTTGATTATTCCTCTGAGAAAATGTCGTGTTTCTTGTCGGCTTTCGAGGTGAGAAAACACAGCGCCGACGTTCGGATTGTCAATGTCATAGTCGGGAGGAAAGGACGGCCAGGAACGCTTATCCTGTTTCGGATTCACTGTGCTCGGGCCGGGGGCCGGTCCCGATCGGAACGTTTCGAACCGGTACCGACGCGCCATCGTCACTTTTTCCCATACTGCAATGACACTTTCGGACGATCTCTTCACGCTCGCTCTAGCTGCCCAACCTGATCGCCGGACACTGCGTCCTGTGCGAACATCCGCACCCAAAGCAGAAACGCTGAAGGAGCGTGAACGGCGTGCTAACTGGGCGTATGCTTCTTCAAGACTATACTTAGGTCGTATGCTCATCACTTGTAGTGCCAATGACCCGGCTAGGCTGCTCCTTTACAAGGAGGCAAAGAAAAAACGCAACCGTTCTCGGTATCCGTCGACGGCGTCGGGATCGACAAACCCTTCCACTGGCACCGACGTAGACGCCACCTCCGTGCCATCAACGCCCACACCGGAACCTGATTCTGCTTTGGAGCGTCGCGCCCAGCCTGCAATACTCAATGTCATAAATGACACTTCAGCTCCGGATGAGGATTGTCGTTCGCAGGACTCTAGTCAGGTTTGCGTTCAGGTACGTTTCCTCCAGTTTACCGATTTGTACTGACACGATTGCTGTATTAGGCGCCCGAAATCCACCCTCATAATGTTAGCCGTCTTCGTTCGGACGATCTCTTGGCACTCTCCTTCACTGCCCAGCCTGATCGCCGGACATTGCGTCCTGTGCGAACATCCGCACCCAAAGCAGAAACTCTGAAGGAGCGTGAACGGCGTGCCAACTGGGCGTATGCTTGTTCAAAACTATACTTTGGTCGTCTGCTCATCACTTGCAGTGCCAATGATCCGGGACGGCTTCTGGCGTACAAAGAGGCGAAGAAGAAGAAACGCGATGCTTTGCGATACACTAAGAAGGCGTCGGGATCATCAAGTCTTCCCACTGACGCTGACGCGCCACCTGCGCCAGTGACGCCCACGCTAGGACCCACAGCTGGAAGTACTCAATCCCAACAACAACAGCCCAGCTCCAGGAGCTGATCGGCGTCCTCGAGAATTTGACTACGTCTCCGACAAAGTACGTGTTCGTCTGCCCTGTCCGATCTATACTGACAGAGTTACTGTAGGACCCTAAGTCGACGACTTCAATGTCTCGTTATGCTCAACATTGCCGTGATCTGACATACGCGCAGAAAAGTGGGGAGGCCCATCTCTCTCCAGCGCCGTGGCTGCTGAGTAAGCGCACAGCCACCACCTTGCTTGACGCATGGCTGCATGATGCATCAATCACTTAGACCTGTCTTGCATGTATGCTTGAACTCCTGCCGCCCCATTTGGCTCCAAATGAGTTTCTAGAGACATTTCAATACAAGCACTTGGACTTGCCTTGCCTCGGGCCCCCCATTTGTGTCCAGTTACTGCTTGACCGGGTGCGGTCACACACTGTCACACTGCAATCGCCACCGTGAATGCATCAATCTTGAATCGTCAATAACTAGATGAACACTCACTCAATCACTCCACAAACTCACAGATGTAATGCTGGAATGCATATAAGAAAAATGTTAAAGTTCACTCCCGTATCTAGACAGTCGGTACATAAGATCTTGACATTGACTACATCAAGCACTTTCCTCTGATCATCTTCCACTTTAACAAAATGTTTATCCATGATAGAAAGTAGGATTTTTGGAAAAATTCAGGCAATCGGAGTTGAGGCTGAAAAGTTATATGGGGGCGTCACTTCTTGCCATTCATTTCAGTGGGAACAAACAAGTACAAAGGAACCCGCGTTCAGAGAGAGATGGGCCTCCCCAAGAAAAGGCATCTGAATAATTCTGTGGTGTGATGGACTAAGCGGCCTGGGGATAGGCCGGCGCGTCTGACCAGTCTGAGTGTGAAGTAGGTGCCTCAGCGGCGCGGACAGCAAAGTCTTTGGCGACGTCGGTTGGATGCGTGAAAGTGTCGCAGAAGATCGAGAGCGGCCTGCTTCAGTGCTTGTTGCTGTCGCGGACGACTGTTTTGATGTTTTCTGTGATTGTAGCTGCTCAACCAGTCTCACCGGAAAGAATTTATTCATTTCTTGGCACCATGCGAGCTGTGTGTACAGCGCGCCACTCAACGGAATGGAGACCCCGCATCTTCTTTCACGACATCAAGAACGTGTATGTACTTTCTTCAATCGATCTCCTCCGACCTGATTTTGTCTGTCGTGGAACAAGAGATGCTGGATGGGTTGGCCACACATACTCGAGTAGTCATGAAGGCAAGGACCATTCTGAAGCTCCGACTAGTGTTGCCGCAAGGTCGAGGTACCTTGAACCCTGAGCTCAACTCGACTCGACTCGATTACGGATAAGGCAAGCAAGGGAACGAGTTTTGATGGCCTCGCACCTCAACTTACCTCACCGCCGTAATTGGGACTGTCAGCTTGATGGCGGAGTTCAATTGCGTACTTAGCATCTTACTTTCACATCGCGCGTATCCCGACTCTAAATGACATTGGTTTCTTCATATCCTGTCGCGGAAGACGACGTGCAACGATTAGGGGGCCTGTCCGCCGCCTCTTTATACATCCTGCGGGTGGCTGTGCCCGACAGCCGATTGTTTAAGGCGTGACCGATGAACGTGATCTAGCGACGCGGCGCGCGACGCGTCGGTGCCTGGGAGGGCGGGTATAAATATGACCGGTGCGCCCTTTTTCATCGCCTAGCGTCATTGCCCACTTATGTCTTCTGAAGACAACATCTGCCCACGCTGCCATCAATCTGCTTGCATTTGCCAGCGTCCACATTCATCTGCATCTCAGACCACCCTTCCGCCACCCGCATTTCAAACACACGAGGCTTATCAGGCCTGGTCACATCATCAGCAGCTTCAGCAACAGCAGCAAGCATGGTACCATCATTATTATCAGCAACAGCAGCAGCAGCAGCAGCATTTGGCGTCATTTGGAGCTCAGCCCCAGCCTCAGAATTATTCCTTCATCCATTTCCCATCGCAAAACCCTCCAGAAGCCAATCCATCACGTCCGCTCGGTAACTCTACAAATTCGGCGCCTTCACGCCGCCGAACGCGAACCGACCAGTCAGCTAGCTCTACGACTACGACGAATCCGCGTCCCACTCGACGTCGTCGCGCTAATGCGGGTCCTTCCCCTCCTCCAACATCGGATGCCCCTCAACCAGCTGTTGCTGGTGTAGGGCCAATATCCAACGAGAATGAGGACACTATTCCTCGGGCGTTCTCCACCGGTACACACTTCGAGTCTCTCGCTCGCAAAAAGAAGTCAGAGGCCGGTCGCACTGATGGAGCCTCCGATGTCTGGTACTTCACTCGTGGACTCGTTGCTGATCGCGCATCGACTTCTCTTCCCGAGTATGACCTGCCATCGAAAGAGTGCCCAAACTCGGACAATTTCCCGTTTCTCGAGTATAGACTTTGCAAGTGAGTTTAAGTTCATTTGTTTGTTATCTGGCAGTGTACTGACCTTGTTGCAGGGATGACGCGAAACGATGGAAGAATGTTCAAGGGCAGTCGAAGGGCAGTCGAAGGGTATCCGAACTCATCTCGACAAAGCCCATGGAACGGTCTGGAGGACGGCGGTATTCAACAATAAGCTGAAGGGATATCAGACCATCCGCATCAGGAAAAAATCCCAAATGTATGTAGACGTAGGTAGGTCTAAGTAGACCAAGTAGACCAATTCAACAGGTCCCGATTATATAGCGCTACGTAGACTATGCCCATTGCTACATAGACTCTACTTTAGCTCTATTTAGGCGATGGGAAACCGATATAGATTTTATTTAGCATCTACTTAGAATAGGCCAGCTGTCGCCAGCCACATTAATATTATTATTATACCGTACAGGCATCATGCACACGGAGGATGGCAAAAAAAGATGATATTAAGTCTAGTCATAGAAATGTACGCTACACTACTGCTACAAAAGGCACGCACTCGACCGCTTGCCACCCAAAAGCAAAGGCTGGCCTGACATCGATGTGGACTGTGCTCGGTCATGGTCACGACTCGCAGCGAAGGTCGTGTTCGGGTGGTGGTCGCCGTCCTCGTATCGTCGCTCGTCATAGCCGCCGTCCCTGCAGTCGACGTCCTCTTGTCGTCGCTCGTCGTCCTCGCCGCCGTCCTCACCGTTCCCGCAGTCAATGCACTGCATGAAACATACAATATTTACGCCGGAAATATGATAAAAAAATGTAAAATTTATTTAGCATTTTTTCACCTAAAAAATGATAGAAATATCATAAAAAGAGGTGAGAGTATGCTAGATATACTTGAATATACTAAAGTATAGCATATGTTTAGCATATTTCTACTCAATTTTATGATATTTTCATCAATTTTGAAGTGAAGAAATGCTAAATAAATTTTACATTTTTTCACTATATTTCCGGCGTAAATATTGTATGTTTCATGCAGTGATGTCGTCCTTGTCTGTCGTCGCTGCGATGGTCGTCCAGGCCCTCATTGTTCGTCGTTGATGACCTGCTCTACCAGGTCATCTGTCCGCGCGCGTATGATTCCGACTCGTAATCGCTAGCCATTGGGTTTGCTGGCTAATCGTCCTCGGGTGTGGAAAGAAGGTCGTCGGGTCCTTGTCGCTCCCTCGTTGGTGTGGGATTCCGTCATCTTTCGGTAGACCGTCTCCTCAGGCAGACCATCGTCCGTCGTGCGGTGTCTGTCGTGCATTGTCCGTCGTCCGTCGTCCGTCGTCAATTGTCGTGGGCAGATGGTCGTCCTTTTGTCGTGGCGAGTGAAGAGCAGTAGACGTGTAGCCGAGAGTCGATGCCTGCAGGGAGGCAACCGAGAACGTCTGGAGAACGTCGAGTGGAGGTGAGAGTGCAGAGTGAAAGAGCCCCGAAAAAAATCTGCACAAGTCAACCTGCACGTGATCGATTGCGCAATCGCGGGCGGACCGATTCACCGCATCAATGCGGACTAGTCCTCGAGCTCATCGGAGTCAACGCTCGCTAGTCCTCTTTGCTTGCAAAGCATAACGCAGTACATTACTTGACCATTCAGTCTGGCGGCCACCAGTGATTCATAAGCCGGCCTTGTACGGCCACTTAGTTGCACTATGAACAACTCTGCCGCAAGTGGGTCAACCACATATAGTAGTGTAAGTAGCCGCGAGGCGAATACTACGAACTACAAAATATATGCCGGGAATTTACATATTCAAAGTAGAATGCAGACAGACTAAGTAGGGCAAAGTAGAGTCCAGTAGAATCTCGGGAATCTAATTAGATCTACGTGATCCGGGCCGATCTACGTAGCATTTGAGTTTTTCCTGATGCGGTCCACCAATGGATACAGCGACGGCGGACCCAGCAACGAGAGCAATCCGCAACCAGAACCTTGCGAGCCTTTCATGATTGCCGGTTTCTATGACCGCCTTATTAGATGGATTACTGTCGATGATCAGGTATGCATGGCGCTTCAGACATGCATTTATTACTGACTTGACATCAATCTACAGTCGATTCGTGTGGTAGACACTCCCGAGCTTCGGGAGCTGCTGCATTACGTTGGTCAAGACGTAATTTCCGACCAAGACATTCCACATTGCACCCACCTCACGAATCTTATCTTTGAGGCCTTCGAGAAGGAATACACGACTATGCTGGACCGCATCAAGAACTCCATGGGACGTGTCTTGTTCACGTCCGATATCTGGTCAGCCATCGACCTTCAATCTTACATGGCCGTCACCGCGCACTATATCATGCGATTGTCAAACGGGCGTCTCGTTATGCGCTCGGATCTGGTCGCCTTTCGAGCGCTGGATAAAAGTCATACTGGTGTCAACATTGCAGCGGTTTTCCTTCAGCTTGTGAAGGAGATTGGCTGCATCAACAAGGTATGAGTGCCATTCAATATTCACGCTGTGTATAACGTGTCTACTGCTTTAGATTGGGATGATCACCCTTGACAACGCGAGCAACAACAACACTATGATGGAGGAAATGGCGTCGGAGCTCAGCAAGCTCAATATCCCTTTCAATGTGGAGGGTAATCGGGTCCGGTGCGTCTACAAACTCTCAGACATTTTCGCTCTGATATTCCTTCGACAGATGCTTCCCTCACGTTGTCAACATTGCTGTCAAGCATGCGCTGAAAAGTCTCACGACTCTGCCTTGGGAGGATCCGGCTGTTTCCCCCGAGGACGTCCCAGATGTCTGCGAGCGATACGGCGACCTCCATGACGATGTACCGTACGCTGATGCACTCAGTTACGACGTTGTTGGGTTAGCTCGGACACTTGTCACAAAGTGTCGGGCCTCAGACCAGCGACGAAAGGAGCTACGTAGTATCATCACCGAGAGTAACAAAGGCGGGGGCTGGGGCGAGAACTCGGAGCCTATTGCTCTACTGCAACTCTTGAAGGATGTTGATACACGATGGTCATCGACGTTCCTGATGATTGACCGCCTTCTGGAGCTGACTTGGTGAGCGTTCATTCCTCTCTTTCAACACAGTGTCTTACGAGGCGATCAGGCCGTGAACAAACTGATATCAAATCATCCCGATGAACTCGAGGGCTATGCACTTTCTGCCGTCAAACTCAACGCCCTTTATGACATCCGGGAGTTCCTCAGTTATGCTCATTCAGTGCAGGAACTCGTCTCAGCCGAACAGACCCCGACTTTGTGCATTGTGATTTCGCTCTATGAGCAACTTATTGAGAAGCTTGAGGACGCAAAGTATGATCTCCCGAAGCTTGCCCACGCTCTCGATGCAGCCATCGCAAAGCTCCGGGAATACCTAACTTACTCCCGGAAAGCCAAGATCTACAACTTGGCCATAGGTTCGTTACTCCCCTGACGTCTTGACACTTCACTCACTAATGATTGAAATCAGTTCTCAACCCACAAACGAAGCTCTGGTGGATTCAAAAGAACTGGAGCTCCGAGGATTATGCAGCCGCTCGCAAGCATGTCCGAGACTCTGTGAGAACCAGATCCGTCGTTTGAGTGAAGCGGCCATTCACACCTGTGTAGATGCTTGAATTTCGTCAACATATTCGCTCTATGCCACCACCACCAGTGTCACCATCGACGTCCGTCGCGATTCGACGCTCTTCTACGGTTCCATCACTTCAGTCGATGCCGGGATCCTCAGCAGCACGTTCACAGACAACTGGCCTTGCACGATTCCACCAGATGGGGGCTAAACGTTCAGCTTCAAATCCAGCGATTACTGACTCATCCACACCGACTTTGAGCCCCGAAGAGCGCGCTCAGCGTGACCAATTAGAGGATGAGCGCATTGTCGACAAAGAGATCTCGGACTACGAGAATGAAGGCTTACTCGGGGGCGCTGATCTTCCTGAAACGGCACCGCAGGCAGAGAGGGACAGACAGTTGGCTGAATTGAACAACTTCGACATTCTTCGTTACTGGGAGGTACGCATCGCATGAGCAGTATGGAAGTTGGATAGAGATCTCATTGATGACTAGGACCGCGCGGCCAAGTTTCCGCTTCTCTTTCGTATGGCGATGGATGTATTGCCAGCTCAAGCGTCTGCCGTGCCATGTGAGCGTGTCTTTTCGTCGAGCAAGGAGACAGATGCACTTCGACGGACACAGATGTGTCCTCGTTTGATGGAAGTGCTTCAGATATTGAAGTTCATCTATCGATATGACCGATTGTCTTTCTTTGGTGATCTTGTATGCACTGAGGAGGATTTAGACTATATAGAGGTTCCTAGTGAGGTTATACATGACCTTTTAGCTCGAGGTCAGATAGAGGAACTGACCAATCTCATTAATGCTGCAACTGCAGCCTAGATCTTCTTCTATTGTCATTATAATACTTACTTTAGCCACTCTAATATTCGATACAGCTTATACATTGTTCTTGAAGTACGGTATGACATTAGGCAAAGTGTGCTACCTACTCTGGTGGCCTAAGGCGGGAGCGGATTTCCGAGATGCCGACGACCAAATTGGGCGATCGCCTCGAGCTAACTCGGTTTGACCTTGATCTTGACTCGAGGAAGTCGAGTCAAGGTAACCTGGGGTCGCTTCCTTGAGGAGAACTCGACTCGCCTCGCGGCAACACTAGCTCCGACAACCCTGAGCCTTTGCAAAGTGACCCACGCCGCATTGATCGCATTACTCTTCTTTCATTCGAGTCTCTCCATTGCTTCAAGACTGAAGCAATGTATCTTCATTCGATCAAGAGGCTTCAACACAACGAACCTAGCGCGGCTGTGCTGGTGTTCCGCTCTCCACCCAAAGGCTGTGTCAAGCAATGGGCCGGATCAGAGCTAGCATCGCCCCAGAAACGATCAATCAACAATCCAGGTATATATAAGAGATCTGCGAACTCCTCGTCGCCAGTGAACTCGCCACTATTCAAAGCCACAAAAACTTCACATCTGTTCAGATGGGTTACGTCGGATTTCCTCCCAGTCACTACTCGGATCCCCCATGGCAGGCAGAAGCCTTGGCTACTAGCCAAGGTATATACATTGGTCCTCGTTATGGGAGACAGTTTTTCTAAGAACTGGAACAGTTGTCTATGTGGCTGACCCAGAGTACCTCAAAGAGCTATACGAAAATTACGAGCTGGTAATCACGTACCCAGAGGTCTTGACTGACTGCTTGAAAAAAAGGAAATTTGAACACTTCTTTCATGATGTGTCTTCGTTCTGTGAATACGAGACACTCCGGAAGATAGCCGAACGCTTGTTCGAGAACAACAGGAGTGGTCTGGAAGTGTCAGCAGAGCATCGAACATACCTTGAGAGACTGACGAAGCTAGGTGGCTATTATTTGACGGATAGGGATCCTGCGGAAAGCAGCTCCGCTCCATTTTCACTCCAGGCACTTCACTCGCCTCGCCACTATTCGGCTCCGGAAGTCCCGATCAATGGGGCATCCACTCTAGCCTCACATCAGCTTCCCCATCCTTACGCTCTTCACACATGCTCGACAAGCGCCAAGCCCGTTGTAGCGTCGCGGACAGGCAGTAGCGGTTATGCGAGCCACTATCGCCCAGAAGGTCCATCCACGAAATTCGATCTGCCAGGTATCACGGTCACAGACCAATGGCCTCGGGGGAGCAATGTTGACAAGGAGTGTATGGACTACCATCGTGGTAGGAACATTCATCGGGACGTTCCTGCTGAAAAGGATCGTGACCGGCACCTAATGCCACCGACGGCAAGGAGAACACCAGCTTCGAAGTCGAGGTCGAGATCTCGTCTTGGTCGACTGTTTTGGTGAAAAGAGAAGGAGGAAAGCGAGTCGTGAGGGATAGAGCATAATGATTAGTATAGAGTACGTCAATACAGATTTCGTCAATTTACGCGGGTCGTCAAAGATTCAGACACAAATCGCTTATTTTTGGTCGAGTGCAGCACCAAGACTCCCATAGACGATGACCACGGACAACGGACAATGCCTCCGTAGAAGACGCGAGCAGTCTGCAGGCTGGGAACGGGTCAAACGAGACGCTCACAAGGAGCAGACAGTGCGCCGTGCAATGGCACGCCACAACTGTAGATCGTTCGACGGACGCGCCGTGAATGACTCCACGCCCGAACCAAATCACAGATCATCCCCGCCTGAAACACGACGTAAGTAGCAAGCTTCGTCCTTCATAGACAACGAGGTCGCTGCGTGGGGCTGAAGTTAACGAATTGCGATTGCGGATGAACTACAGAGAGAAGCTGAGATTTCGGAATGTGATCTCGCATGAAAACGGTAATGAGACACGAATACTTTCTATCAACCGTAGGATCGTTGTGTAAGCTCCTCCAATATGTATAACGACCGGCCCGGCGGCGCGCAAGCGTACGAGCCACCACCAGATTCGACCGTATGAGCTCCGCCGCCAGCCTGATAGACACAAGCGCACCGAGTCATGGAATTATCAGCGGAGGGAAAACAGAGAAGACGCAAATTTGACGTGGGAACGACGAGTAGATAGCAAGAGGGGGTCGAGGGGAGGCGAAGAGTGCAGGTGAGCGTGTGCTGGGAGAGTGAGGGGGTCATACGAGTGGAAGACAAACGTAACTGAATTGGAGACGATGTTCTGGGGGGAGTAGGGGCGATTCGTGTGAGACGCCATCTCTGAGAAAGCAAGAGCAGTGCAGAGAGCCTGGGTTCGAAGGAGGTGCGTGGGGGTTGCGCTAGCAAGGTGTCCCTGACGTCAGCTCACGAGCAGCAAAGTCCTTCGTTTCTCGCTCCTGGGAGACGATGTCTCATCCATCTGTTCGGCGCGTAGGTGTCGATTGCGGAGAGAGTCCGATTGCCCACTATGAGAGGTTGCGGGCGTACCGGTTGGCGTGTCAGTGAGGGCAAACCCACCACAGGCTTGTAGCCGCAAGGTTATGTATATCGTTGCTGAGAAGTGCAGGTTAGCCCGACCGCGGGGATTTACGCTGACTGTATGGCACCAAAAAAATGTTCGTCAAGGGGTCGTATCGCCAAGAACGCAATGGACGCACCGAGGCCGAAAATGACTGAACACTTGATGATCCGTGAAGGATGCGGCCGTTCGAAGATATATCTGGTGCACGATCCCTGACCTATATGCTCGGACGTGTCTGTATCGACTCTTGCCCGTCCAGGAGGCCTATGGCGGTCTCGGGTTAGATTTGGTCCATGGTTCGGGAGGACTGGCGACGTGGACGTGGGTCGAGTTTAGCGCAAAAGCGATCTGTTCGGCAAAAAATTGAGTCAGTGGCGAGTGGATGTGAGAGCAAACGCACTCGTGCATAAGAGCCATCAAAACATGCCGTGTCCTTGCTGGTTTTCGAGAGGAGGACAGCGCCGTCGTTGCGGGTCAGAAGGAAAAGTTTGCCAGGCACACTTGTCCCAATTCGGATGTGTTGCTGATCGGGTTCTGCCGATCACCTCTTCTTCTGCAACGCCGCCATCCGACGCACTATTGCTGCCCGATAGCCACCTCCTACGCTTGAATTTCCTCATGACAGCTGCCTGACTCACTGGCCAGGCGCTGGGCATACTCTGCTGCGAACACACAGGTACGAATTTCTCATGGACTTGTTCCAACGCGAGCAGCGGGACCAGGGCTCTTGCAGGGTAACGATCTGCCATGAGAGTCTGGGACGTTCTTCTTCGACCGGAGTCGTCTTTCGTGGACTGCACGTCACTCCTCTCTCTACCTAAATCAGGCTTTCTTCCGATGAAAGGAATGCGATTTAGTAACCCGACGACGCAATCTTGTGTAAGGCCCACCCTTCACAGAGGCATCGCCGCCCTCATCTCGTCTGCCCTGGCTATCTTAGTTCTTATTAGAGACAGTCGGCTACTATTCGTCGTCTTGTCGTATCCCTGAAACTCTTCTTCGCGTTGCGTGGAAACTTAGACTCGAATTCATGGTCCTTTGCTTCCCAACTTTGCGCTTCAAGACGTCCCGTGACGCACATCGGTCCTTCATGGCTGTGTCCCTCAACTCTTCCGTGATTCGGACTGACCCTGAGCTGGCAAGGGTTCTTGGCACCGCCTCGATGTCTACCGAGCCTCTTACCTGCCTTCTTAAGCTCGATAAATGTGTCATACCTACTGATAATCCCGCTATGGATGACAGCAGTGATTTCGCTCAACCACCTCCAGGGGATGCGGAGGCGACTGTGCATACAGAGACCGCGGAAATGAGAGTGGAGCTGAACCTCTGTTTCAAGAATCTTTGTTCGCTCGAACGTTATTCCGCTGCATGCAAGATCATAGCAGACTTGGCTTGGGATACTTGCACGTGCGTCTTCCTTCACAATCGGCAGAGCGTGTCATTCTCAGGGAATTGAATTTGGTACTCTACCTGCAGAGCCACAAAGGAACTCGAGGCTCTAACTGACAAGTCTACGCCACCGGAGCGTAAGCTTGTCTCTGATCAGATAGAGGTGTGTTGATCATGAGTGTCATTGGTAGCGAGGCTACTGACTCTGCACTGCTCAGAGAATCTCCACTTTGTGTCGCAAACTCTTAGAGTCATTGTCAGTTCCGAGTTGCACGGCAATGCTTCGCTTTTCATACCACAATGAAAAGAAGAAACCAGGCAAGAGTCCACCTGACCGTCAACCTCAATCTTGGCGTCGTAGTCTGTTGTGTAATCAGGTAATTGCCGCTAATGTCTTGGAAGGGGAAGAGGAGATATAGTTACTTTCAATGTAACCATTTTCGTGTACACGTTCATTCACAACCCAAAGCATTGGCATGACCTTACAATCGATTATCATGAATGTATGGCTCGAGCTTAATGTGAGTTCCGATGTGCCGGGGCTGCTGGCCAGCGCAGCGCCGCAGCGGGTACGAAATTAGTGAGCGCAGAATTCATCAAACATTGACAGATCATGGCGCCGCTGCGTCAAGTAGTCTGATTATAGCACCGGGCTGAATGTGTCTACAGGACATTACTCTCACGACGAGTAGGGCACAGTAGTTTCTCCATGTCTGGGTCACCAAAGACAACATGCCTATGCATAGGTAGGGCAATGTGACAGTTTCTGCGATGAGCGTAAACAACAGTCAGTCATTTTCGAGAAAAGCAGTATCAGGACTCGACATCCATGTCAAATCAGAGAGTCGGATCCATACACAGGTATCACGGCGTGGCCTAGGGAGCAACCCAGGTCGTAGACCGAGGAATTATGCCCCGCGCCAGGCCATTGAGTACGGATGAACGATCCGCACAGGACGCGGAATGTGGTGTATCACATGCAGTCGTGAGTAGGGCAAGCTCCTCTGTCGGTTTCGTTGGGCCGGGAAGCCGCGACTCGGCACACCATGACTCCGTTATGTATCAGCATAAGATGGTGCGTACATCAGACGTCCTCCAATTGCGTCGCTCCCTTGCACCACTTGCTGAGTGCTCGCTTGTGCAACAGTCGCCACAACAAATTACCTCTTCATTGTGTCGTGCATTCTCAACGGCCGTTTCCGTGGCTGTCCGCTTTGTTGTTTATTTTCCTTCAATCTTCAATCTTCGATCTTTGCACTATATACTTGACATGATATATCTATTTTTCTTCTCATATGACTGACCATTTGCATCACCCTACTCTGTTTCCGAGTCTGTGTCATCATCCGAATCTGTGCTGTCATCCGAGTCTGCCTCATCATCTGGGTTTTCCTGAGAGGGACTCTGGCATGCTCCTGCCTCGAGCCGTTCCTTGGCTATAGTCTCCGAGAGTGTACGGAGTTTGCGTTGCTCCTTAAAGAGCATGTTGGATACTGGACCCTCCTCAACCGGAAGTTCGACTACCAGACCATTGGCTATTTGGTCCGGGGAAAGTAATCCAGATGGATTGGCAAAGATTGCCCGGTCCTGGATGAACTCCATGTAGGATGAATATTGCTTTGGAAAGTGGTAGAGCTGGCTGGAAATGACGTTGTAGTAGTAGTATTTCCTGTTGGCTCGGAAGACAAAAGCTAGAGGAAATCCATGGAGTTGGAAGAGTGGCTTTATTGGGGGGGAGATGAGGTGGTAGGTGGCAACCATCAGCTCAATCCAACTGCGATTATAGTGATCAGGCGCCAGATATAGTTGGTTGATGATTGGGTCCCTGTTGCTCCAGTTGCTAAACCAACACTGGTTCGGGACAAGTTGTTTCTTCCACCCGACGGAGACATGTGCCCTGGAGGTAGGCTCCCATGGGAAATGTTTGGACTTCCTCTGCAAGAAGTCAGACATCAGTACTATGGAGTCAATAAGCTCAACACACCAGCTCTGCAATGATTTCAGTCTCAGTAAGACCAGGAAACACCTTCAGAGACTCGAGAGAGCTTGACATATTGTAACTATCTGACGACACAATGGTTTAGCGAATCATGGAGAAATCCAGTATTTGTATAGACACACAAGTTTCAGAGTTTCGAAAGTTTGTATGTCAGGGCACAACCTTTTCCAGCAGCGCAGTGTTGATCTCCTGAGACAAAGTCGATGATGGCTTGTACGTTGATACACAAGAACGGACGGGCGTAGGGTGGCGTTGGGTAGTCAGAGGAAGTTTGCTTTCGAGTGGAATTTCTGTCAGCTTGGCACGCAAGCTCAAATTACGGGTCAGGCAGCGGACACACCTTTCAAATATGCAATTGAGTTGGTCTTGACGTTCGCTCTTGCGTCCCAAGCCGTTTGTTGGGAGCAAGCGTTCGGTAGCAAAGAGTTGATCAGATCCGCCAAGAAAAGAGTTCCAGGTCCGAGGTCCAGATAAGCGTCAGTCGCCAGCGATGGCACAGAACAACGATGATGAAGGGCGGGATGAAGACGCGTCAGTGCTGACAAACGGTCATTACGTCATCTGCCGGCCGCCTGCATCACGCGTATTCTGCTTTCACCACAACGATCTTGCTTTTTTGTAAGCTCAAAAGAAAACGCGTCTGACGGCTGTAGGTGTCGCTGAAGATATCCTGGCATTGGTAGCACATTCACACGCTGTTTCAGCCTGTCGTCATCCTTGAGTCGCCTTCTACTCGTACGGATAACGATCAAACTCGGGCTTGCGTGTAACGTTCGGACTGATCACTGAGTGAAAGGATGCATGCCTGGGTACAGATAAGCCAAACGTCCCGTTACGGTACCTCAGGTGCCCTCCCTTGTTTCTTATGTCTTCCTCCCGCTCCTCACCTTCCCCTCATGTTTCCCTTCCCGCACTCATTATGTCTTCCCTCTCCCTTCCTTGCTCCACATGTCTTCCTTCCGTGCGGCTTGAGTCTTACCACTCGCTACCACGTCTTTTTTTTCTGCTCCGCAAGCCTTTCCCCGCTCCCCGGGTTCTTGTCCTTTGTGGCGCAGATTGCTGAATGCTCACATGTGGGGTGCGAAGTCCAGAACGGCACTGACTAGTCAAACGACGCATGTTTTCATTGAGAGAATTGTACAGATGACTAGAAATCATATGTCGGGGCATTGCTTCGATCAGGCATTCGTGATGGTTCTCTAATTTCGAGGGCTTTCATGTTTGCTGAACAATCCGAAAGTTCTTGAGCTCTTCCTCCTCGTCGATGGGCATCCTCCTCCCTTGATCAGCATCGTTAAGCTCTGGATCCTGCATAATCATCCACTGGACTGCAGTCGCCACGAGATGGTCCATGTCATCCGTGCTCACTAATAGCTCGGGTTGAGAGCCTGTGAGATGTGTCGGAGCTGCCCATTACATGTCACTGCGCAATGACGTACGAAGGATAAGCTCTTTGAAGTCTTCGAGTGGCGCCGGGAAACAACCCTTCTTGCTGTAAGATGGCCACAACAATTCTAGTAGTCTGTTTAGTTCCTGGCGTATGCCAATGGGCCATAAGGCCTTGTGAGATTTGGCGCTCTCGTGAAACCACCGATCAGAACCAAGTTTCCGAGCCACAGTCTGGTGGATGCTGTACGCCTTGGCTTTTATCTGGTCACTATTGTAACGTGAAATGATGTAAGATGCAAAGGAGCTGTGGCGTACTGAATTTCCTTCTTGCTTATGATATGTGTACTTGGGACGGAGGACAGAGAGAGAATTTGATCGCAGAGTTCCTCCTCATCTTCGAGAATGATGAAGAGAATGAAAGCAAGCAGAACACCAGGACGGCTCATGTCACCGTCATCTTTGTTGTTTGCGCGCATTCTGAGTTCTTTGAAGAAAACAAGATGAAGGTAGGTAGAGAGTGTGTTCAACCAGGGCCTCAAATTGAACCAGCTGATATAAATCAGTGTCCGCTGCTCACGTGCATTTCTGAACAGCCTTTGGGTGGTGCAATGATGAGCGGCAAATGATCTGCGCATGCTTGCATGGAATGCAGGCAATCGGCAATGATCAGTGCTACTAGCACGGGCTGGCTTTCGTTACACAGAATCGCTCATATCTGAGCGCAAAAGCCAAGGAAGGTTCAACTCGACGCGACGGTAGCAACGCAAGCGGCACAGCGAGTCCTGCTCGCCAAATGCCCCTTGCCTCGACGGATTCTTCGAAATTTACGAACCGCTCGCTATTGAGGACCTCTCGCAGTGGCTGGGGGCTTATTGCAAAAACTTGGTCAACACCACAGTCAACATTCATGTACTGGTCGCTCATCAGAACCTGTTGCGTCAAACATAAGTGCGGCTCTCCGTAGCTCGGTCATCGCAGCATGTCATGCTATGGAACGTCGTGGCTCACGATAGTAAACCCCACGAAACGCCAAACGTTGACGACATCACCAGATGGCGAATCCCCGATATCGAGATGTGAGGCAGCTACGAGTGATTAGACAACCGTACCGGTCACGTTGATGTAATGAGATACAATCTTAGAATTCACAACACAATGACATTTGGTAAGTTGAACAACGATGAGAGAGGCGCGAAAGTACACGAACGACCGCTTGAGTTCGAACCGCACCTTCTCCCTACACTCCTCACACTGCTGTCCTCGGTCGAAACGAGACGCATAACTCCGCAAACACACTCTCCTAATGCTCGTACGGAACCTTGGTCCCTGTCGAGAGAAAGCCGTTCCTCGTCCCAGGAAGAGAAACAAGCAAACAGATCTATTAGGCCGACGTTACTCATGGCTTAGAGCGTTCGGTGCTTGATGACAAGCACGACGTTGTACCGTTCACGAAGACGAAGCCAAGTCAGCTGGTACGGCGATTAACGAGACGGGAACGTCATGCGTCAAGCAGCGGCGGCGGCGGTGTTTGGGGATCGCGCCATTCCACCTGTCGTGTACATTGGCTGGCCCCGCCGGCTCTGGAAGAAGCAGCGCCCGACGTTCAGCACGAACGGAAACCCGACGAACAAGCACGACATTTGGCGTCGAATGTAATGTGGAGACATGGAGGAGGCCAGGGAAATTATGGAAGGCGGACACGAGAAACAGATCTACCCACCCCTCGGAAGGAGTATCCTAGACGAGGTGAAGCATTAGATCGGAAAGAAGTGTATATCTCAAGCCGAGAATTTGAAGGCAGACGAACGGCTGCTCAAGCTACACACTCCAGAATCCATTCCCCACACCGCTGTCCTAGGCAAAGCGAGACGCATAGTCTCGGAAAGACTCGTACTTCAGGCTCGTATAAGCTCGTTCGGAGCCGCGGTGCTCATCGAGAGAAAGACGCTCCTCGCAGAGACCAGGCAAGTAGTAAGGCGACGAACGAGACCAAGTTGTGAAAACGTCATGCGCCGATTGGTGGCGGCGCCGGCGCGCTCGGATCTCGTTCTTCCCTTGCCGCGTACATTTGGCAGCTGCCAGACAAGCACCAGCCACACGTCCGGCACGATTAGGACCCCGACGGACGTACAAAAGCGCCAACCTTTGACGTCAAGGATAGTACGGAGAGGGGCAGCTGATGGAGGTGAGCGAGAGGAAGGTGCGAAGGAGCTTGACGCCCCCATGGAAGATCCGCCCTCCCTTTCAACTGAGTGTTCCGAGACAAGATGGAGGCCTAAAGCGCCAAGCAGTGATTAGGTGGAAGTACATCTGGAACGAAGCAGAAGCTGGGGTGGGTATGCGGTCTTAGCTGAAGAGAGTCCAGAGGCGGGTCAGAGGCAGAAGCAGCGTGTACGTGGGCGACGGCAAAGTGGATTTTGCGAGCTAGCGAGTAATGGGGGCAGCTACGTATGTCCTTCGTACGCTCCAGTCCGCGTGGCGTTGAGGACGATATGGTGCTCGCGCTATGTCATCGTTGTCCTGCACACGCTCCAGTCCAGTCTTGCCCGAGTGCCAACGATGACAGCTACTTTCTCTGGGCCGGAAGCGCGACGCGAGCAAGAGATATATGGCATATTCAGACGACGGCGCCCCATTCGGAACGATGCGAGAGATATGGCACAAAGGGGCGGGAGAACTATACACGAGGCGGGGCACCATGACTGACAGAGGAGTATCGGCGATGATCAAGCAGGTGAGATGTGCGACTCGGATCCATGACTTCAAGCGTTCGCTGTCACGAGCATAAGCAGACATAAAAAATGCGTGAGTGGATCACGCACCATCAACGTAAATTCCATGCTGGATTTCATCGTGTACGAGCTCACGTCCCAGACATTCGCTGGCCATTTGCTTCAGCCCATTTTTTCCGCTCCCGTGTTCGCACGCCGACTATGTGGCCATCATATGCCATACCCAAGGCAAGTTTGGGCGTCTCCAAAGGTCGTTTCCCCACAGCAACAGCGACAGAAAAACAAATGTGGATGATGAAGGGCACAAGTCAGAAGACGACGTATAATCGATGACAAATTTCATCACGGTCAGCTAGCTGCCGGCGCCCGGCACGACTTGTTTCCTGCTCACAACTGCCAGTGCCAGACGGCTTTTTCTTTCCTCCTTGTCCATGTCTCGTCCTGCTCGAAACTCTCCCCAGGTCTCTTATGGAGTAGTGAACGACCTCGTGCCTGGCCAGAGAATCTCAGACCCAGCTCACTGTGCTGCCTTCCACGTGCTTATAGCGGTTGCGTTTCCAGATCGCGAATTTTTCGCGGCTCATTGATTGGATTATCTATGGTTGAAAAGCTGTCCTGCGCGTACTCCGGCTCATACATATCAGCTCTCAATTGACGACGGTGCGTCTTGTTATCGACTTTTATCAGCAGAGTCGAATTCGATGTGCGGTCTGGTGCTCCAGAGGTACAGTTCGCTCGACTGGCAATTATCTTCGCTGACGCGAACTGACGGCTCTCAAAAAAGCGACGTCGTACAATCTTATGAAGGTCCATCGTCTCCCTAGAACTCCCTTACAGCGCATTGAAGGTCGATGTCCACCGGCCCTGCGGATCCATTATCATCCATATGTCCTCAGTAGTCTACTACATTTCAACAATTTGTCAACCACCTATACCCGTCACAGTAGGAGTGCATCCCACGTTGAGTACTAGGCAACTCCTTCGTCTGCGATCCAAATTCAAGCCGCCACACTCTGCCGCTGTCAAAATCGTCAACATCAATGTTGAAGTATATGGATAATCCTTTCTTTTGAAGCTCTACGAGCTTCGATCTGTCGGTCAGTATGAGATTGGCTGGACGCCACGAAACTGGTGGTCCACTCCTCCGTACTCCAGATCGATTCCGACCACGAACCGATAGCTCAAATACTTTCAGTCCCATATCCCGCCGTCGCTGGAGCGATGCGGCACCCATACCCCGAAGATTAAAGAATTCCGATACAAACTTCGTCTGGCGCGCGATGACGACGAGTTTGATCGTATGTAGGACGGGAAGGAAATCAGCGTCTTCCAGCGAGGCAATGATCGACACGACTTCATAGTCGCAGGTCGTGCCGCTATTCATATCGGCCGGATCTCCAGACATAAAGCACAGGATCTCCAGCTGACGAGTCTCTCTCAGAGCCGCGAAGAGCTGAAACTCGTCTTCATCCGACGGCCCCGTAGTTCTTGAGCAATAGATTGCTCGTAGACAACGGTGACACTGGGACCGGTCAAGTAAGTCCATAAGCGAGAGGAAGACATGCTCGCCAACGACGTCGCGTTCGTGAACCATCACCTCTTCCAACTGCGGGAGGACGAGCATGTCGAGAAAGTAGGGCACCGTCACCCTCAGGGACGTGATGCTATGATTGACGAGTAGCGTTGTCGGGGTGATATCCTCGTGCACATAGGTCCACAGCTCCTCGATTGAGAGCTTCTGGAGACGGACGGCTCGGGAAATCGCGGTGGTTGTTTCGCGCAAGTTATCGCCGGTTAGTGAGCAGCTGTCGAACGTGAGGGTGTGGATGTTATCCCATGGCACGTCGATTGACATGCCAGCAATTGACAGAACCAAAGTATGAAGCATCGGTGCGTGCTCAAAGCAGTCTATCCGACCCGAGTGTGATTCCACAGTGAGTCGAAGCTTTTCGAGGATATGTAGCTCTTTGGGAATAAGGACTGCGAGGATCTCGGGATTGTTGACGTGGATCGACAGATTCTTCCAACGACAAGCGTGTGATGAGAAAAGCTCCAGCATAGGTCTGAAAACGCCGTCCACGTCGACGACTTCGTCCAACTCCCGATCAAACTCGATATTAACCGTCAAAGGATAATCGCGTGACCGCGTAAGGGCAAGGTTGAGATTATCATAATCCCACTGCACCACGGGCTCATCACTGCAGCAAGAGAGCCTGATGTCTTTCCAGAAAGACGGATTGGATAGAACGATGGATCTCCATAGCTTGGAGACCGCTGTCAAGCAGCGATGAGAGTTGTTGGTACCGCAAAACTCTTCGGGGTCGGCGTAGAGGACAAAGATCTCGTTGAGAATCTCCCGGGGGACACGACGTATTGGAGATAGGGTTCTCTCGTAGAGGAGGCGCCTATCGACGGCAACGGTGCGCCATCGTCGAAGATACTCCATTTGGCCATCAATGCCTGCAAGATCCGCATCGATCATGGGAAGGATGGTCGACTGAATGAGCAGGCGCTGAAAGTCGCTGGGCTCGATGTTGGTCGTCAAGAGACCTTCGACATTGTAAATCGACTCCCAAAGGCCAGAGTCCGTGCCTGTGATTGTACTGGAAACAGGGTCCAGATCCATGTCTGCGCAACTATCAAGATACAGCTTAGATTCGGCAGATATACGAACCACAAGAAATAAGCGCGAGATGGGCAGGGAAATACTTCACCAGGCGTTGGCAGCCACACAGATGATGGTAGACTACAAGCGAGTGTTGTCAACTTTACGTGGAGGAAATGCAATCATCCCCGGCGTCGGGCGATCTGCGACGATGCCCTGTTCGCTTTATACTTCTCGTTGTCTGGTTATGTGGTGTTCATTGCAGCTATTTCTCTCCTATAATCACTCCATAGCTATGCCGCTCTGAGAGCAGCGCATGGGCTTCACTCGTCTTAAATTTCAGATCCAATGCCTGACTAAGATTCAACCGTGTTGTTCGGTTCTCGCTATACGTACGAAAGCATCATTTCAAGCCCGCCAGATCGGCATATTATCACTGCAATAATCCTTCGTCCCTCGGTCTGCTTCGATCTACTCTCACAGAACAGTGTTTAACTACGCCATACGAAGAGTTAAACCTACGTACTAGAACTTCGACTCCTCGAGAGAAGATAGACACAAGAAAGGTAACGATACGTACTAAAGTATGTTGACTTATTCGTCGTTCATATGGCAACCAAGCGAGTAGCGAGTCAAACCACGTCATCATCAAGTGCTTTCCGGGAGAAGATGTCGCTCTGGTAGAATCCGAAGCTCCCGCTCCTCTCGTCAGCTCTCTGGGGTGACCGTGTGGGATCTCCGACACCACCTCTTGACAAAAACGCATCAAGCAATGCGCGGGACACGTCCATTCATGCCCGAGTCGGCCGCAGCTTATCCATACGCCATCGCCCCGCCCCATCTTGATGAGCTATATCGTGGGACGTCAGCGTGATGTTTTGAAACGAGGGTCAAGACGTACGAGGGGGTGAGAGGTCTACGCCAGTATGCGACACCATATCCCAACATGCACCCGTAGGCCCCCCGCCACCGTCAAGCCTCAAAGCTGGCGCAGAGATGAGAACTGGCAGTACTACAAAGCGATCGAGGTGGGACAAACCATAAGGCCCTGTATGTACCGTAGAACTAGACGCTTGGCGCAGGTTCGACGGAAGGCAGCGACGCCTCGTTGGCGAGAGGTTTGGCCGATGCAAAATACGGCTTACAGGAGTGGGTGGTAGCTCCTCTGGGAGCCAAGTCAGAGCGAAAAAAGGCGTCGTTGCAAGGGAACGTACCTGGAGAATGGTGTACACTGGAGCGCTGACGAGTCTCGTCGTTGTCCGAGAAACGAAGACGGCGAGAGGCCGCCATTTACGGGAGATTGCGTTGGCTAGTGGTGCAAGGTCTACCGGAGACGCCCGCACAATCAGTCATAAGAGGAATCGCGGTTGCACTGGAACGTGGGCTTCCGCTTCATGCGACGTTGTGATGGTCTGTGTGCTGGTGAGAGATCGCGCGCCCCTGGTATCTCGCAGCAAAGATTCTAGTTGGTGGACAGCGGTCCTGCGTCCGGGCAGCGGAAAGAGGCATCACCGTCAGTGGCAAAGAGGTAATGTGGCTGTGTAGAGTTGGCGCAGACAAATATGCTGCCGTGTTCGGCAAGGGTTCGTTCTCAACTCAACTTCTCACCACGAATGCGTACTCGATGTTTCGGGCAAACTCGACTCGCTGCACTCGGTCATGTTCCCCATATTTTGCATCCACTTCTTGCCACATACGCTATGACCATCGCTCGATGGTGATACGCTTTTTTCCATTGCTGACGGGTATATAGCTCATGACAGCAACATTGACGCAGAATATAACGCTTCTCAATTGACTGGCGTGGATAGAACAAAATCTCCTTCGACTTCCGTCTGTGTTTTCTCCCCCAACTGTCGCTTGTGTGTACACCTCTCCACCGCATACTTTCCGTTCCCGGTGGACTGCCCATTCTATTTATATGCTCACTTCCCGCTCCTTCACGACTCCGACTGCGTTACTCCCTCCACTCGTTTTGCTCCATCATCTATGATTGTCATTGCTCAAATTGTTTTGGATACACGTACTAATACATTTCGATCTAACACTACCCCATTTCATATCTACATCCGTGTGCTTGTACGTATCACTCACGCCTTCCGAATTCGTTCCTTGCCACAGACTCATTGTCGCCACAAAGTGTGTCATCATCATCACAGACCGTCTCGTCCTCTCCAACAACTGTCTCCTGCTCGTCCTTGTCTGCATTCTGATCTTTGGCCTTATTCCCATGCTTGAACATTCGCTTCAAAAGGCTGTTTTTCTTTGAACCCTTCGAATTCTCATTTGCCGGCTTTCCCTTGTTCACCGGCTGTGTGCTAGAGCTCGAAGCTTGCGATATGGTTTGTTCGTTGCGTAGTGCTTCGAGTGTGCGATGAATTTCCCCCCACCGCTCGTCATCGAACTCACGACCCCGTGTAGAGTGAGATGATTGACCGTAAGGCGACTGATATGACGCCGCAGAAGCACGATGATTCGGATGCTGCTTGCTCTCACGCCACAAAGCGTCTTCGTATGCGGGACTGCGGCGACGAGGATAATCAGAAGGTTGGCTGGGAGGTTGGTCGTAGTATGGATTTCCTGTGACGCCATAGTAGCCGCTGCCTGACGTCTGACTGGGGTGTCCACTAAGACCATGATCCGGCGGATACAACGACGATTGAGCATAGTAGGGAGAGGGTTCGCCCCCGTTAGGGAACGAGCTCGGAGGTGCAGGTGAGTGATTCGGCTCTAACGAGGAGGAGCTTTGGACATTGGTAGGGTAGTCTGAGCTTTGAGGCGGGTAAACTATGTAGCCAACAACACGACCTGTCGCCACAATGTCAGTGCCTCAACTAACTAAGAGAAGGACATCTACGACGCGAAGGACTTGGGTCATATCTTCCCACAAATCCACCAGCTCCGCGAGAGTACATTGTGTTATGAGTGTTAGAAGGAACACTGTTAATTGGACTGGCTTTATAGCCTCTGCTATTGATCTCGGTGATCGTACCTGAAGGCGATACTGCCCTGGGTGGTTTGAAGCTATGTATGGGCGCCTTGTCACGCATCTGCTCAGCATGCGGATATGGACGTGGTGAAGATTGCTGGGATCTGGCTCGCGACGAGGAGATTTGGGCTCTGCCTCAAACAAGCGGTTGTTACGGCTGGTGAGGAGAGCGCGTATGGTGCACTTTGCACCTGCAGTGCGGGAGGGCGCCAAATCAGAGTGGACTGTGACGGTAGCAATAGTGAGTAAGAGCTTGAGAGGAGACGGTTCCGGTTGCAAGTGCACACAGTCGCGCTGCTACAGACGGTGAGAAGCGTTGCAGGACTACTTACCAACACAAAAGTATGGCGTGATGGTTCCCACCAAGATAGCACCGTGCAAGCGTTGCGCAACGAGCCTCATGCAACATGGCATGGACAGGGTTGGAACACGTCCTCGTACGATGGCGAAGCTACGACGGCAAATAGTTGGCAGGCTTTGCCATCCAAGAGTGCAGAAAGTTGGTAACCTACAATTGAAAAGGGAGGCACAATCCTTGGCTTGAGATGGACCCATTCCTGTCATCAAGAACAAGTAAAGGGCTGTGCACGCAGGGAACGTGTTGTGCCGGTTAGGAGCAAAGACTTCCAAACTCCGCATCATTGACTCAATAAAGAGTGGGGTACCCTGAACAACCATACACACACCTCCCACAAACATGGAATCAAAATATCCCGAAATCGACAAGATATATGTATGCATGTCTATCGAAACTCTGTCTCATATGTCATGCACCATCTCACGACTCTGTAGAAAGAAGGCGGAAATTTTCCGTTCGAAGATGTGACGGTCGCACGGGCCAGCTGGAACCGTATAAACAACATGCGGTATGATTGGTGTTGCAAATGGGACAGTCATAGCATGCGGGGGAGGCTGCTTCCAGGAAGTCTCTTCTACGACGTCGGGGAACTGCAACTCCATGTGCTCTCAGAATACGCGCTTGGCGTCAAAGCCGAGGATCTCACTCCCATCATGTTCGCTGCCTCCATCCCCGGGGTAGTCGTGTTCAAGATCGGCCCGAAGAAATACGGGCATAGGGAATTCAGCGGGCAGTCCAAGCGGGCGGGTCGCGGGCAGTCCGCGAGCGGTACTCGCTTACACGCTGGGCCGCGTACCTGCCCGCTTGGACCAGGGTAGCCGCGCGCGAGACCCAAATCGTTCCGCGACAGGTCAACTTCCAAAAATTGGGATTTGAGATGTCAACATACTCATCACCAGATACATCACCGTACATTGCTGGAGCATTAATCGGGCCCGATATATGAAAAATCGTAGCGGGAGAAGGCAAAAAGAGATGCCCTTTCCCAATTGGGATATGCACGCGAGATTGTGCCTGCGAATTTGTTAGCCTAACATGGTCAACGAAATTGCAGGCACCGCGCCGGCAGACCAAATGAGTCGCATTTATTGAGCTCACTACCTCAGCAAGACATACAGGATGAGAAAGATTTTTGAAAGCACAATCCGGATCATTTCCCAGGCTGCACTGGCAAACTACAAATGTGCTCTTTACGGTCTGGTTCAACTTTTGCGCTTTTGCGCGGCCCGTGTTTGCGTCTACGACCCCCATATACAAGCCTTTCCGACATAAATCTTGCATGACGAATTCAACGTTATATGCCGTATATGTACTGGGTGTCCTTCTTTGGTCATGACCTTCACTTGCTCTTCATGAGTCCATGTTTTCCTGATGCAATGCAGCTTGTCTAGCTCTCCAGGACAGTAGCAAGAGTCGGATAAGTTTACATTCTGAAAACCAGGCTGCGAAACAATGCCTCGGCACGCTCCATTATCGGAGAGTACAACGATGGTTTATATCGTCATCGTAAGTCGTCTGTTGGGCCTAAAATTGGCCTAAAAGGTCTCGCGGACAAGACTGGAGGTTGACCGCTTGACAAAAGGCCCAGCCCGCGGGCGGGACGCCGCAGCCCGCGTGCCCGCGTACACCCTGCTGCAGCCCGCTTGCCAATCCGCGTGCCCGCGACCGCTTGGATCGCGTACCCGCTAGTGAGTAGCCCGGGTCCGGGCTACCCGCCGCGGGTACGGCTTCGGGTTGTTGCAGGGTACGGGTCGGGGCTCGGTCCGACCACCCGTCACTTACCCGCTTACCCGATCGACCCGATCGCACTGTGGTGCACTTAATTATGTAGTAGCAGTAGTAAGGTTAGCTTCCATTCAATTCATGCGAGTGATTTGGAGGCAGTCACAACTCGGATGCCCGTCATTTATGAGGAGGCAGAGGCGGAGGACGGTGATGTGCTCATGCCAGCCGGGCTTGATGCCATTTAGACTACACATTGGGTGTTTCTTCAACTTGATACCTGCATACTTGGCTCTTACACACCAGTATCAATATCTCGATAGATGTAAGAGAAAAATATATAGTCCGATGTGAACATGCAACATGTGAAGCAATCACAGTGACTTACAGCCCTCCGTCGTCTTCCATATAAGGTCAACTGACCCAATATGGTCAACTGACCTCATTTGGTCAACGGGTTGCGGGTCACCCGGTACCCATTCAAGACCCGCGGGGAACAAGGCGGGTTCCCGCCACCCGACCCGACTTAGCGGGCATGAACACGGGTCCGGGTTGGGTGTCAGTGAACCTACCCGGACCCGACCCGTGCTCTTCACTACTACCCGCTCAGCCCGCTTATGGCCCCGCTGAGTCTACTTGGCTACCGCTTCTCACAAGGCAGAGATAAAGAGTTTTATACTGCAGATGTAATGTAAGTCCATCCAAGAGTTCAATTATAGTACGGCAACCCATGCACCGCCGGCACCGGATATGCTCGATTATCTCGAGTTTGCCATCGCCGTTTCTGTTCGTCTCACCCGTACGGGTGGGCTGCCTGTGAGTAACTCGACCTGAATTTTTGACGTCTCCTGTCACACTGACCTTACATTCTCTCAAGCACCGGTCTCTATTTGTACCCATTATCTGGGCTCTGTCGGCTGCAGGAAGCCTCGCAAGCCTCGCAACTCGGGAGTTGATTGTCTCCATTTCTGTTCCTTATTTCAACTGGAGGAACTCCTGTCTAATTACTGGCACATTGAGCATATGATCAGGCAGACATACAGTGTGAAAGTATACATTCTTGAGACATCACAAACTCACAATGAGCAAGTTGAGTCGAGTTCATGGTAACAGGATTGCGCTCTGGCAACAACATCTATATATTTCCTGGCTCATATACTTGCAAGTCTCTTCTATCAGGGTGTAACCTCTTGTGAGCTCTGAGTTGTGCTGCTGGGCCCGCGATCAGCTTGCGAACAACTAGCAGCGTACCGCTTGGACCCGCGTAAATGGGGACCCGCTGCCCGCTTGCCCGCGACCGCTTGAACCGCTTGACCGCGAGCTGTCCCGCTGAAATCTTGTGGCCCAAGAAATACTACCGATACCATCATACGCAGAGGGAGTTATATTTCGTCGGTGAATATGAAAACGTCGATGAAGCGCTGAAGGTCTCAGAGGTGTGGGAGGCGGAACCTGTGGAGCGGAAGAGAGATCTCAAAGAGTTTGAAAGGCTCGTTTTGGAACAGTTCGACATGCGTAAATATGCGCAGCTTCTCCGTGATGGGCGGGGATCGTTGACAGATTCGCAGTCAGTAGGGCAGTACACAAACTAAAGAAGTACTTGTGAGCTTGGAACGGCGGTTTTCGTGGCGGAAAAGAAATGCCACCAAGGCCGCGAACGCCTTATAGCAGTAAGCCTTTTGATCATACCTAGGGGTAATTTGCACAAAATGAAAGCAAAGTAACCTCTGTAATGACAATGGAATTACGAATAGTGAAAAGCTGAGCCACTAGTACAAGTTTGATCAAACAAAGTGGGCAGGCTAGTGAGGAGAGCGCGTACGGCGCACTTGGCACCTGCAGTGCGGGACTGCGCCAATCCAGTGAGCTGTGACGGTAGCAATGGTGAGTGACGAGCTTGAGCCGAGACGGTTCCGCTTGCGGGTGCACACAGTCGCGCTGCTACATCCGGTGAGAAGAGCGAATAAAGCGTTGCAAAACTACTTACCAGCGCAGCAGGTGGCGTGTTGGCCCACCAGAATAGCGCCGTGCAAGCATTGCGCACCGAGCCTCATTCAAAATGGCGCCGATGGGGTTGGAACACGTCTCCCGAAAATGTCGCACGATAGCGTAGCTACGACAGCAAATGGTCAGGCATGATGATTCGAGAGTGCCGAAGTTTGAGCACTTACAAATCGAGAGGGAGGCGCAATCCTTGGTTTGAGGTAGACGTGATCGGGAGGACGCATGAAGTGTGCTTGATCGGGATGTCCAAGAACACCAGAAAATGCGGTGTACTAAACACAACGATGAAGTGAGACTCGAGCCAAACGCAGACGAGAATATTCGCACTGTGCCCTGTGTTGGCGTGTCCTGGCGTCGCTTCTAGGCGCGGCTGCCGTCGACGAAGAGCAATGTGTTTTCCGTGCATCGGTAGCGAACGTTGGGCACCTGTTGGTGTGCTTGCGTTGGTATCCGTCATTCCAGGAATCCTGGTGTCCCGCCTCCGAACATACATAGTATCCAGCCCCGCGTCTGACGAACAATGGGTACGATCGTAGGAGAAGCACGCAGCGCTCTTTGGACCTGCTAGGTGAGACGAGACCAGCACAAGATTACGTACCGGCATGGAACCATGGCGTGCAAAGCTCCCAGATGAGAATGGCTGCAGGATGATCGCGCATTTCAAGCCCATGCAGGATAGGAGATTTGTTCAAGGTGCAAGCGGGCGACGCTACGACAGCAAGAAGTCCGGCATGGCTCAGAGAAAGTGGGCTGAGTCGGACTGTCCAGTGTAATCGTAGGGTTGGGTCTGCAGTCTGCCTGGTGCCATCAGTCAGAGGCGAGCAAGCAGACAAAGATGTACGCACCTGGGTCATGGTCCTTCCGTGGCAAACTTTTACTTGACGGCGCTGGCCTGCTGGTGCGACGCGCATTGTCTTCCGGGGCCGCCGTCAAAACAAGCCTGGCCTGCGTCGATGAAGCAGGAGGAGAAATCCAATCGGGTGCCTGTTCCGGCTTGAGCAACATGTGCCGATTGATATCGGCACTTGGCGGCACGACGCCCTGCCCTTCTGCTTCCAATGTCATACGTTCTTCGACTCCTCTCCCTCCTGGACGACCTGAAAGAGACGCTCTGCCATTATTAACTTTAACCTTGCATTGTACCGTCACGAACTTCTCATTCACACCTTCCAAGCTCCCTGTCTTCAAGAGTCAGCATCGTGCTTCGGCGGCGACCTCGTCTCGGGCCCACCGTGGAGTAGCAAGTGTAACTAAATGCAGCTATTCCAAAGACTTACCTACTTCTGTTAGAGACTTTTGGAATTTGCGGAGCCGGCGCGACTTGTATCAAATCTCTCCTCGTCCTTCACGCCGACGACCTTGAAACCTGTCATTGGTGCGTCTCCTTCTGCACGGGGGACACTACGATCAGACCTCAACTCATGCGCGGGTTCCAGTGCTCATAGTGAGTGTGGACATGATATCAGTCTTGTCTGGAAATGACTCACCCGCTAGGATGTTGCCTGATGATTTAAGCTTCTAGTCCTCTGCCGTTCTTTTGCCTACCATCCTGCGCCGAATTCTGGGTGTCGTATTTGCATTTTTGTATTCTATCTGCTTGCTCGACGGCAGCCTGGCCGTCATTTTTGACGCCACGCAAATGGATGATCTACGATACGTCAAAGGGGTCGCCGCGCTCCCGAAAAACCAACTCACCGCCGTCAAAGATTCTCACAAACTCGTTGAACAGGAGAAGGATTCTCACAGCTAGACCGCACAACAGCCAAGACGATGCCGTTTGACCCGGGCAGGGAGCTGATTCAATCGGCGGACGGCGTGGAACTGCTCTAGATCGACAATTTACTCACCACCGGCGCTCGTCAGCACTGACATTCAGTTCCCTTCCACTCACAGGTTTGGCAGTCATGGACTGGTTCTGAGTTCTGCTGGAGTCGACAACGCGGGCATCGGCGTCAGTGGCAGGAGCAAAGCACCGCTTGATTCCCAGTCACATGCTGACCGAACCAAAATCGAACACCCCGTACGGCGTGAGTATGAGTATAGCCCAGTGAGATTGTGGAGCTGTGTGCACGCCTCAGCCTGCTGGGGATGCTAGCGTCCTGTCCACTGTCATGCAGAGCTTGACCGCGCTGCTTCACCTTGCAATTCTGCAGTGTCACTATGACAGTTCCAAGCTTTGAGTGGGGCAATGTATAACAAGTTCGCTACGTAGGCCACGGCATCAGCAAGTCCACAGCCAGCTTTCCGCTTTTGGGCTTGTCACTCGGGGTAGGCAAAATTGTCGACTTCACTGTAGTCCACGCATGCGCTTGAGGACACCAAAATAGTTGTTTTTACATAGAAATGAATCATATCTAGGACATACAACCAGCTGAAGTGGAACGGCAAAGAAGTTGAAATGGAAGAGCCCACCGAGTTTCGAACTTGTGAGGCTCTCGGACATAGCTGGTCAGCTTGTCACTTGTCGGCTTTTCTGTACGGAACAAGCGTCGAAAAGTCCAAAAAAGTCCCGAAAAGCCGGATGTGGAACTTGCTGATGGGATGTACAAGAAGAAACAACAAGGTCTAGTTATTTGTGGCACCGTTCGCTACAAGCTTGTCTGCATAAGTTCGGCGGTTTAGCTGGTCGAACATAAGTGTACCAAACCATTCGGCGTCCGGCCTCTCCTCAATCAATTCCTCCGTTTTCCAGGCGTCGGTGAACCACATGGCCTCGTGTGCGTCTTTGTACTCCCCGACAAACTTCACAGTCTGTCGGTCGAAGTCATAGAGGTAATACCGCTTTTGGACTCGGAAGACAACTTGATCTGAGTCCATGAGGCGAAATTCGAAGGGGATCAGTTCGCTCGGGTCACAGTCCAGCTTGTATTTGCCCAATAGCATAAGTTGCATCTCCCCAAGATCGTAGAGATATTCCACGGGAAGAAGCATGTACGGTTCGGGGTAAATGTTCCAGCTGCAGGACCACCCTTGCTTGCACCCGAAGTGGTTGTCGGGATTCCACGAACGACGGATGGCGTCTAGATCTTGAAATGGAAATAATTTTCCCTGCCTCTGGATCAGACGAGTCAGGCCTTATGGCAGCGTAGCATGACGCCCAATGCAACGTACGTAATGCTCGTCGAGGTCGGGATACTGACTCGTCATAGCGAATGACCGTGGTTCTGATTTATTACGAGGACCTGCGTCGCTTGTCATCCCTGCTTTTATAAGAGTCGAAACGGAGCTTCAATGATGTAAGCACTGCTTTTGTTCGACATGTTTCAGTCGCTCGAAGCTGCTTCATGTCGGACCGGCAGCTTCATCGCAAGGTGACGCATCAGCCGATCCTGTCACTGCAATGTTCACAATGTGGCGCATACAGTCGACGAGATCCGCTGAAAGCGTAGGATCGCGGCCCAAACGACAGTGGTCTAGTTTGTGTGGCTGACTCGGAGGCTCGGATCCGCCTGCGATATTACGTGTGCGTCCGGATATTCCCGACATGAGTCACCTCCCAAACATGCAGATTGACAAAATCTACGTATATTATACCGCCTTAGGCTCGCGACGATACTGGTCTCACAATCTCGCAGGAAGAAGGTCGACCGTTTTCGTTCAAGGATAGATAAATCAGTGCTCGGGCCACCTAGAGTAGCACGAACGGTATGCGGTCAAGAAGCCGGTGGTCATGCAAACCCCGGCGGGGTTGTCTACTCCCAGGTTACCACTCGTACAAGATCGGGGAGATACAGCTTGGCATGCTCTCAAACTACGGCCTTGGCGTCCAAGCAAAGGTCCTTACTGAATTCATGTACGGTTCCCTTCATCCCGCCGTGGTAGTGGGATAGTGCAAGCTTGAATGTATGAAAGACCACGATAACGTACATGGTGTTGACCCCCGAACTCCCTACTGTTCGATTAAGCCACAGTCGCCTGCTAAAGCTCAACACAGTGCCTGCGTGCGCGTGCACCTTCAGCTGCCCCAAATCTCGCACAACCCGCACTTTTCCTGACTGCGCCACCGCCACCGCATAGCTTGAAAAGTCGTGGAAAAGTCGTACGTGGATGTTTCAAGAAGGGGCGACACCGATCAAGTGATGGGTAATGGCCACTCCAAGGTGGACGACGAATGATGGTTGTGGCCACGGTCCACCAATCAGTATGGAAGAGTTTCTCCCTCATCGTATGAGAGTCCAGCATCCCTTTTGGGAGTCCCCCGTTGTCGTTCCGGATCAAAAGGTTCAAACTCCGCTTGTTCATACTATATAAACGCTGCGCGATGATCCGCTCTGTATTGTAAACTGAATCCGCGACACAAAAGCACCCAAAAATCATTTCACATGACTGACAGAGATCTCTTTGTGTATCCCTCTGCCAAAACAGAGCAAGATTATTATGAAGAACTTGTAAGTCATGTTACTTGACCTACAAGATTCTTGGCTCAAACAGTTTCTAGTCGGCCCTTCAGAAGTACCCTTGGCAGGCTTCGAAGGACGAGATCATCGCGCACTGGTATCACGGTCCACCGCCAAAAAACTGGTCGACCGATTGGAAGTGTCCGGAAGCAAGATTTGTTGTCGTCCGCCTCTTGCCCGATAGAGAATATTACAATCGTGGAGAACTCCACATTCGGCTGCTGTACCTCTATGGAATCCCTGATACACTCATTCCCATCTGCTGGTACGACTACGAGCCCCAATTCGTCAAATTCATATTCCAAGCGGCCGGGAGCTTCTATTACTACAACCACGAGGAGCAGACGCTGGGCCGGTTCCGAAATATTGAGCCAAACACGTCAATTGAAGCCTTCCTTGCTCGCCGAGACATCCCTTTCGCAACAATAGATCCCTCCGCCAGCGTACTCGAAGACATCGTCGTGGAGGAATCGGACTCCGAGTCTGAAGTCGATACAGAGCTCCTTAGGGAGCAAGCCTTGTTGAGGAATTTATCAGGGAAGATTGTGGATGCTCGGAAGGAAAAGGTTATAGAGGCCGTGAGCAAAGCGTCCGTATCTTCGTTGTAGAGGATAGTCCACGGCTACAGCACTACAACTACGTAGGTGAAAGTACTTATCACAGCGTCCAATAGCATTCAGATCATTTTGTGTACCCAAACAGCTGCTCTCGCTGGCGCAGAGTTGCCAGAGGCCTACCTTGTCACGATACGTGGAACACCCCGTTACCCACGCACGCTTCCAGCAGCAAGACACTCCACCCGGCCGCCTAACCCTACGATGCAAGAATTAGTTCGAGCCAGGAAGAACAGTCAGTGCACCGCACCGTTTTGCTTCATTCTCTGGAGGTTTCCGTCATCTGCCCTTGCATATCGGCGGCGAGGACATTGCTCGGTCGACGATCGTCGACAAGGACACGTAACGCCACAATGTGACTGCGCGAAAGAACTCACTTGAGACACGTTCGCTCTTCCCCGCATTGACGTCTGCTGCCAAGTCACACAAATCCACTTGCTGCGATCTCGACGCCAGATTGGCAGGTCTCATCGACAGAACTGCTGGGGGTGGCGCGGGGACCCAATAATTTCGGCGGCGGCGCGGAACGCTCAATTGAGCGAGCCATATACCGACGACGAAGGACGGGTAATGATGGGGAGGAGGGGTAGCAATGATGGGGTTGCAGTCGCAGCGCGACTAGACGATCGTGGCGTGCGTCCGGGTCTGACGAACGTTGAGGCGATGATGGGGTTAGGAGTGGTTGTAAGAGTGATGGGTGAGGATAAGGATGGGAATGAGGGGATGAAGGGATGAGAAAGGCGGGCTGTCTGATGTACATACCAGTGACTGGCGTCGTCGCAAAACAACAACCCAGTCGCTATCCATCCCTCTGCACGCGGGCAGTCACATCCGCGGCGTCTGCAAAAACTCACGGAGAAACTCACCATGGGCCCTGGCACATCCGTCCATTGATGCGTCGCCATCGTTGATGTCGTTGTCACCCTCGTGCCGCGGGCGTCGTCGTCGTTGCGCGTCGTTGGGGCTTCCGAGATCCTCAATACATTGGCAGCCTCGTTCGAGGGCTGACGCCAAATGCGACGGCTGGTGGGGTCTGCCAGCCCCGATCCGGATCTTCATAGAAGGGATGCCTGCTTTGGCAGGGATAAGTCCCAGTGCGCCGTCGAACTGACGCGGTGCGCGTACGTTGGACGGAAAACGGCGTCCACGGCTGCTGGTAGCCGTAGAGACGTCTGTGACGCCGTCAGTCAAAAGCAATAGAGCACATCCAGCCTCAGGCAGGTGCCCGAGGCTGGATGGCAATCGCTCGTGGTGGTACGAGCTCAAGTTGCTAATCCGAACATGGGTATCATGGAATATGGCGTGCATGGGATCCAGAAGAGAATCGTTGAAGGATGATTGCCTATAACGAGCCGATGCAGAATAGAGAGCATAGCACTTGTTGGACGCAGATGCTCTCAAGGTGTCGTTCGCACGCGGGCGAAGCTACGACGGCAAGAAATCCGGCATGGCTTAGAGAAAGTGGCCTGGGTCGGATCGTCCAGTGTAATCCAAGGTATGCAGTCTGCCTGGTGCCATGGCCTCTCATCAGTCAGAAGCGAGCAAAAAGCAGACGAAGATGAACGCACCTGGGTCAGGGCTCTTCCGTGGTAGACGTTCCCTTGTCCCGGCGTCGCCATTGCTCGCATATGGTACTTGGCGGCGCTGGCCTTCCGGTACAACGCGGGTTGTCTTCCGAGGTCGACGTCAATTTATCCCAGCAGTAAGCCTGCTCTGCACATCAAGTGCGATTGGTGCGAGGCTGAGCATAGCAGTCAGGAACAAGTAGAGCGGATAATGAGGGACACGCACATTGTGACAGTTCCACTTTGACCGTTTTTCAAAATTGTGAACGACTCAGCGCCCGAAGGCCCGAAGATGGATGGTACGGCTCGTCGCGTCGATGAAGGCAGGAGGAAAACTCCAGTCCGGGGCCTGTTGCGAATTGTGCCGCTTGATCTCGGCATTTGACGGCATTTTCGGAGCAAGTACTTTCAAACTCCGCGTGATTGACTTTGACGAGCGGGGCACCATGAACATCCATACACACACCTCCCACAAACATGGAATCAAGATATCCCGAAATCGACAAGATATATGTATGCATGTCTATCGAAAATTTGTCCCACATCTGACGCACATTTCACGACTTTGCAGAAAGAAGGCGGAAAGTTTCCGTTCGAAGATGTGACGGTTGCACGGGCCCGCTGGAACCATATCAACAACATGCGGTATGGATGGTGGTGCAAATGGAACGACCATTGCCTGCGGGTGACGCTGCTCCCGGGTCGCCACTTCTACGACATCGGAGAAATGCAACTCTTCGTGCTCTCAGACTACGGGCTTGGCGTCAAAGCACAGGATGTCGCTCCGATCATGTTCGCTGCGGCTTTCCCCGAGATAGTCGTGTTCAGGATCGGGCCGACGAAGTACTACCTCTACAATCATACCACGAAGGACTTGGGTTTTGTAGGTGAATATGAAAATGTCGACGAAGCGCTGAAGGTCTCGGAGGTGTGGAAGGCAGAACGTGTGGAGCTGAAGGAAGATCTTAAGGAGTTCGAGAGGCTCTTCGAGGAACAGCGCGCGAAGCGTAAATATGCACAGGGTCTCCGTGATGGCCGGGGATCACTCACAGAATCGCAGTCGATAGAGTAGTACATAGTAAGTGTGCGCTGTTTGGAAGATGATGATGTATGAAAGTGCTACTTGAGGTGCGACTGAGAGGCTGGATGAATGATCCTGATGTGTTGTTGTGTGCACAAAGAGCAGTAGCCGTGCATAGACGTCGCGATGATGATGGAGAACAAGCCCCGTCAGGACTCTGGCACGGCAGACTTTTACATTACACCACCTCTCCTAACCTACCGAAAAGACGTCGGGCCGTCGGCGAGGGAGTCCAGCTATGATGAGCCTTCCCGGGTGCGGTTGTACATCGTGCAGCCGGCATCGAGGGTACGTACGTCCAACGAGGGCATGATCAATAGCGAGTGATGGCTTATAAGCAACGCAAAATGACAGAGAAAAAAAGGCATTTGGGCGACGAAGATTCGAGTAGATGAGATGCGAGTGTTGTGTTTGAAGTCGGCAACGTATGTTCTGACTCGAGTTGTAGCAGTGAGGTTCCAGTCGAATAGAAACCAACTGGGCAGCAAGATACATGAGTAAGAGTCTGATGGCATAGATCTCTTGACGACGATGTCCGCCGTAGATACTTAGACGACGATGAGCCGACTTGCACGATTCGGCGAGGACTGCATGGAAAGTATGGATATGGTCATGAATACATGTAAATATCAGTTTGCTGAGAGAAACATACAGTTTTGAGAAGCGTGTCTCAAGCAATTCGAGACGGACGCTAGATCAGGTCACTGGAGGTTGTGGAGGATGAAGACTTAGACAGGCCGGAGGACGCCGGCAGACGAGCGTGAGACGATTTGTCAGCACCTGATCGCATTCGTTGTCGGTCTCCTGCCTTCATGTGCGACTCTTGGCGCGCTTGTTCTTTTGCGTCCTGGCAAACGTATCCGATAGAGACCTGCTCCGGTTTGGACTTGCATAGTATGAGCAGGACGAGTCGACGGCTTAGCAACACTGGGACGCCTCGAAGGCTGGGATTGTGGGCCCGGTGCATATGACACGGTGGTGCGTCTATGACTTTCCCTTTCTCATTTTCCTTTCCGCGCGCTTCTGGCTTCCACTGACAGGAAACACCACAACGAAGATAGGCCGCCGCCAATCTAAGCGCTCGCGCAGGTAGATTGGACTCGGTACAGGACGTTTGGACTCCCCGCCCGCTCGCAACGTTCACTACTTCTTGGCTCCCACTATTCACCCTCTGCCATCGCCCCCCAGCTATATCTGCGCCATCATGCCCCTCTCCACCTCTCGTTCTCAGATTTCCGCTGTCTCGAGATCCGGGCAGTTCCTTCCTTGCTCAGAATACTCGCTCAACGGTCGCCTTTTTCTTCCACGCATCAATGGTCGCCGCCCTTTCTCCTCACTCTTTCATTGGTTTATCATCGCTTCCCTCCTTCGTAACATCTTGCCCATGCTGCTGCCCATATCGTCCCGCGCACTAGTCGCTCTTCTTGGACCGCGTCCGCATCTCCCTGACACTCACGCCTATTCTTTCCCCGTGAACCCCTCAATAATGTTTCTGCTGTGGCGGATCGTCCACCTCCTCCGCGCCTCAGGCGTCTTTAGACCTATTTTCTCCTCCTCGACCCCTTCTGCCGCTCGCATATAGTCCATCTATCTGACGCTGATTGTCGACTCTCGTGCGGCGGGTTGATTTGCCAGATGAACGCACCGTCCGACAGCTATATCAAACAGCCAACGGCCAAGTGTATTTACATGGCGCGTAGAGAACGAGGGATCGCCGATCATCGGTAACGCGGTGACGCTGCTGGGCACCGGCGCACGTCAGTCGCGTATATTCGTCTCTTATCCATGATACTAGCTCCCTTGTTGCTGCATTGTGAATTGAGAAACGTTTCGTGCCATGTCGAGTACGACTATGTGAGCATCACACGACATCAACATGCAAGGAGGGATTTCCTTGCCGCAAGTTGACTTCGCGGACACGGACTGCGAATATGACTGACAGAGGCTTGTTAAATAGAAAGCCACCCTCGCCAATCCATCGCCTTGCGACAACTACGCTGGCGGCGCGGTTGTGTGGACGTTCTCGTACTGACTCGATGACCGCTCCTTTCATGCTCGGTCTATAGGTCGCGGCTCACCTCGTATCTTCGCAGACTCTATGGTGCTCGTGTGTCCGCCCATCCGGCGGGACCTAGCGTTCTACAGCACGACGAGAAGCGTCCGTCGCTCGACCTTGTTGATGTAGCCCGACCCAACGTCTGTTCTCGAATGAGACTTACTACGAGTAGGGTGTGGCCCTAGGTGCTCTGTCAGGCAAAGACAGGGAACCGCGGCGTCAAGGAGGTGCTCCAAATGAGGTTTGAAGAGGGTTTCTCACGCTCATGTTTCCTCTTGGTTGTGAGCCTATCCCTCCAAGGATTGTCGCCAGCAAGCAGCCCAAGTTTAATCCGGCAGCTTCTCTTCGCGTCGGACTGACAGCTAGTAGTATGAGTATGTCTAATCAATCACACTTCATAGACAAACCGCGTCGAAGTCCTGCTCTGGACGAGTGATGAAATACTCCACGTATAACGCTTACTGTAGTTGAAGTTGTGCGTAGTCGCCAGTAGTCTCGATTTGGAATGAACAAGCCCCTAGCAAATCCCGTGACCGTTGGTGTTGCCTGAGCTCAACACAGCCTCCACCAAATCCTCAGCTGGTGCGAGTGCGAGCGCCTCTCCGGACTGACCATTCAACTTCTAGGATTGTAGTCTTAGCTTGTGGATCTGAGTGTACTGAGAGCTTCTTGCTTTCTGACTCGCCGTGATCGCCGCCTCATTTATTTCTCTGCGTGACATTGTTGAATCTCCGGCTGTGTGAGACTGGTCCAGTGAGAGACTGATTCAAGGCGTTTATGTCTATCAGAGTCAGAGCAAGGACTACGCATTTTTCCGCCAGCGTAGTTGCATAGTTACGGCGGATCACATCCACACAGCCCGGGAGCACAAAAAACTGTGGTACCCACGCCCAGGTACCATCACAGAACAAGACAGCAGTGTATAAAAAAGAGCCTCAAACGGGTTCTTGCATTCACAGCAACACACTTTTCAACCTTTCACTCACAATGTCCCGTAGAGCGGGTGGATTTTTGCCAGGACATCGCCATGGTGCTAGCCGTAAGTCACAAATGTTCTCTCGGGAGGGACGGCGGCGCTGACATCCAGGCAAAAGATTCGGGCGCGTCTGTGTACAGAGTAGTCTACACACCCCAACATTCATCCTATGCTTCCAGTGGCCACGGCGCCCCATCGTCATCGTCGTCCTATCACAACAGTGGTCCGAATGCATCCTCTCGTGCGGACGAGCCTCACCGCTACGGCTCTACGTCGTCGCGGAGCCCCTGGGCAAATGCTGATAGTACCCATCATGGACAAACGTCAGGCAGCGATTATAATCGCAATCCCAGAGGCGGTGACTATGCCACAAATGGCCGAGACACCCCGACGCCACCGCCACCCTACAGGCCACCGCCATCCTACAGAAATTCAAATTCACCCTCCCATGAAAGCAGGCCCTCCACCTCCAGCGCCAGACCACTGCCCTGGCAGACGGAGAACGCTGGCGGCACGCAGTCCAATCAGACACCGAGGCCCCCCGGAAACTATAGCAGGCCAGGAAACCAACATGAAGGCCAGGATGTTGGTAGACCCTTTGGTTTCCGGGATTATACTAGAGAGGAGCATGACATCCGGCAACAGGATCGTCGGCGGTCCCAGTACGACCAGGATGCGGCGGCAACGCGCTCTTCGACCCATGCCGGAATGGCGAGCGTCAGCACTACGGCCACAAGAAGACGAGATGACACACGACTAGCACCCTCCCCGAGGAGGGAGAGACCGGTTGCGAAAGACAAAGGATCAAAGAAGGGCAGCTTCTTCAAAAAAATAGTCAAGAGCGGAAGTAGAAGTGGCGACTAACGATGTTGGAAAGAACTAGGGTACTGGTCAGAGATGACGATAAGAATAGAAAGGAAGGGATCAGAAAGCACGAACGATGCCAGTATACACAACTGAGCTTGTCACGATTGTAACGATACAAGGAATAACGACATCAAGACTGCGAACTTACCGTGCAAGCGTGATCTCGTACATAGTCTGCGGGCAACATCATCAGAGAGCGATGCTGTTATTGAGATAGAGTTGCGATGAGAACAACTCCTATCAGACTACAGAAACAGGCTGTCCAATATGGAAAATAGCAGACCATCACTGTGTAGAACTGGCACCGTCTTCACGCTTCGTGTGTTACGCTCGCGCTTAGCATTGCGCAGAATCCGTTCGTCCGTTCACGGGAGGCCAGTTGATCCATACCAGTGCAGACAGGGACATAGCGAGTCAGATGAAGACGAGCATAGAAGAGAGGAAAAAGGCCAAGTTCCGGGGGAAATTGACATAGCAATCGTGCAAACCGTCACGGCGCATGGCTGCGGAAAAGGACATTGTGGCTTGACGATTGAAGAACACCAGTTCTCCTTGAGGTCATGCACCATAAGAATAATACAGAAGCAAGCGGCGTAGAACACGAAGTAGATGCATCAGGGTCCAGGGAAGCGGCACCAACGGCGCATGACAGAGAAGACTGAAGAATTGCAGAGGTAATGTACGTAAAGCGTACCAAAACTTATAGGGCATTGAGCCACGCTGGGATGAAAGAGTGTTCTGCTGATACCTCTTCATTCGGTGAGAGGGACTAGGAGATGTGAGACATTTAACGAACCAGAGTCGTCGTCCTTTCATCCAGGGCAGAAAATGAAAAGCAGCAATCTGGAGTACATCGCAGGACCGGCGAACAAGAAAGCGCTGTAGTACATGAACCGCCAGATGATGCGTCTGCCAGTGCTCCGCGCATTGGTCGGAGTCCAAGGTGCACGTAGAAAGAAGCACAACGCAATGTTGCCAAGTCGTAGTGTACAAAGGGATACTCCTGTATCCGAGAAGCGATAAGATAGGAACGACGCGACCACGTCGATGAAGGCGAGCAGCAGGTCGTCGTCGTCGGCGAATGACGGTCGGAGACCGGACCGAGTCCCGACAGCCAAATTTGCAGAAGTCTATGACGTCAATTGTTCTACTCTCCAGCGACATTCATCGTGCTCGCCTTCCAATCCTCGTTGAACGCTCCGTCCGGCGTTGTATTCTACAACCTTGCTCCAAGCAACTGGTCCTCTATAGCCCCTCCTGCGACGGCACTTATCCGAACCCGACAGCGACGCCGCCAAGCGTATCGTCAGCACGAACCCACGCTTTCTACGTCACGGTCTTACGAGCTTGGTCTTAACAGCGCTGGATGCACGTTTGGCGCCGTCTTGACTATCATTCCTCCATTGCGTGTGCTCAAAGATTTATTTGTTTCTGTGGGGATCCCGATCAGCTTGCAGGACGCAAATACCCCACTGCTCAGACCCGGACTACACTCTCGTACGCTTGTATTCATACGCCACACTGCTCTACATCGTTCAACGAATCAATGATCGACTGTTTCACCCCACTCGATCAAAGCTACTCTCTTCCGTAATCGATAGCGCGTCCACAAACTGTACCAGACCGCCGCGCCCGGGATATTTCTCCTACCTATTATCATGGAGTGCGAAAGTCCCATTTCATTAGCTTTGGGAGGCGCCTCAGGCATGCAGAATCTGGAATAGCTTACTACTGTGGTTATAACCTGCAATGCATGCAAAGGGTATTCATAATCGATGCTCGCCGGAATCCTTGATCATTACCACGCCCGCACGCGCATTGGACATTGGCTGTTTGCCATCTCTGCCACGGATCGTGCATCGGAGCGAGCGCGGATTGGTGACATGTATACACGGTACTTCATACCCTGCGCTCATACCTGATGTAACTGTCTTTCCATGCAGGAGAAGGGACAGGCCGCATACTACGGAACGTCACCCAACTTGTGGCGGGCGTTGCCACAGATCAGTACAACATTGTCGTGATTCATTCCGCATGTATCCCCTACTTATATTCTAGTGCTTTTGGCCTTGTCTGGCACGAACGGTTTTCCTCTATTGCCAACTTTGCTGCGGAAATGATTCCGTGACATTTTGAAACCCGTGAACGACAAACCCAGCGTGCTCATCGCCAGGCGGGTGCACTGACTGGCACCTTGTCACGAGCACTGAGTCCGATGTACTGTCTTTGATTCTGCCAATTGTTCAACTTCACACAATCGAGGTTTGGCGAGGAGTGGACATGCACCTGTCAAGTTTACTATGTCACGTCCTTGCTGCTGGTTGGCCGTCACAAGTAATTGAACCGGCCTTCCAGGACACGATACAGCTGTTAGTACACTGTAGTGCCATATATAGTGACTGGTCGCGTGACTCTGTTGTCGGGCTGTGTTCAAGGTCGTCGACGATCTCCGATCAAGGCTGTGGTTGTCAGTAATCGAATTCAGCTAAAATGTGGCTCGTTCCATTGATTCTCCGCTACTCTCATTCCCACCCATATTACTCTCGTCGCATCATGCAAGACTCTCGCGAAGGTGTGTTTCCCTTGCCATCTACTCTGTTCTGGATCTTATAAGCAACCTTGACGGAAGTCCCTTTGCTTCTTCATACACCAGTCGACAGCCAAAGATACACACGCTTTGTTGCTAACCATGTCACTGAAACTATTGAATGGTGCTCGGCTGCTGAAGAGATTCGCTGGCAACATCCAGTAAACAGGCCACCCGATAAAAGGTCACTCCGACGCGGCAATGGTGACGCTCTGTTTCGAACCCTGTTCATCAACGACATCGAGCTGTCTCAACACAAGATCGATAGCTTATTGCTTTATGGCAGGCCTATTCTCGATGCTGTTCAGACCGTCAGACTGGGATCGAACATCGCGCCACAGCCTAACTTGTTCTGCAACCATATCACCCAGCTTGTTCGGCATTCGCAACCACTCATTGCTACGCTCAAAAGTGCCCTTGCCCTGGCTCAAGGTGGGCTTTCTGTGCATGCCAAAACACCTCAACCAGTCTCACTGTCTAACGAACCCATCACTCGACAGTACCCCGGAACAGGCAAATCAATGACAGTACGACAGAAATAGCCCATCCGGGCGCCGAGCTTTCATTGGTGCTTGACTTGAGCCACATAGTTACAGTTGAGGAAGCCAGACTTGTCTCCCAGTTCATTGGAGACCCTGCATTTGCTCAAGTGAAGATCATCCTCCAGGGCTTCTATGACGCTTGCATATCCGAAGCGTTGAAGCAGATTGACCTCTTGATTGATACTTCGGGAACCCTCTCCAAATGTGATGTCGTCCCTGACATTCATGTCCGGCACATGTACATGGGTTGGGAATTTAGCCGCACATGCTTGAAGGTATACGCAGAGGATCTTCAAGTTCGCCACTTTCTAGAAGCTCTGCCGCAGCATCTGCCAAACCTGGCTGGGGCCAGAAAGTACTTTGTCGAACCGATCTGCTATCAGTACACCATTCGCCCGCAACTTGAAGTCTGCAAGACTTCACTACGACCAATGTCAGTACACGTCACACCACTCGAAGCAGCCGGCAAATTCACGCTAGCAATGGACCAATACTCCCGCACCGTGTATGTTGCTCCAAAACCGCCTTCTCTCCGGCGTTGAACGGTGCTGTTGTCATGTACAAGTAGCTTCTGAAGTATACACCACGAATCGAGTTTTTTCTGAAGGGCCTGTAGATTTTGCCGTGACCGTGAATTCACGGTCACGGAAAAATGGCACGGTAGTCACTAGTGCACGGTAGCACGGTAGTCCAAATAGTTCACGGTTGCTGTCGAGAAGAATCTTTCGGGCTGTTTGGAGGCGTACGTAGACAGTAACTCCCGTAGGTGAGATTATGAGTCTGGGGTGGGTCAGTCAGAGATCGCAGCTTGAAATGGTCTGTGATCGTGTCTTGTACTGGACCGCAGGCCTGAAACGAGTTACGGTTAGCGGAAAAGTGGCATGCGGTGGACGTGGGAACAGTTTAAGTAGAAGATCAGGATCGCCAGGCTTGCCTAGATGCAAGAATGTAGCATTTGCCTACCTGGATCATATGTGGCAATAGATCTTCAATCAAAGAAAAAATGCCAGCTCAGGTGTCGACCTGTTCGACGCTATGGTCACCCAAGAGTCTGGTATTTGAGCTAGAATGCTCTGCGTCCGACGTATCGTGAGATAAAGCCTGGCTGAGCTTGCACGCCACCCGCTATTTCCTGATACCGTTGGGAATCACAGCAACAGAAATGGACGGATTCCATGAATGTAATATTACAGCCAACTTCGGCTATTTTTGCCATGATGTTGCACGAGTACAAAATGAACGCCAGTGTCTTAGACTAAGCGTTGTTGTGACGAGTGATCTCATTGGCCGATCAATTAGTGATACGCGCCAAAAATCCGCCAAGTCATTGCCGGCGGCACACGTTGAAGTTGCTTACGAATCCGCCAAATGGATGAGTGCGACTGCCCACAATAGTCAGTGTTTTCGCATGACTGGCAGTAGGTGTAGGTTTGCAGGATGATTTCTTTGCGATCGGGGCCGTAGTACTGCGCGGGCGGGTGAGGGACGGAAGCGGCAACGGATCAAAAGAACCCACTAGCTTGCATTGGCTTGCCTCGCAGTTGTGACTCCGGCTGCTGGTGGGATGGCTCTGCGATTTGGTGCATCGCGAGGACATGCAGTCGAACTTTGCTAGATCCCGGATCTGCGCGCATGAGTGTTTGCCCAGACGGAGGTGATGGACGGCGCACGGCTACCTTCTGATGATGGCCGCAACCATATCTCATGCCTTCTCTGTATGGCAAGGGAAGCGTCAGACGACTGGCGAGCAGGACGCGAAGAGGACTTGCGTCTCGAGATTGCACATCGCGTAGGACGGGGAGCAGAACAGAATGCGCGGGAGTGCAGACTGGAGGTGCGAGGGAGTGCGTGGGATATTGGGCACTCCTCCCGCTACGGGCTATAAGTAGCGCCAGGCATGTGAGCGCCGGCATCTGCCCGGATTGCCGGAATGTTTATTACAACTATGCTAGGGTTTCTGTCACGCGTCACGCTTCCGTTCACGAACACTCACTGATGAATTCAATAAGCCCTGCCACCCGCTCCCGGATGGGGCTGTTTCTCTCGTACAGGGACTCGCGCGTCGTAGACCCGTTTCTCGCGCGCGCGCGCCGTCTATGACGACCACGACGACGAGGAGCAGCAGCTCGTCGACATGGACTTGCCGCCCAAATGGTCCTCCGCTCGCTTCGTCATTAACTCCGGATTGCCTTACCTGCTGCCCAGGGTGGACATTTCCGACCAGGTGCACCGTATCCTCGCTGATACCCAGGCTAAAAGTATGTTCAAGTGCTTCACCCCCCCCTTCTCCAGTGCCAGACATTAATTCAATGCATAGGCCCCCCTTCAGCGTCCCGTACATTTCCCCCTTCGCAGACCGCAGTCCAGGCCTCCAGACATGATGCACACGCGGCCAAAAATGTACGATGTGGCCTCACTGCGAAGGTACAAGAACTCAGCGCCACCTTCCGGAAAAACAGCATGTTTATATGGAAAATCCGTATCTATTATTTCGTTCCATCTTCTCCTTGCCTGCCGTTGAGCCGAGGTTGAATCTTGTTGTCTTCCGATGCATGTCTGCCCGTTATCTTTCCGCTTCATCACATGGAGCTCATCACGCGCCATGACTCTGCGGAGTAATCTTTGCGGTGTTTCTTGTGCTAACTCTTTCCTTTCAAGAACTGCAAGGTCATGCGATTAAGAATCAGGATCTCTTGATCGCCTCAGGAACTATATCGCTCAAAGGTCCAGAAGGTATGAGCGCTGTCGATGACGATATTGCTGCTGCTGTAAGTCAAATTGTATCGGTCGCATTACCCCGTCTCAGTATCACTTTCAACTTATTCTTCCTTGAACGGCAACCTTTGGTGATCACCCTGCTGCTCTGCATTCCTTGTAATGGCCGATCATTCCACTCTCGCACATCCACCAGGGCGGGGATAAGATGCTAGAGATGACCCAGATGTGGGCCAGAGGGCAAAGCGGAGGTAGACGGAGGTGAACGAACAGCGCGGAAGTGATGAGTGCGAGCCAGCCAATTTGTCCCGGTATAAGCACACTTGGGCGTGTCACGTCACTGATGGGCCGCCCAAGCGTTTCTTGTACGCCAGAGCTTTCTTTCCTTCCGCCATCCACTGCGGCCGAACACGCTGGCGCGCCTGGACCCGAGCACTGGCGCCTGGACCCGAGCACCGGCGCCTGGACTCGAACGCCGGCGCGCGTACAGCCGAACGCTGGCATGCTAGACACCAACGCTGGCGCGGCTGCCTCCAAACGCCGGCGTCTCCCCCACAACCTCTGGCGCCGCGCCTGCCTTCTGGGACCGGACTGCTGTCTGCCGCCCATATCCCTCACCACGGCCGCCCCGCCAGCAGCCCAGCCTTCCTCTTCTTCAGTCGTAGAACTGTGATTCATTTTGTATATGGATACCATACCAGTATAAGTACCAGCAACTAGAAATTTCTTAATGATATAACATCACCGTGTACATGTTCAATTAGGTGGGATGGACGAATGGAAGCCTGCCGGCACTTGTGATTGGAGCGAGGGCATAAGGGTATCGAGCGCTGCCGTTGTGGTCAGAAGCGCGCCGGCACTTTCGATTCAAATGAGGGCGTAAAGATACCACCCGCTGGTCGTTGGGGTCATTACGCCAGCAGATCCAGCGGGACATGGGCCAAGTAAGCTGGGCCTGCTAGCATCGTTTATTGACAGCCCAGCAAATCCACCGTTACGCTGGATGACTGAAGGATCAGGACTACATTCTTTCCAATCACACCGAGTATGGCACAGACTAACTTAACATATCATTGATACGGGGGAAACACGCTACTACGTAGGTACTTACAGCAGTATCCGTATATACGTGCTCTAGTCGGCGTACACGGCCGTCATTCAACTCTACGTTCGATCTGTTGGTACGCGCCCCACGGCAGTACAATCCCGCGGCGGGCGGTGCCGCCACATACAAAGGTGCCCCCACGGCGAGGTGTGGTCATGACGCACAAGTGCCGTCGTAGCGTCAACCGCCAGGCGTAAACATGACAACGGCTGCATGAGAAAGTATGTTAGTTTTTGGTATGACACCGTGGCCAGAAGCGAGCATCGACATACCTGCTGCAATGCGATGTAGACCAGACAGTAGGCGACGAGGCATCCGCGAAGGAAGACATAGACGAAGTGATGCGCGCACCTGGAATTGGTCTCTCCAGCTTGTTGTCATCATGGGCATCTTCGGTCGTTGACGCTCGCGTACCCAAGTAGAGTTGCTGGTAGACCTGTCCAGTTGTGCCGGCGCTCTCACTCTGGCAGTTGTGCTAGATACGCTGGCAGACTGGCTGGCTACGCTGGCAGATACAATTGTTACGCTGGCGGAGTTACAAATTTCTGCTCGGCCCATATGGGCGGCCCATCAGTTCTACGGTCGGGACAATCTCCGAGCCAGCAAAGATCAGGGGCCGATACAGATGTCCTATACACGCCTCACTCTCCGTGGTGTTGGGGATAATGATGGCGGTGCCGGCTTTGTGATGTCTTCGCGGTGTTCCCCTTCGTCTGCCATCAGAAGCGCGTCGTGAGCGAAGAAGGAACTGGCGCAACGGGACGACGCACCATCAGGATATGCATGGTGTCATCCATTCTTGCTTTTTGAGCGTCCCAGCGCTGCTACGATCGCGACGTCCTACGCCTGCCACATTCCAAACAGCGAGATGGCCGCGGACAAGCCTTCGTCGAAGGAGAGGAGCGCGTCCAGAGTTACAAATGGAGGCAGGCAATCAACAAGCAGATGCAATCCGGCCGAAAAATGCTTTACAACTCGCAAAGATCGAAGCCAATCCATGCTTCACTGCTTCATAATGTAAGGATTGATGACTGACGAATCCGGCGGGGAGCATGTCGCGATCAGGAGCAGAGGCGAAATAAGATGACGATAGCGATGCTCGGAGAGGCCTCGACGAGAGGTGGCGGAGGAACGATTATATGGCAACAGGAGGGCGGGAGCACTATGAACGGGGAGAACACTGGAGACGGATAGAGCAGTATTGGCTAAGCAAGAATAATCAAATGTTCAAGGAAGCGGGAATACTACATCGCTTGCGATCGTCAGTATTATACGTCTGTTTGTAAGAGACTAGGGTCCATCACGATCTCCACCCGCCAGTCCGCCAGAGAGCATGTGCGTTTGCTTCGGCGTGGGCTCTCTACGTTTCCTGTGTGCACTTGGCCATTAGCAGGGTGGAAGAACGAGTCCAGCAGGGCACACACCTTGCACGCAAATAACAGCCTGCAACGTGTTTGACTTGACCTCGCATCTAGAGGTCCGCCAGCCCTTTGCTTTTGTTACGTTCTTCTGTTCCCGTGCTCGCACGCTGACCACGCCGCCGATAAAACCATAATGAACCATACCCAAGGCCAAGTCCATCGTCCTCCCAGAATCGTCTCCATCCAGCAACAGCGCTAGAAAAACAAACAAAGATGATGAGCCTTCCAACTCCGCAAACGGATCCCCTTCTTTGTCGTCCTTCTTGTCCATTGAATATCCTCCCGCGTCACCCGAGTATCCCGGCGGCTTAGGGTCGCTCACATTCTCGTTGCTCATCGACCTGAACTCCGGCGGCGCTCCCGACGGCGCCGCATAAGGCGTATTGGGGTTGTACGGCCCCGCGTATCCCTGGTTGTAGTTGTGCCCTAGGTTCGGGACGGAGGCGTTGTACGGCTGTTGTCAGTTGTTGTCTTGGGTGTTGCCGTAGCGTCCAGCATTATTGGCGGGGACGCGGACTTGGGTGAGGCTGGGGGTTTGGCGGTAGTAGGAGAAGGCGGTGGTGGTGAAGAGGGCGGCAAGGACGAAGGTGATGAGGAGGGAGACGATGTCGGCGCAGGAGTCGTGGTCCCAAGACCTTGTGCACCCTATCGGACATCGGTGAGTGGGGAAGTGGTGGGATCGAGTTGGGAAAGACTCACAACTCTTCGCGTCGGCTTCGCGTCGGCTTCGTCAAGGGTCGTGTGGCTGATGGGTCCCCAGAACCCGAACGGATAGTGGTACACGTCCTCGTCCGTCGAAGAATGCGTGCACTCATCGATGATGGTACCCTGTTATTGCCGCAATCAGTCTTCCGTCAAGACCGACGTGAGGCGTGCCTGCGAATGGCGTCAGCAATTGTTGCACGGGGGAAAGATGCAAGCAAGAGGACGCGAGGGAGGGGTAATGGGGAGAGATGGACGATGATGGGGCCGTGCGATGCGGTGTTGAGACCGGCGGCAAAGAGGCGAGCGGCAGAGACAAGGGGAACGCGGGATGGTGCACACAGCAAACACGAGGGTGCTGCGACGTGGAGACCGACGAGACATCGGGGCAGTTGGAGGGAAGGAGCGAGTATACGCACCTTGCAGCGACGGCGGCCTGGAGGTCCATAGATTCTATCTATCCATCTCTGCTTTATGTCCAAGCTCAAGCTTTTGCCCGTCTGCGGGTCGTTCGTTAGTTCGTGGGTGGCTTGGCAAAGCGCCGGTGTTGGTAATCGCCCCGGAAGATACGGCATCGAGTAGAAGGCGTGAAAGGAAACGGTGCCACAGAGACGCATGCTATCGAAAAAGGCCTATGAACTTGTTGTGCTGGTGTTACTGTCATGGTTTACGATTTGGGGGGACTAGCGACGTGGAAGTCGGACGAGTTTAGCACAAGAGTGGACTAAGCGATTTATTTAGCGGAAGATAGATCAGGGGGGGGGGGGTGAATCAGACGCACAATCTCATAAGACCTATCAAAACATGCCGTGTCCTTGTTTGTTTTCGAGGTGAGGAGCACCAGTGCCGCCGTTGCGAGTGTCATGGTCGGAGAGAGAAGTTGATTAGGCACGCTTGTCCCAATTTGGCCGTACTGCTGATCGGTTTCTGCCGAAAACCTCTTGTTCTGCGACGCCTCAGTGAGGCTCAATCCGACCCACTATCGCTGCCCAATCGCCAGCTCCCAAAACAGTTTTTCTGTCATGATTGCTGCTATCCTCACCATTGAAGCATTTGACAGTGTTTGACGATCACCCTATTGCGAACGCACAGGCACGAACTTCCAAGGTCTCGGATCGAGGCGAGCAGGACTCGGATCGCTCCCTTCTTTGACTTTCGCGCGACCGAATAGAAGGATTGCAATTCAACACTCCGACGCAATCTTGTGCAACCTTCACAGAAGCATCACCGCGCTCATCTTATCGCATGGCCGAGCAAGTCACTAGTTGCTGTCTTACTGTTTCATCGATACTCTTCATCACATCGTGCAAAACTATAGATTCGATTTCCTGTCCCTTTGCCTCCCGACCTTAAACGCTCATCAGGTGCCTTGACGCGAACCGCTTCTCTTGGGCTGTGTCCCTCAACCCTTCTTCATTCGGTGTGACCCGAAAGTGGCAATGGTGATTGCACCGCCCCGGAGTCTACTCAGCCTCTTACCTGTCTTTTTAAGCTCGGGGACATGCATGATAGATCCTTGTCCATTCCGCTATGGATGATAACTGTGATCTTACTCAACCAACTACAGGTGGTACGGATGAAGTTGTGCTTCCACAAGCTGCGGAAATGGAGACGGAGCTCGTACTTCAAGACAAAGTGGTTCGTTTGCTCAAAGGCCGTCTCAATGCTACGGAGGACTTATCAGGATTGGGCCAGAGAGATTACAGGTGCGTCCTTCCGTACAGTGGCATGGTTCTTCTCAACAGTTCAAGTTGTGTAGCCTCACGTAAGCCTTTCATGCCATGACTGATGAGCTCACGCCACACAAAGATCAGTATACTCTTGCTGTGTTGAGGGTGTGTTCAACCTGTTTCTCTATTGGCGAAGTTATTGAGCTGCGCGTTGTGTAGGCCGAATACCTTTCGACGGGCAATCTGTCCAATCCATTGTCGGTCACGAGCTCTTGGGTACTGCGTTGCTTTCTGGACCGGGCCGACCGCTTGAAGAGGCGATCTGGGACAAGGAGGTCGCTACAGCCTCAGCACGGACCGCGGCGACGTAGTCCATTGTGTAATCAGGTAGTGGCTGCTGATGTTTTGGAAAGCGCATTGTAGATCTAGCTACCTTCAATGTCCAACATAATCGTGTACGCCGATAATCTAGATCCCAGAGCATGGGCAGCGTACTTATGATTCCTCATCATGAACGTTAGACTCGCACCTACTGTGAGTTCCGATGTACCGCGGCTGCTAGCCACTTGAGACCAAGAGAGACCGGTAAGCGCAGGATTCGGGCATGACACAAACCACATATCTTAGGATGCAGTGTGTCATTCGAAAATGGGCAGACTGTGGCACGGCTGAGTCGAGTAGTCCGAATCGGATACAGAGTTGTAGGTGTTTCCAGAAGGTAACGAGAACGTTGTCCAAGACGAGTAGCACAATTTCTGAGCTTAAATCACCGAAGAAAACACACTTACGCATATGTCGCGAGCCGGCAATGACGAATTGCCGAGCTCGGTCATGAGTGCGAACACCAGTCGGTCGTCTTCGATGGAAGCAAAGTGGCGACTCAATGTCCATGTCTTCCATACTCGTGTACCTAACATAGCGTAGTCCAAGATCAGAGACAGACAGCGGGCGAATGCGAACCGGTGACGTGACGATCGATAAGTAGTGCGGTATACAAAGAAGGACCATCTGGAAGCGAGTGACGGAGAGATACAGAAGGACAAGCGGCGGACGATGAAGACTCATGACAAGGTAGAGTAATAGAGAAAGAAGTAGCGAATGAGGGGCAAGCTCTCGGGCAAATGAACGGCTGTTCAAGCTACACCATGCGCGATCCGTTCCTACACTGCTGTCCTAGACAGAACGGGGCTACTTCATGCTCGTAGAGAGCCTCGGTGTCCATCAAGGGAAGACGCCATCGCAGAGTCAAGGAAGCTAGTACGGCGACAAACGAGACGAAGTTGCGGAAACGTCATGTGCCGACCGGCGACGGCGGCGCGCGGTTCTCGTGTTACTACTGCCGCGTACTTTTGGCTGCTGCCAGACACGCACTAGCCACACGTTCGACACAGTTGGAACCCCGACGCACAGGCGCCAACGTCTAACAAGACAGAGGTGAGCAGTCGATGGAAGTGAGCGAGAGGAAGGTGTGAAGGAGCTTGACGCGCGCATGAGGTGCACAAGAAAGAGGTTAAACAAGTCCACCCTCCCTGCCAAATGAGATTGGGTAGATGCCTGAAGCGCGAAGCAGTGGTTGGGTGGAAGTACATCAGGAAGGGAGCAGAAGCTAGCGTGGGGATGCGGTGCTAGGTAGCTAGGGAGGGCCCAGATGCGAGCTAGAGGCGATAGCGGCGCGTACGTGTGCGACGGCGAGGGCCGATGAGAATGTGAGAGTTACGAGCTGGTGAGAATGGTGGGGCGGATACGGATGTCCTGGATACGCTCCAGTCTGCGTGGCGTGGATACCAATATGATCCTCGCGCTGTGTTAGCGCTGTCCTTTACACGCCCCAGTCCAGTCTTGGTGCCAACAATGACAGCTACTTTCTATGGGCCAGAAGCGCGCCGTGAGCAGGGAAAATGGCGTATTCAGACGACGCTCCATCAGAATGATGCGAAAAAACGGCTTGACGGAGGGGAGAGGATATGGCAATAAAAGACGCGGGAGGACCATACACGGGGCGGGACGCCATGGACTGACAGAGGAGTATCGGCGATGAGCAAGCAGGGTGGGATGAGCGACTCGGATCCGTGACTTCCGTTCGCTCTCGCGTGGTTGTGTGCTTTCCTGTGCGCAGACATGAGCAGATATACAAAACGAGTCCAGCGGATCACGCACCCTCAATGTAGGTGTCAAGCTGGACAGCAACGCGTACGACCTCCCATCTTCATCAACTATGCCGCTAACGGGGCCGTTATACGCCAAAGACAAGGCAAAATCGGTCGTCCTTCAAAGGTCGTGTCCAAAACAAACATGGATGATGAAGGGAGGTTGGAACGAGTCACGGAGACAACGAATAATCGATGACAAATTGCATCACGTCAACTGCCGGCGGCCTGCACCCATAACAATCCCCGCTCCTCCGGTCTGACTCTCCACAACCCCCGCTGGCGCTGCCACCCTCACAATTGATAGATCCGCATGGAGACCACCCGTCCCAACTCGTCCTCCTTCCCAGTCGGAATCGCTGTACATTCCCCACCTGGAAAGCGCCCCAGTGTGTCCCTCATCTCTTGAACGTTTTGGTCTACACAGCCCAGCGCGCTCGCGGAAACTACTTGGTGCCTCGAGCATACATAGAGTACCGGCTTAGCTTCGTTCAGCGGGTCTCCTGCTTTCCCGTATCCGTTCTCGTACTTATACGACTGTAACGCTCACGGATAACAAATATGCAACTATGTTCCAGCTGTGTCCGATGTCGTACGCGTTCCTTATACCCTGCTTGTACGCGACGGCGTCTTCACAAAGCTCGATGCTCTGCATTGCGTCTCATAATGCATATGGGCGTGTTGGTCACGCTCGAGTTATGATTGCCTCCATGCCCCGCAGCTCTGGCTACTTAGGTTTCTCGAATCTTGGAGACCAGCTTGATCTTACGGTTCTCCTCGCCGTGCCGTAGATCACTTCCTAATTTAAATTACTGTTGGGCGAGTCTCGAGACGTCTTGATTGCGCAATTCAAGGATCGGACTCCGTATGGCGGCGAGTGGTCGCAGCTACACCATAACCAGTATGACTGAGTTCAAGATATGGTTTTCAGGTTGTGACCACTGCCTCGTCAAGAGGCTCGACTCTACGTCTACGGGAAGAGCAACAAGGTACGCGGACCGTGTTGTCCGATTGGACTGGCTTGATCAATTTTTGCCAGATCTATCAATTTACCACCATCATCTAAAAGCCACCTTCAAGGACTATACCGCCAGGAACTATTCTGATAGTCAGCCTTGTCCGAGATCGTCACTAGAGCTTGGACAACATACGGCATTCTGAATGTGTCCCCAAATCCAGATGTACTCGGTTCCGATGATCCCCTTCCTATCTCTTTCTTCGCGGTACTCTATATGTTCGGAAAGACAGCTCTCAGACCGTGGAAGGGACGAGAGGCGGCTGTAAAACCGCGGAAGGCAGATGTTTGGTATCCACTCCTTGAAGTTCGAGGCATCTGAGGCGCGATAACCCGCCCATCCAGACTCCTCATGCACGACAACGGCCAGACACTTGAGCTTCCTCTCGAGACGAAGGATAGCACAATCAAGAGGATCCCACGCTGCGCGATTTATTTCCTTCGCGATACCCATTGCATCAAGGCCATTCTCAGCGACTGTGAACTCTGGATGAATGACAATGAAAAGCCCCTGCAAGCGGGCAGCGAGTATGTCGATACTGTTGAGTCCTTCGACAATCCACTTGAAACAATCCGTAGGCTGCCAATCCTCGGCGCCTATCTCGAGCTGAAGTCTTGTGAGGTTGTTGAGGAATTGAAGCGGTATGGGCGGGTAGTCTGGGTTCACTACAAAAAGTCATGAGCATGTAGTGCAATAGATTGCAAGGCAAAGCACATACTTCGAGTCATGCGTAAGACCTCGAGAGCACGCAGGCTCGATCCATGGCACTTCAGCATATTCCCCAGACGTCTAGTTACACCAGTACCGAGAAGGCTCGAGGCTCCTTCCTTTCCGGTCAGAGTCAACGCCCCTATGCTTGCTAGCCGAAGTGGACTGTTGGATACGCAGAGCATGTCAAGCAGCAATGCCGTAGCATTACCATCGAGGTCGAGCCCCAGATATTCCAAGTTGAGGATTATGTCTGAAAGCCCACCGGCGCACTTGACGTCAAGAATAGACGTATAATCCTTGTTGTGTTGGTCGGCACCTGCTTCCGGCATCTCCCAGAACTCGGAGGGCTGCGTGTGGCCAGAGAACTCGAAATTTGTCAACGTCCCCGATACTGCCCTCAGAATGGCGAGCAGCTGGTGGAAGGACAGTTCACAAGACCACAGATAGAGATGCGTTATCTTGTTTTGAGATAACGCGTCGCAAAAGGCCTTGAAGTCCGGCATTCCGCCGGTAGATAAGATGAAGTTGCACTTCCGGATGGAAAGCGTCCGGAGGTTGGTCATTGACCCGATGACAAACGGAAGCTCCGGATGCGCAGAAAGAGCAGACTCTCTTTTGTCGAGGAATACGAGACCATCATAGTTGCGTGGGATGGTGGGATACAGACGAAACAGGTCTGCTAGAGCTCCAAAGCTATGCAGTGTTGGTCCTGTGAAATAGGTAGGTGATCCGGGGGGAACAGAAAATGTAAGCTGAATGTAAGTGAGTGCTCGTGCAAACTCCTCAGAGGAACAAACATACGTTGCGCTCTGAAGTGATCATGTTTTGCGTTGCTCTCATGAATACACAGCGGTGCAAGCTTTATAACAGACTTGCAGCGTGCACGCCTCCTTGCCAACCATGCCCAATTGTTGAGGTTCTCATCTAGAGCAAACAAAAACAACAATAAAGATACGAACATTCTTGTCCGGCTCCCCGTTGGTGCCATCTGCATGACACAAAAGAGATGGAACGATTCGACTGACACGTAATAGCCTTGATAGGCAAGTAACAATAGACACACGCCCAGATACCCTGGGACTGAGTGGCGCTGCCTGTGGCCCATTGATCTGGTTTATGCTAGCGCAAACGCATGTCGTAGGGGAACTCGTGGCACTAAGCTGAGTACATCAACAAAGACCCTCTCGTTGTTAAGCGCTGGACCATGCAAGGAGGCGAACAATACGTGGGCCTTACTACCTATTGTTTGTCGACCCCCAAGTCATTCGTCCAAGAACGCCGCGCGTTGTTAGAGTTTCATGAAGGGAGGATCCGAGCGATCTATATGCGCCACGATATAGATCGCTCGGACCCTCCTTTCAGGGACCTCGTGGTGTCCAAAGTCGAACACAGGCATAGGGCCCAAGTATCCCGCAAGATTGCATCGTGCGCCTTTTGGCTCCCACCTCATTCAGAGTGCAGAGTCTGAGCCATCTTTTCATCGAGCAGACCCTACTCCGGACTTCCGGATGTTCGTTGAGGTGGTTCAGTCTCCGGCTTACTCATAACCGAGCACCACAGGAAGGCTGCATGTCTTCCACATGTCTTGAGCTACCTCCAACGTCAGCTGGCCTCGTCGTCGTGCAGGGTCCGAGTTTCCTTTGGGAAGGTCCAGTGTTATCCCAAGCATATGGCTCGTACTAGGCACGTGCAGCACGGCAAACGCAACACCAGCTGGTGTTGCGTTTGCGGGACTTTATCACGGTCCGCGAGCCCTAGACGCGGATAAGTGCGCATGACCGTGCCCGCTCAGCCAATCACGGCTTCTCCCAGACCTTCTTCCATTATGCACAGCGCGCTTGTCCCCGTCAAATGACAGAGACCGCCTACGCGTTGCATAGCGCGGGAAGTTAGTAGCGGGATGGGGTGGGGGAGCACTGATGAGATGGCAAGGGGCAGGTGGAAGGGACGAGAGGGTCTGGAAGCCGATAGTGCGTCCAGGGAGCCGGGGATCGATGGCGATGGATGTTAGCACACAACAGAGCTTGAGGAGAGCAAGTAGAGGACGCACCAGATAGCGGAAAACATGCGCTCTCGCGCAACTCTCCACTACACATCCCGCCAAAGTCCGCCGCTGAATCGCAGAGTCGTCCGCACTTGCCGTCGCGAGGCGGCATTTGAGCAGCAGCGCCGCGTGACGCAGTACAAAGCGGCGAAAGAGGCAACAGATGGGTTCGGATGTATTTTGCGTCGAAAATGCCGTGGAATGGCATAGCGGTGTCATCCTGGGGGAGTGGTGGAAGTGTCAGATGTAAAAGACAAGTTGATCGCGCTGCATGTATTCGTCGCTGGCTGTGATCAACCCACTGCCATTGGACTGGTGAGGATACAATCTGTGCGGTTGTCGAGGTCGTTGGCAGCAGCCTTGGTGGTGAGAGGCAGGGATGATTTGCTGACATCATCGCCGGAAGAGACCAAAAAATGGGCACCTTCGGCAACGGCCGATCGTAGACGATCACTACGACTTGCTCGACGCAAGTCGTGCGTCCTAACTGCTTTCACCGGGCCGCCGCGCGCTGAACGCGTTACCAACAGCGCAGTACTGTCTAGGCTGGCCACGAAGTACGGCGACAAATTCGAGCAGGACGCGTAAGCCCGCCAAAATGGACAGCAGCAGCACAAGCCGGTCTTGGCGCTAGAGTACGTGCGGCGAATATACCATGGGGCGACGGCAGAGCTAAAGTAGTGTTCGTCCCTACGGTGGATAAGATTTGGGGACTACTTTGAGACACGTCGAGCGCGCCGTCTGGGGACGGGCACTTGAAAAAGGTGCGTTATATCTTGCTATTTTCTTTGGATACGCCCATTCTGCACTGGCGTATTCCTTGGTATCGCTGATTTATGAGTAGATCTGGATCCACGCGCGGGGTAAGCCCTTTGACGAGGCACCCACCCATATTCCGTCTCCTACACGCTCCACGCAACGACCGTTGCCGCACTTGCACCCACATATGCTGTTTGCATCTACTGCCCCTCCGTCGACGTCATCCAGACTCCTCGCCTCCAAAAACCGCGCGTCACATAAAGATCCTTATCCGGTGTGTGGTTTTTGAAGGCGAGCCGTCCAACCTCACAAGCGGAAAACAGGTTAGTTCTGGCGCTACAATGACAGCGCCGTCACCCTCTCCAGGGACTGAGTATGTGCTAGGGTGCGTCAAACGCTGCTCAGCAGACATCTTCACGGCGCTACGCATTCATGCTTCTTGTGGTCGTGCGTACCTCCTTTCTCTCAATTGACCATGATTGACTCACTGTTGCCGCGATAGGCTTACCGTTGGTCGTCGTCCCGCCCGCCGGCCTCCCGAGCTCCACTCCGCCCTTTCGCAGTCGGATTCAGATGCTTCCGACTGACTTCCGCGCATTCGCGTTGCTCGCCTGGATCTCCTCTACGATGGCGCTATCTCCGCTTTGTGTAATACGCTGGGTGCCGTCGCAGCATTTGGCGGTCCCGCTCATCACGCTCTCGGCCCGCCGTGACTGCACGTCGAACCCACGCCAGTGCAGTCAGTGATTCTCGGAGCTGGTTTGTACAGAGATGGAGTAGATAGTGCACGTCGGCCTGTGGTGGGTTCTAAACCACACACTGTCGTCGTCAGGTCCGTCCCAATTTCTTTCCTATCCCAGTCTGCGTCATCTCACTGACAGCATTCATTATAGGTTTTCCCGCGTGCTGAACGACTCGAACGGCGACTCTGTCTTGCCTGTCGCGGTGCGTCCCCGTGCCGAATCGATGATGCGCCACACGAGTCAGTGTAGTGCGTCCACCCACTCTTGCTGTTGAGGCTACGCGTCTCGACTTATCTTTAGCGGCTTCTTGCTGGTCTCGCCGTCGTCGCCACCCAGCCCTTACTCTCTCTTGCCGCTAGTTTATTTTTGGTGGCCGGGACACCACCCTCAAGTGTCTCTTTTCTCCGCAGTCCGTTGACTCCGCGTGGTGCGTCCAAACAAGCTGTGTTATGACGGTAGTGCCAACACATCGTAGAGTTCCTCACGGCTCGACGACTTTATGAGTGCCTAGTTCTTCACTCCGGTGCGTACGTCTTGTCGTATGTTTCCTCTCGCATTTGATCAATTCCTCAGGTACATTCGGTGCGTATTGCTTTGTTGGTACTACTCATGCTAGGTCCGAACCAAATGCATATCCGATCCTGCCGCCATTTCTGGAGCCAACTGGTCGGTGTGTTCGATCTTGCGGCAATGTATTCTCGAGGTACGTGTCACTTGATGCTCTGAACGTGTTCCGCGGATGAGACTGGTAGATCTCGGACATAATCCTCACCAATCCGAGCCTAGGATCGCAGATATTACTGAACTTGCACTTATGTTAAACAGAGGAATGCGCACGTCTGGATTCTCCGTAACTTCGCGATTGACCACAAATCTTTCCCGGGTAGTGGCATCAGACGTCACTTTTGACTATTCACAGGCGAGCGAACCTCGAAGCATTCGTAGTATATCAGATATTGTCTGCAAATAGATTATAGTATCCCGTGCGCAGGAACCACAATCTGGGTCGTGAATTGATAGTCTGAGGCCTACGGGTCGTCCAATTAGGGTTTAGAGGATTCCAGTCTTGAACCTTGGCTATTGAGTGGTGAGGCGCTCGTTCGCCTCATCGTGACTCGTCAGTGAAAACAAAACAGAGGAGACCGCGCCGTTATGAGCGAGAACAAACTGATGCCAAAAGATGATTCGACCCAGGCTCGAACTGAGGACCTTCTGTGTGTTAGACAGATGCGATAACCAACTACGCCATCGAACCATGCTTTTGAACAATATTTGACAGAGGCATAAACCCTGCTACCGTTTACACTCTCCTCGCCGTAACCAGACCGAGCAGCAACATAGATCATTACTTCTGAAGGCTTGCATTACACAGAGCTTCTCTGAGGAGGTTTTTCTTGCGTGCCTTCTTTGGACAACACATTGACGCGATTCTTGTTTGAGATCGGATGGGTATGACTCTCACAATTGCCTCATCTCACATTGCCGACGCGTGCACTTTGAGATTGTTTGAATTTGTCATCGCGTCCCACGGTGGGGTGGATGTATAGAAGGCGAGCACGGGAGCTGCAAAACGCGCGAGGACCCATGGGAAAATCAATCTTCTCTCAACTAACGCTCATTGTTGTGACCGCAGAATGCCCCACGAATGTCGCGAAAGGCTACTGGACTTTCACCATCCTCTGCTGCCGCGCTCTTTCTTGGATGACTACTCGCCCACTGAGTCGACCTTCTTACAATTCTTCGATAAGCACGTGGATGCAACGTTGCCATCCCTCCCTGCCGAGCTCTCCAAACTCGCAGATGCTATGCTCTCATCGCCCTTTGCAAGCGATATCCTAGACTCACACTTTTCAAGGCAAAGTACCGCATACCGGTAGCCTCAGAATTATCAAATCGTTTGATGTCGCTACATTGTTTGGAGGCGGAGGTAACGAAACTCGCGGTATGTACGAATGGTCTGTACGAGTCAAGAGGTTCTGACCCGTTTTCAAAAATACAGTCGACTACTTCAAGGAACGTATTGCTCTCGCTGTGTACCTTCGATTCCCCGTCTACAACTCTCCCTCGCCCCAGATCCTCCTTGTCCCGGGTCAGAAACGCGCGCGCCAGTACGCGCCTCGGAGCTATGCCGCTTTGATTCACCGAGAAGCTCGGCCGGGGCGCGACGGGAGATGTGTATCGCGTTACACACGCTCCTCGGAGCAGCATACTCTGTAAAAGCCATCTTGCCGTCGTCGCCAAGGTTGCCGCATCCCTTCCCCATCTACATCGTCTTTGCCACCAATGGTCTGTCTATGAGAATCTCCGCGCAGCGAACATGTCGGGAATCCCGCACGTGTTTGGGTTCTTTTACGATCCGCCCCGAGAGGCCGGCGTTCTCGTTCTGGCTCACGCGGGACGACCGGTATCCTACCGCATGCCAGTAGATGGACGCGGTATTCGATTCACGGCCAGAGAGAAGTGAGTGGCGTGTCGGTCTTCATCGAAGGTATGAGTCTTAAACTAGATAGGGAAGCTTGAGAAAGACGCTCAAGGCTATCCACGCGGTAGGCGTCCCGCACCGGGACCTTCGATCTTGGAATATACTCGTTGACGAGCAGGGGAAGTTGACGATCATCGACTTTGACCGCGCCTCGTTTCGTGCTAATGCCGAGGAGTTCGAAGAAGAGAGGTTAGGCTTGGATGCTTTGCTGCGCGGCGGGTATGTTGACGGAAATCAACCTATTGGGCAGGAGGACGTTATTGTCTCTGACGGAGTGGATTTACTTGAGGACAGCACTGACTGGCACATAACAAGTACTGGAACTTGGACAATTTGGAAATGAAATTATGACATAACAGGACTTTCATTAGACGCCGAGTGACACTTCATGAATGCAAATGTTACCAAGCGTCGCACTAGACGCTTCGTGGTCTCCACTCTGCTGCAACGACGTCGGGAAACACGGAGCTGGCCTACGCATTAATTCTGGGAAAGAAGTGAGTGTTCGTCGGGCGAGAGAGGCTCTGGTCGCGTACCTTCTGTAACTGACCTATGACTATGGAACTTTGGGACTTGGTCGAGAAGAGGTGTGAAGCTGATCTGCACGTCCTCGGTCTGTTCCTTGAGCGAACGGATCGCGGGGGTGTTGGGGCAGGATATGTCGTTGTCACCGCCGCGCTTGCAAATGCTCAGGATGAGGAGTTATATCCGGCCGGCAAGAGCCTGCAAGCCCGACTTCCCTACCGGGAGAACCGCAGGATAGAGCCAGAGAAGGTAGGCAGAGGAAGGCCTAGGATACGCAGGGCAATAATCCATGGGGGGAAGGGAAAATGGGACATCTGCACGACGAAATCAAGCAAAAGTCAAGGCCATGGAAGATTATGCACCATGAGCAATCTGCTTGACTGCCCCCATGCGCGTCCACGCAACACGTCGGGTCTAAGCGCCGGTCCCGACCAAGGCAGACGTCACGGATTCGGTACGATGGCACTGCAGAGGCGACAACGTTACCATTCTGCTGCTAACGCGAACCCCACGCGACGGGACTAGATGAACTTGGGCAAAGACCAGCTTCTATGCCTCCACCCTCTGTTCAGCTCGTCGTATTCAATTATCAAAGGGACGACGCAAGCATTATAGGAGCTTGGGCATCTATCGAAACGGGATCCTGACGTGGCCACGAAGACTGTATGCATGCTTTGGGGTGGAGATAGGCTTGATCAAGACGTCCGATAGATACCGGGGCATGTTGTCCGCGAGGATCAATGATCCAGTCAGACACGAGCAGGATAAGAACGAAAATGTACGCACCTGTGGCCGTCGTGGGCATGGACATTACCCTATCCCAGCATCGTCCACGCCCGCTGCCGCCGATCAAAAGCGACGTCTTCTTTGCGCATCAGCTTGCGCTAACGGTTGAAACTCGTCTAGCATAGTCTTGAAGTTGTGGGCGCCCCAACGACTGGGAGCGAGATCGTCTTGGGCGATCATGGTCCATGGCGGCTAGAGGAAGAGAGTCTGTTGGTGGCGGTGCAGGCTCACAGATCGACTTTTGCCGGCCATGCCGCCGATCGCCCTTCATCCTCTCCTCCTCCATCTGATTTCATCGTCCGGCGTTCGTAACTACACGCGCATTTTTCTAGCCCGTTTACTTTTTGCAAGCCATCACGCGCGCGTCTCAATGATACGTTCTCATTTCCAAATTCTCCGGACACAGGTCTTACGAATTGTGCCCGGCCAGCACCTAGGATTTGCTCAGATTGATTTGCTCTCCCCGTGTATCTCCCTCTTCGAGCTCGTTCTATTCCCGTGCAATGAAGGCTTTTCTAGGCGCTGACTACAATGGCGAACGCCTGGCACTCTGGATCCTCACACAGAGCAGAACACAAATCTGGCCGATCGTCTTTTCCATGCTTGCCTTGGACGTACAACGCCCGTCTGCGTACGCCTGCCCTGGATTGACATCGACTGACAACCTCGCAACGCTTTTGACTATGCCTTACCGTGTTCTATCTTGATCGTGTTTGGACCTCCAGAGAACTTCACCGCGTGTCTACTTTTGTTTATGCCGAACGGACTACTCTTCACCGCGGTCCGAGTCGCAACGCGTCATGTCCTGCACATGAATGGAGTGATGCAGCTAGGCGGTGTTTCTGTCGAAGCACAGACATTCTTCCCGCTTACCCTGCAGTGCTGCGTCGCTTCCGTACAGCTTGCATTAACGAGGTGTGTTCTCGCGGTTTGCGTTGAATGACAACTCTTTCTGCAGTGATACAATGAGATCTAGTGATCTGTGGCGACGCTCGCCACAAGCTTGTTTGCGTAAGTCCGGCGGGCCCGCTGGTCCCTCAGAAGTGCACCAAACATTTTAGCGTCCGGCCTTTCCTCAACCCACTCCGCTGTTCTCCAGGCGTCGGTATGCCGCATGGCCGCGTGAGCGTCCTCGTACTCCCCGACAAACTTCAGAGTTTGCCGGTCGTAGTCATAGAGATAATATCGCTGTCGAACTCGGAAGACGACGTGATCTGGCTCCATGAGGCGCCATTCGAATGGGATCACCTCGTTTGCTTCACAGTCCAGCTTATATTTTCCCCATAGCATGATCTGCATCTCTCCCCGATCGTAGAATCACTTTATGGGAAGCAGCATGTGCGGGTAGGGGTAGAACTCCCAGCTGCAGGACCACCCTTCCATGCATCCGAAGAGTTTGTCGGGATTCCATGAGCGACGGATGGCGTCTAGATCTTGGAATGGAAATGGTTTTCCCTGTTTCTAGATCAGACGTGTCAGGACTTGTGGCAGCGTAGCATGATGATCAATTTTACATACGGAGTGCTCGTCGAGGTCGGGATAGTACTGACTCGTCATATTGGCTGACGGTGGTTCTAGTCGATGAGGAATTGCGCCGCTTGTCATCCCTGCTTTTATAAGAGTCAAAACGGAGTTCAATGATGTAATTACTGCACGATGCACTCGCACGAAGCTGCTTGATCTCGACCGGTAGCTTCATTGTGGGGTTGCACAGTGAGGTGACGCTTCGGCCGATCCTGTCACTGTCCTTCGACAATTTGGCGCATACAATCAACGAGATCCGCTGAGGACGTAGAATCGCGGCCCAAACGACATCTGTTTGGCTGACTCGAGGGCTCGGATCCGCCTGTGATATTACGTGTCTGTCTGTCATCTACAGATGTATATCACTCTCAGCTCCCAGACATCAACACAAGTAGACCTGGTATCCAAAACACGCAATCCTTGACATGGCAGTGAAGTGGCATATGTTCGTAACCTCTGATACTCGCAACTGACGATATGATGGGCTAGACGGAAAGGGTTGGATGAAGACCACGAAAATGTACATCACATAAATCGATGACATCGTCTCTGAATGCTCTAGAAACTCTGCAACATTAACATCCCTTGTTAAATTAATTTCTCTTGAGAAGCTCCTCGGAATACTGTCTCCTTTTTTCCTGTTCAATCTCGAGTCTATGGAGGACCTCGTGCCCCGCCATTGGCCGCCTCTGAACTAAAATCGTCCCGTCTCTCCACTTTTGTATTTCCGCATCGCCAGCGAGATCCTCGATGCAATCGTATCGACCCAAAGCTACGAGCTCTCCGCCGGTTTTCTTTCGGTACTCGTAATACATATCTCGGCCTACTCGGAAGATGACATCTGTGCTGAATTGATGATAGAAAATAGGAGTTATAGGATGCGAGTCAAGTTCCCCGAGATCCCAATAGGAACGCATGAGTATCTGGAGGAATCCCATGTCATAAGCATGGCGTCCAGGCAGTAATTCCGGCAGGTTTTTGTTGTCTGCCCATTTGCAGGAATATCAAAAGGGTGTGGTGTGCAAAACTGAGTGCCACGTCGCCATGATTGAAGCTGGGTTCTGCCATGGGAATTCTTCATGGCGATTCTAAATGTATTTTCACGTTTCAGTCGGACATCCAGTCTACAAGATGCATGAAAGCGACTCACAAAGGTCTCCTCGATATCAGCATATCTTGGATTGTTCATTTCTGCACTGTCAGATGTCATAACGGTGCAGAGGGTTGATGATGTTGTTCTTGGCTCGACCAGGATTATATAGACTTTACCCCTGAACCACGTAATGAGGGCCATGCAATTTTGCCGTTACCGTGGATTTTCGACCACGGCCACGGCACACGGCACCACGGTACTACCACGGCATTAGGGTTAGGGTAGGTCCCAAGTATGCGCAGATGGCGTCGATATGGTGCATTCTTGTAGAGATTCGGACATATCTAGTGTACATTTGGTCTATAGATGTGTTTATCTCAACGTGAATGAGTCTAAAAATCGACAACTGAGTAGGAAAGGGTGACTTGAACTTGACGATCTGAGCCGTGGACCACGGCACCAAGCCACATGACCACGGCACCACGGTAGCACCACGGTAGCACTCACAGCTCGACCACGGTACCACCACGTCCACCACGGCACCCTTCCACGGCTCACGGTACCACCACGGCTCTAATGGCGCTGCACGGTAGCCCCCACGGCACTTCAGACAGCGTGACAGCAGTATGACAAGACCGCTACAAGTGCGTAATGGGACCAACTCACCTTGCCTCAACACCCCTTCAGAACACCATGGATAGTCCAAACACCGGTCTTGGATCATGGTTGGCGGCTCTATACAGTGTTTGTGACCGTTTTCTAGCTCTAATATTCTACTATTCTAACTCAAGTGATTCACTGAATGCCAGATCGTGTTTTGCTTGCTACTGACCACAGTCCGACTTACCTCCGCATCTTTGCGGTCAATGTACGCGTTACTGTCTCCGTGGATGCATGAAGTAAAAACATTTTTTATAATATATGTTGATTTTTTGACCTTTGGTAGCCTCTGAGGATCCGATTCGAACTGCCAAACAACGGGTCGATATAATTAAAAAATGCGCCCTCTAGCTCATCGCGAAGTTGGCGGGTAGTCACGTGGACAATCCCTTTTGGGATATGATCGGCCAAGGTGGCGGGGGTACCTCGGGCCCCCCACTGGCGCGGTCACGCACAAAAGTCCGCTGCAGCCCATGGATGGAATGACCACCGGGAATATATTCTTTGAGTGTAGTATTTCTTGGGGGTACATGTGTACTCAGTGCATTGGAACACCCAACATGAGCTCAAGTACCTGCGTAACTGAGGCCCTGCTTCACTTCAGTTTCGTTTTGGGTATGCAGTAGGGGCTTGCATAGGAGCATAAAGTGATTTCAGTCTGTGCGCCACGCAAGGCCACTCCTTTGTGAACCTGCATTTTGAGTCAGGCTCGCTCGCGTTCGAGTGAGTTCGAGTCCCGCCCGTTCGTCCGCTCGAGTTCGACCCGATCCAGTTCGAGTCCCACTCGAGTGAGCCCCATTTGAACACGAGTCCCGGATGAGTGAGCGCCACTCGTACTTGAGTTCGAGTGAGCTCGAGTCCCACTCGAGTGAGTGCCACTCGAACGAACTCGAGTCGAGTTGATCGGGACTCGAGTGCCACTCGCCACTCGATCGGGACTCGAGTGCCACTCGCCACTCGATCGGGACTCGAGTTCGAGTGGCACTCACTCGATCGGGTTAGGGCTCGAGCTCGAGCTGACTCGACTCGAGCTCGAGCTCGAGCTGACTTGACTCGAGCTCGAGCGGGACTCGACTCGAGTTTGAGCGGGACTCAACTAAGTGAGCTCGAGTCCCACTCGAGTGAGTGCCACTCGAACGAACTCGAGTCGAGTCCCCCTCGAGCTCGAGTTCGAGTGAGCTCGAGTCCCACTCGAGTGAGTGCCACTCGAACTCGAGCCCCGGTCGAGTGAGTGCCACTCGAACGAACTCGAGTGAGTGCCACTCGAATGGCACTCGAGCTTGAGCTCGCTCGACTCGAACTCGAGTCCCAATCGAGTGAGTGCCACTCGAACTCGAGTCCCTCGCCACTCGATCGGGACTCGAGTGCCACTCGCTCGATCGGGTTAGGGCTCGAGCTCGAGCTGACTCGACTCGAGCTCGAGCTCGAGCTGACTTGACTCGAGCTCGAGCGGGACTCGACTCGAGTTTGAGCGGGACTCAACTAAGTGAGCTCGAGTCCCACTCGAGTGAGTGCCACTCGAACGAACTCGAGTCGAGTTGATCGGGACTCGAGTGCCACTCGCCACTCGATCGGGACTCGAGTGCCACTCGATCGGGACTCGAGTTCGAGTGGCACTCACTCGATCGGGTTAGGGCTCGAGCTCGAGCTGACTCGACTCGAGCTCGAGCTCGAGCTGACTTGACTCGAGCTCGAGCGGGACTCGACTCGAGTTTGAGCGGGACTCAACTAAGTGAGCTCGAGTCCCACTCGAGTGAGTGCCACTCGAACGAACTCGAGTCGAGTCCCCCTCGAGCTAGCCCTATAAGTCCCCGTACTTCGATCCGAAGTACGGTTTGCACCTCCGATTCTCGCGGAACACATCGTTGC
>JAHLMJ010000038.1:0-73801 GCA_019915105.1 Strobilurus luchuensis | reverse complement strand
CTGGAGGAGGAGAGCGTGCAGGCAGTGGAGGAGACTGTGGAGGCGGGACTGGGACAGGCTTGGGCTCGTCGGTTGATGAAGCAGGGATTGGAATCGGCGGAATCGGCTCAGCGGTCGGTTCACTGGCAGGCGCGGCCGGGATGGGCGCAGACGCAGGCGTATACTCGGAACTGAGATCGGGATTGGCGGGACAACATCCATATCGCTGGTTTTGCAGTCTCTGATCCCCCGGATTGACGTCCACTGCATCTGGCTTGGGCACAGGTCTGTCGCCAAGCACCAGCAGGAAAGGTGACTCGACCGCCTCAGTAGTCCGATTGCCACTCTGCGCCCAGATCTCCATCCGATGCTCCAGCACATGCTCGTGGTTGAACTTGCCACCCAATGCACACTCCGCGCAGAGGTCGTAGTTGGGGCATACCGTGCATTGCAGCCGTGGCTTGTCCGAGAGGATCACGCGCGTGCAAAAGTCGCATTGCGCGTTGCCGGGCGCCATGCCAGATGAGGGCAGGGAGGTGGGCAAATTATGTTGTTGAGTCAGATGAAGGCTACGCTGTAAGGAGCAGTGCATGTACCCAGGACTAGGTACGATCAAACAATGTCATGTCGACCGTCAACGCGATCAGCTGGGCATAGTCACTCGATAGTCACTTGAGATAGTGTTGCGACTGGCCTATGGAGAGGCAGATACACCACGGAAAGGCTCTCAAAACGTCCCAGGCTGACATGGCATTCATTTGACTGGAAGGCTCAAGGTTGTTTACCGGTGACGCATCGTGCACGGTGCAGCGCGCGCAAATTACGCTGCCGTCGTTATTATCTCACTTGTACTAGGGTCGTTCACCATCATCATTCATGCACCGGGGGCAATGGGCATTCACCGCCTCGTTCCTTTCGTTAGACTCGTTCCGCCAACACTTGGACGACACCTGGTGAAACATGGCTTTCCAGAGGAACGAGGCAGTAAAAGCCCCCGGTGATATGATATCTGCTCTACAGTCTCACCGTATAATGAATGTATGAATACGATTACTTGAAGTTATTACTTCAGCGGCGCTCTTCAGTACAAATATTATTTCGCTTCCGCGATTCATGTATCCCACGGCGTGTGAAGTTACTATAACTGACACATCCTTCGCCTTTGCATGACAGACATGGTCTCTTTGTGTTCCCAAGGCGCAGACTCTCTAAGCTCTACGTTGAGCACTGAAACTGTCTTCACCACTCTTGCCATGCGAGACGCCCTGCACTCCGAAGATACGAGCTCTCTACGCTCCGAAGAGGCAGTGTCTTTGCACTCCGGAGAGGCAATCCTTGTGCGTCGCGAACACGCAGCCTCCATCTCCTCCGACGACGCAGCCTCACTGCGCCCCGAACAAATTACTATTCTGAATGCCACCAATTGGGATACCATTCAAGAGCATGTAGCCGCGACTCTGGGCACCAGCGCTAGCCTCATGTCCTGGGGTACAATCAAGTCCGGCAGTTTCAACCTGGTTCGGTTCCTTCATATAGACGGCCAGTCCGGATGTCGTTGTGCGCATTCCTTTGGATTGTGTTACAGATCCGGAGTCCGCTGTTGGCAATGTCGTCTTGACAATGCAATACTTCCACGAGAACTCACAAATTCCTCTTCCTTGGGTCGTCTGCCACAGCACCTCCACCTCGACTGCTGGACGTCCTTACCTCGTAATGACCAAAGCTGAGGGCATTGCCTTGTGCAAGGTCTGGGATGATATGCCGGACAATCGGCGGGAGATAGTACTGCGTCAAGTGGTTCATCTGCTGCTGGAGATGTATTCACACCGATTTGACAAGATGGGCAGACTTAGTCGCGAGGACGATTCCGGTGCATGGTGCATCGCCCCGTCCGCGCGTTCGATGATGTTGCGCCAATCGGTGTATCACAGCGGGACGGATTACTGGATTGACAAAGCTAAACACAGGTTGGCAGTGATTAGGGGGAAGCCAGCGCAACGCAATATACGAATATGCAAATGTATGGTGGCTCTCCTCTTTGATCCCCACACTCTACGACAACTCCCTTGATGCCAGTGGATTTCCTCTCATGCACGGCGATTTTCATTCGCAGAACATATTCATCACCGACGCGAACTCGGAAAACCCTAGAATAAGTTCGGTGATTGACTGGGATGACACGGCGACCATCTGCACAAGTACATTTGCTCAGCCACCCTTCTTCATGGTCGATCATCCACTCTGGAATCCGGCCGATGAATGGACACAGCTCATGGTACAGAGGAACTCTCGTGACAGGGCTGTCTTTGGAGCGCCTTCTATGCGAGGAAGCGGCACGCTCGCCAAATTCGCTGTCCAACTTTCCGAACTTTCGGAGGCATTTCAGCAATGGGAAGGGGTGTATCTATTTGAGCAGTCTGTTGAGGGTGTATCATGTATGAAGCCCTTATAAATACGGCGGTCGAGTTACTTCGTTGGTGATTGGGAAGCTCAAAATGAGTATATCTGTCAGCTCATGGGAAATGGCCTCTAAAAGTCTGAAGGTAGCAGATGAATTGGAAGCCAATGAGCAATCCAAGGATCGGTCTAGAATGCGGAAGAACTACTGTTTTGTATCTAAGTACTGCATTGGCATGTCGGGGCATCATGACGTGGGGGACTTTAAGCGCGCCACAGGAACTGAGATGTGATCTAATCGCACAGCTTTGCTTACACGTGCCTGACCTTACCTACCCTGCGTGGCGCCGAGTCTTTCTGGCACCTCCTTTCACCTTCGTTCGCTGGCGACACCTCTCATGCCCTCATGTCTTCACCGCGGCACCCATCTCCGCCACACCAAAATCTGCACCTCGCGTACCAATGCACGCCCATACTTCCTCCCGAGCTTTGCGACATGATCATCGACTTCAACCATGCCCAAAGAGTTACCCTCGCCCGCTGCAGCCTCCTCGTGTGCAGAGCTTGGATACCAACCGCCCGCTTCCATATGTGGCGCACCATTCATCTCACGCCTAAGAATGTTAATAACTTTCTGGAGATCGTCTCCTCCCATCAATCTACCATTGTACCCTACATCCAGGTTTTCGGCATCGAAAACGCGTTCAGAAAATTGAAGCAACACAACGACTTCTGGAATACGTGGGACAACATCGTGCCCTTCCTCTCTCCACTCGCTCGGCTGCACTCTTTCCAGTTGAGTAAAGTGTCTTGGGGGATCCTCGATGACATGAAGTGGTCCCCCTCCGTCATGTACACCTTTTCCGCCGTCACGACCCTTGACGTATCCAACGTTTCATTTCACGACACGCCACAACTGCTCGCCTTTCTTTGCAGCTTCCCTCACCTCGAGCAACTGACCATTGTGGTATGCTTTTCCTACCTAGACGAGCTACTACTCCATGACGACGAAGGACGACGCGTCGTCCCTCCTGATTCATGATACATCTTATGATGCGGAGAACGACCGCCCTTTATCGCCCGTCGTATCCTACGCATCGCCTCCGTGGCCTTCACTCCGTGCATGCCAATTTGTTCAGGGTCAGCTCTTTGACGTGTTTGGGCTTCATATAGCGTCGAGGCACGACATTTTCAAATGGATGGCCGCTTCGAACCCTCCCTTGGACTTGCGCGACTTGAGTTTATACTCCATTACGGCGACGGAATTGGAATCGTGTGGTTTGCTTCTGCGGTCCGTGGGGGAGACGGTAGTGACATTGGCCATCTCGTTCTTGACCCACTCCTGCCTGCTGGTAAGCACGGTTTCACTTTCCGTAGCAGAACCCTGATTAACACATCACAGCCGAAGTCGCCAGACATGTCAACATCTCAAGTCTTTCCAACCTCGCCACTCTCCATATTCGCCAAATCGGTCAAGAGGCTTGTGATTGTACAAAACTATCTGCCATCTTCCTTCTCCTCTCTCAGATTCGCTCTCAGAAGTTGAAGGAGCTGACACTCACGCTGAGCGTCGACGTCTTGGAGGGCTTGCAGGAAGAGCACTGGGAGACTTTCGCCAGGTGTCTTGCCCTGCCTCAATTTGCAGACTTGCGAACCGTCAAACTCAACATGCATTATACGACTGTCTGCCCTTCGGAGCAATACTTCCGTGAGAGACTATGGAGGCTCATGGCCGAGGCATCCTCGACTTCAATTTTGTCCTTTCCTCTTAAACTTTTGGGTACGTAGTCCCTTGTCGTCTATCACGATCTAATCTGTCTGACAGTTATCCTTCATCTATGAATCGATGAGATCCACACGACTTTACTAGACTATACTTTTGTATCATGTCACTCAATATTAAAGGAGTGAATGTACACAACAGAAGGACTAGTGAAATGGAAAGTACTGAACATAGGGCTGCATCATCAAAAAGGTCCGACCGTCTGCCGTTCCCTTCCACAATTTGAAATATGCCTGATTTAGTACACCACCGACGTCCACCCACAGACCTCTTCGCTTCGACGACTGTTTGAAGTTGGTAGGCGGTATAGATATATGTTTACGACTACATGATACATCGGACACCTTAATGTGTCAAAAGCACGCCGAAGCATCGGAAAACCGTTGATTGTCTTGAGCCGGAAACATGACGAGCGTAAGGTGGATGTAGTCGATTCCGCGCGGTTGACATGTTGGGTATTTTGTCATGAAATAGTTCTGGGTAATCTACAGAAAATAAGACGGATCGAGGCAGAAAGCAATGGGTACTAGTAGGTACATCCACGAGCACCATCGGTGACTACTAAATCAGCATATTTCAAATTGTGGAAGGGAACGGCAGACGGTCGGACTTTAGAATTGAGCAGCCCTATTGATGTTCGATGCTTCGTGCATGTCGTTGCTAAGACAAAAGTCCTGGTTTTGAGTTGGGGTGTGTAACTCTTTGTCCGACTGATGTTAAACGTCGATGGGGGCTGCTTGCAGTTGTGTATCGTATGTATTGCTGCCAGAGGTCTCAGTGGCTGAGAAGTCGAGGAACTTGAATAACCCTGAATTACCATATTCGGATGAGTGACAGATTTGGCAATTCGCACTTCAAAATTTCCATCATCATCAGCGCGCAGGAAATGCGCTAGTCTGCGCGTAGATTCTTTTGCTATGGACGCCGACGCAGAGCAAGAGTGGAACGAGCTAACCAAACCTAATTGGCGCGGATTGGGAATCAGCGATCCCATTCGCAGCGTAGAGGTGCGTGAAGATAGTGCCACAAGTGCCAGCTTCTTCATCATGTTTGCATTGCAGGATAAATGGCTGCTCTTGCCAGCCTTTCTTCAAGTGAAGGGGCTCGTCAAGCAGCACATTGACTCGTTCAATTATTTCGTCAATCACGACATCAAGAATGTCGTCAAAGCCAACAACAAAATCACGTCCGACGTCGACCCGCGCTTCTGGTTCAAGTTCACCGACATCAACATCGGCTTTCCTGACCGCAACGAACCCAATGTTATCAACAAGGGCGTCACCCCGCACGAATGCCGCCTCCGCGACATCACCTACAGCGCTCCCATCTTTGTCACCATCATGTACACCCGCGGCAAGAACATCGTCCAGCGCAACGCTTCCATCGGCCGCCTCCCCATCATGCTCCGCAGCAACAAGTGTGTCCTCACCGGCCGCACCGACGCTGAGCTCGCGCGCATGACCGAGTGCCCGCTCGATCCCGGCGGCTACTTCATCGTCAAGGGCACCGAGAAGGTCATCCTCGTCCAGGAGCAGCTCAGCAAGAACCGCATCATTGTGGAGACCGACTCCGTCAAGGGTGTCGTGCAGGCTTCCTGTACTTCGCAAGTGCATTTATCGACTCATGACTCAGGCTCAAACTGACTCTTGTAGGTCCACGCACGGCGGCATCAAGTCGAAAACCTACGTTGTCACGAAAAAGGGCCGCATCTACCTTCGCCACAACACCCTCACCGAGGATATCCCCATCGCAGTCGCTCTGAAAGCTCTCGGCGTCCAATCCGACAAGGAGATTCTGCTACTCACCGCGGGGACCACCGAGTCGTACAAGGCAGAGTTTGCCTCTAATCTCGAGGACGCGGCCAAGCTGGGCATCTTCACGCGTCATCAGGCTTTAGAGTACCTTGGCGCTCGTGTCAAGATCAGCAGGCGCACGGTGGGACCTAAGCGTCCAAACTGGGAGGAGGCCCTCGAAGCCCTCGCCAGTGTCATCCTCGCCCACGTACCTGTCCACGGACTTGATTTCAAAGCCAAAGCCATCTTCGTCGCGACCATGACGCGACGCGTCTTGATGGCCATAGCCGACGAGAAGATGGTGGACGACCGGGATTATGTCGGAAACAAACGTTTAGAATTGTACGCACTGTGTTCTTCCTTGCTGCGTCTCGCAATAACACACTCTACAGGGCCGGTCAGCTCCTTGCTCTCCTTTTCGAAGATCTGTTCAAGACGTACTGCAGCAACCTGAAGACATCTATAGACAAGGTCCTCAAGAAAGCCTCGCGGACGACTGAGTACGACGCGCACAAAACGATGCAGTTCATGGGCGACCAGATCACTTCTGGATTCGTACGGGCTATTTCGACAGGAAACTGGTCGCTCAAGCGGTTCAGAATGGAACGTGCAGGTGTTACTCATGTTCTCAGTCGGCTCAGCTTCATCTCCGCGCTTGGGATGATGACGCGTATCGCGTCGCAGTTCGAAAAGACACGGAAAGTCAGCGGTCCTCGTGCTCTGCAACCCAGTCAATGGGGCATGTTATGTCCCAGTGATACGCCCGAGGGAGAGGCCTGCGGTCTAGTGAAGAACCTAGCGCTCATGACGCATATTACCACCGATGTCGATGAAGAGCCGATAGTTCGTCTTGCATTCATGCTCGGTGTGGAGGGTCTGTCTGTCTGTCTCGGAAATCAGCTTTGAACTAACTGCAAGTCATTAGACATATCTCTCGCCACAGGCACAGAAATATACGGACCTCACACCTTTGTGGTCAACGTCAACGGAACTATAATCGGTCTTACACGGTACCCGTACCGCTTCGTGTCGCTATTTCGCAAATTGCGGCGGGCCAGAAGGTTCAGCGAATTCGTCAGCATCTATATCAATCACCATCACGCTGCTGTGCATATTGCAAGCGATGGTGGGCGTATTTGTCGGCCGCTTGTCATTGTCGAGAATGGACACCCGCGTATCACTCCGGAACATATTGCGGTGAGGATCCGTCATAACTCTGCCTTACCACATGACTCAATTACACTGTTAGCATCTAAAAAAGGGCAAGGTCCAGTTCGAGGACTTTTTGCTGAAAGGTCTTATCGAGTACCTGGATGTCAACGAAGAGAATGATGCTTACATCGCACTCTACGAATCCGAAATTGTCCCCACGACCACCCACCTGGAAATCGAACCCTTCACGCTGTTAGGAGCCGTCGCGGGTCTTATCCCTTATCCACACCACAATCAGTCTCCTCGAAACACCTACCAATGTGCGATGGGCAAGCAAGCCATTGGTGCCATCGGGTATAATCAGCTGAATAGGATTGATACGCTATTGTATCTCTCGGTCTACCCCCAGCAGCCTATGGTCAAGACTAAAACGATCGAACTCGTTGGTTATGACCGTCTTCCTGCAGGACAGAACGCCACCCTCGCGGTCATGAGTTACTCCGGCTATGATATTGAGGATGCCCTTATATTAAATAAGGTTAGCGCACACGCCATACGACATACTAACAGTCCGCTCACTCCGTTCCAATCCCCTAGGCGAGTTTGGATCGTGGATACGGGCGATGCCAGGTTTTCAGGAAGAATGCGACTCTTATACGGAAATATCCCAATGGGACGTATGTGCCTTATCTTTGTCTCTCAACACACTTCCATTCAATTCGAATTTGCAGATATGACCGCCTGGCTGACGCGCCACAGGACGAGACGGGTCAAATTGCGAAGAAATATGATATCATCCAAGCCGATGGCCTCGCGGGTGTCGGCGAACGTGTCGATCCAGGCGATGTCTACATTAACAAGCAATCGCCGACCAATGCCACGGACAACACATTTACTGGCCAAGCAGCTTCTGTTCCTTACAAAAACACGCCGATGACTTACAAGTCGCCTGTCGCGGGTAACATCGACAAGGTCATGATCAGCGACACGGAAAACGACCAGACACTCATCAAGGTCCTGATTCGGCAAACGCGGAGACCGGAGCTGGGGGACAAGTTTTCGTCGCGCCACGGACAGAAGGGGGTCTGCGGTCTGATTGTCAATCAGGAGGACATGCCCTTCAACGACCAGGGGATCAATCCTGGTGGGATTCTGCGCCCACGTTTGATTACCGCACGCTTACTGCTGCTACTTGCATCTAGACACGATCATGAACCCGCACGGATTCCCGTCACGTATGACAGTGGGCAAGATGATTGAACTGTTAGCTGGCAAGGTGACGCGCACGACTCGATCTCGAGCGTTCGCTCTGGCTGACCCTGACCGATAGGCAGGGACTCTTTGCGGCAAATTGCAATATGGTACCGCCTTCGGTGGTTCTAAGGTCTCTCTATCTTATCTACCTTTACTCGCCGAAATTAAATCTCCTTAGGTCGAGGACATGAGCCGCATATTGGTCGAGAACGGATTCAGTTACGCTGGCAAGGACATGCTCACTAGCGGGATAACTGGAGAACCGATGGAGGCCTATGTATATTTCGGGCCCATTTACTACCAGGTACGCGTTTATCGATCTACTCCGGAACCTATGAACTAAAATCACGACAGAAACTGAGTGGGTCTAGCAGATGTTTTTTCGTGGCGCTTAGAGTGTTGATCGTCCCCTTCTAGAACACATGGTCATGGACAAGATGCATGCTAGAGCAAGGTATGGCGTGCCCTGAGTAGTTCATTGATATGTATTGACCGGGGTCCACTCCAGAGGACCACGAGCAACGCTTACTCGCCAGCCAACCGAAGGTCGGTCTCGGGAAGGAGGACTGCGCCTGGGAGAGATGGAACGTGACTGTTTGATCGGCTACGGGGCGACACAGCTTCTGCTCGAGCGTCTCATGATATCATCCGACCAGTTCGAAGTCAACGCGTGCCAGAAATGTGGCTTGATGGGATATAACGGCTGGTGCACGTACTGCAAGAGCTCGAAGACGATGGCCCAGTTGACTATTCCTTATGCAGCAAAGCTTTTGTTCCAGGAGGTGCGTTCTTCCCAACGATCAAAGCTGCCAATAACATGTATGAACTAACCGTCTAAAGTTAATGGCGATGAACGTCGTGCCACGGCTGATCCTGGCCGATGCATGACCGCGAAGGGACGATTAGATCTAAGGGAAGCTAGTGACGACTTCAACTTGTAGCTGTAGACAACAATCTGTAATTCATGCATTTGTACAAGGTCTGTTGGGGTCGTTGTGGTAAGTAACAATTATCACACAGTGACCTGCAGGTTACCTGGTGGAGGCGCGTAAGCAGACTACTCTTTACTCGTGACCACCATCACCGTCCTTGACATTCATCAAATCACTCATGGCTGGCAGAGGATCTAGCAGTGCGACTGCTTTACGCAGACTGATGACGGAGTACAAGCAATTGACTGCTGGAGGTGATTCGTGTCGGCCTGTTTGCCTTTGAGAGCACATTCACACCGTGTCCCCCAGGATCCCCCGACGGAATGTTCACTGCCGGTACGGCCTCCTGGCTGCGCTCGGACTATATCTAATTGATGTCCTCCCGAATTGAAGGGCCCATTTCGGAATCAGGTGGGCATAGCAGACGCAGCTTATGACATCCTGAACACGTATAATCACAGATTTCTTCACTTGGGAGGCCTTGATTTGTGGACCCAAAGATACGCCATTTGTATGTCTATGATACGCATCGGTCCCCTCGTGTCACCTTCTGAACCCAAACACACAGGAAGGGGGCGTATTTTCGGCGAAATTGACATTTGTAGGTCGCGCCGCTCATCGCCCATCCATCCATCCTTCATTGCGTCCGCCACAAACCACACTAACCTCCCGCGTTTATCAGCCGTCCGACTATCCATTATCTCCATTCAAGATGAAATTCGACCCTCCGTTGTTCCACCCCAACAGTACGCATATATATCTCGCCGGTCATTTCGACAGACGGAACTGACTATACATCAATTCAGTCTATGCTGATGGGAATGTCTGTATCTCTATTCTACACACACCCGGAGACGATCCGACAATGTATGAGCAAGCTTCCGAGCGATGGAGTCCAGTGCAGAGCGTCGAGAAGGTCATACTGAGCGTCATTTCCATGCTGGCTGGTGCGTGCTAGTCCACCTTGCTCGGGCGTTTTCATAATCACATCTAAAGAACCCAATCTCGAGAGCGGTGCCAACATTGACTGCTGCAAACTTTATCGGGACAATCGTCCTGAATACGAGCGTCAAGTGCGCGAATCTATTCGCGAGCAACTGGGATTGTGATGCCAATGTAATTGAGGACCGTCTCCGGTAAGAATAACGAAATGCGTAGAGATTATACAGAGTGTATGATGAAAATGCACAGTGTCTGGATGGATGGATGATGACATAGCGATACTACGTCGCACGTAGCTTATAAATTCTCTCGGGAATTGGTTTCTCGAAGAAGTGACGCTGTATATATTCGTTGCGGAAGAGACCGAGGGGATCAACATCTTCCACCACCTTGACAAAGTCGTCGAAGTGAGGGTAAAGTTCGCGTAACGCGTCGCGTCGTAGAGAGTGGGATTTTGCCCAATGTGGCCGGCCGCCGTGCTTGGCAAGAATATCCTCGAACCCTTTGAAGAGTTTTCTGTAAGGCACATTGAGACCATATGGTCTATGGCAGTGATGAGCGGTCAATTTCGACAGCCGGGACAAATGAGTAGCTCACTTGAACTGCACAATGCCTATCCAGCACGTCTCCTGACCACGACTGGGACTCAACCAAATATCATCGGCGGCTGAGAAGCGAACTTCAATAGGAAAGTGGGGTCTCAGACCATGCGGGTCTTGGTATTCCCGCAGCAGCCAGGTGTGGAGGTCATGAAGGCATTCTTGAGCGCTTGAGTATGGTATAGCCCACTCTGTGGTATATTGCAGAAACTGTATGAGAATGGCGTGAGAACGCAGAGACATTTAGGAAGGGAGAAAGCTCACGAGGCAATCTAAGTTGAAAACACGGTGACTGTCGTCCACTCTGACGGATCTGTCACCTCCCAGCCAACAAACGAAATAACCTGCGAAATTGTTCACGGCGGAGAAGTAACGCCCGATAAATAGAATAAATTGGAGAACGTGGAATCCCATGAGAACATCCCAGAACCAGCTACCATCGACTGTCTTCGGCTAACATGTATCCATGAGTGATGAACGGAGCCGGAGGACAGTCTCACTACTCACCTCTTGTGTTCGATTCATCATACCCACCCGTACCCGATCGGCAGAGGGGGTCCAGGCGAGACGCACATGCTCCGCCGAGTGGGCGATGTCATCCAGATTGTGCAGCACGTCGTCGAACGGTCTTGAAACGGCAATCTCCTTCAGCCTGAACGCAGGTTCCACCTCCAGCTCGACATTGATGATCAACCCGGTTGTGCCGAGGCCACAGATGGACGCGGTGAAGAGCTCGGAACGTTCCCGACGCGAGCAAGTCACGTACGATCCATCGGCCAACAGAATGGAAAGAGACATGACGTGGGTTGAAATAACACCGTAGGTTATGCCGGAACCGTGTGTCGCGGTTGTCACGATGCCGCCCAGTGTCTGATCTGATATGGACCCTACATTCATCATCGCAAGATCGTGGCGCGCCAGATGGGCGTGTAGCTCGTTGAGCGTGATGCCAGCCTCGACAGTGACGCGCCGCTTTTCGACATCGACCTGTCACAAGTGATCAGTGTTTTTTGCGAAAGGGGCTGAGGTACGTCAGCGAGCAGATAAGCTTACAGATACAAGGCGCTTGAGCTTTTGCGTGCGCAGGAGGAACTCCCTCGTGCAGGCGATGTCGCTGGGACTGTGGCCGACGCCAGCGGCGCGTACAACTTTTTTTTCGCGGCGCGCCAGCTCCAGGATGAGTTTGCAATGGTGTAGGTTTTCCGGCTCGAAGGCGATCAACGGCTGGCAGTGGAAGGTTTCGGCCCAGTTGTGGAACGACGAGGCATGGGACGGGGCAATGATGGGCTGGAGCTGGGCGTAGAGCTCCGCGAGGGGAAGGTCGGCGAGACGGGGCATGGCAGTGCAAACTCGAGAGATTGATTTTGCCATGGGCTTTATACAGAATGCCAATGATGTCTATTTGATCTGCGGATCGGGAGCATCTGGTATAAGCCGGCAAAGACCGAAACGGTGACGGCAACGCCCGCATCGAATCCCTGTCGGCGCGGCCACGGTGCCTGCCTGAAATATTAACCCGGAGACTCGTCGAAATATGGAAAATATTCAGAAAATGGTCAGAAACAGGTGCGGAGAAAAGGTCCGATGGACCCACAGTATGTGAATCGACCGGATTGCGCCATTTCTCAGGCACTTACCCCCCGAATCACGTTGTCGACATAAGCCTGAACCAGATGCAACGAGATCCTGACAAGATCCATGCGAAGCTGGCGGATGGATCACACCCACACAATCTTGATCAGTTGATGACAACGACGCGCTCGATAGGCGCACTCGGTCATGATTCACCGCTCGTGTAAAGCATGACAGAAGTCATACCATTTGCCACAGTACACCCTAAGATACCTACAAGACTGGCCTAATTCAGAAAGTCGAACGTGACTCTGCAGCAACCAGAGCAATGAATACCGGACAACGTGTGAGTCAAAATGGCCTTACCTTCCCCACTCCTGACTATCGTACAACAGGATTCCGCGAACCTCCGCACTATCCAACTCAAGCCCTAGTTCAAACTCTGATTGTCTGCGAGATCAGTGTCTAGGCGTCAATAGAGCATGATTTACTCGCCAGTGTAGAAACCCCCTCCGTTCAATGCTCCTCGTTGGAACGCCGGCAGAGATGAGAGGTCGACGGTCCATTTACAAAGCTCCGTGGTCTCCCCTTCATCTGTGTATCGCATAATCCGGTCGGACTCGCTCGTGTACATAACAGCGACAAAGGCCGAGTCTATCGGTCAGGATTAACCGATGACTGAGCTCTAATGAACGGTCGCACCTTGGACTGTCTGAGAGAATTTGCTGAGGACATCATCAGCAACGTCATGGCATCGTGGTGGTGAAAAACTCACCAGAATTTTGTTGTTAGACGTTGTCTAGACAAGTACAAGTTAGGTCGCCATCGACACGGCTCGACTGAGCTCGCTTACCCTTTCCGAAGGATAGCGCCTTTCTGGACTAAATATTGCAATCTAGCGATTTAATGGTGAGCAATGTCGGCATCCGCTAGAAGGTGAACTACGCCTACCGATTCTCGCAGATATGAACACCCGCATCATTCGTCTTAATGTACGCTGGCCTCTTCGACCAGTCTTCGCTGTCGGCAGGCAGTTTCACCTAAGGCGCGAGCTACCGTAAGCGTCATAATCAAAGGCCATTGGCTGAACAAACCTTCATTATGTAGGATCTCGGTGCGATCACGCTAGAAACGAGCGGTTTCCGAGCCAAACCATACCGAGCTGCTCCTCGGAGAGTAGCCGTGTCAGCATCAACCGGCCGGGCGATGACTTTGATACGGGAGGCGAACCGTTCCTAAGAGATGAGTATAACGTCAACTCTCCACCTCAGGCAACTGCTGTTCGATGTCAAGTACCTCGACCCTCTGTTTCAAATATTCGCTTCCTGCGAATCCTCCGACAAGCAATAGAGCATCGATCCGCTGATCGACCTTTCGCGTCTGGTCTTCGATCAATGCCAGAACCTGACGTTCAATAGCTTTATTTCTAGCCTTCCACGTGGTGGTTAACAATGAACTACGTACCTGCTCAACAACAGGATCAAAGCTGCGGGAGAGTGAGGTTGATACTGATGAACTGTCCAGACTGATACGTACACTTCGCGTCGCAAAAGCGCCCCAGGAATGGACAGTTGTCCGTCATACAGACCCACGCTCGGGTCATTGGGGTCTTCAACATTGAAGCAGGTGAAGTGGAACATGTTTTCTGACAAGGAGTTGAGTCCACTGCGCATGTGCTCAGAGAACTGTGGTTACCGTCATCACGTATGCCTCCATAATCGAGCTTGTCCGTCTCGCTAAAAGAGTGCACTGTTGAGAAGGGGAACGCGTTCAGAAGGGCTAGGCTCGCTTCGAGAATGAAATGCTTACTGAAGTTTGCTAACGACGCCGCGTCCAGATGGGCGGGGTGATCGGCAAGGAGCTACAATGAATTGGACGGCTTCCATATGACCCGCACATGAATTATTGTCCAACATACCGTCTTTACGAGCTCTCGAAACCTCAAGTCCAAGAAAAGACTTCCACAGTTCGCACCCGACCTTGCTGCAATCTCTGCAATCTCGAGATTTGTCATTTGCCCGATGATCTGCACCCGTGAATTTCGTGTGAGAGCTCAAATCAGGGAACTGACTTTGTATACGGCCAAATCGACGGTACCACCTTTGTTTCGTTGAGTTACACGTTAGCCGATGAGATGCGGACTACGAAGGCCACCTCACCTCCGGCGTCACAAACTATGAAGTTCTGCGAAGGTTTAAGCTTGTGCAGATCAGTAAGGTACGCGCAGTGCACGGCAGCAGCTTCAGGTTCTGTAATTATGCGAAGGCGATCGCGCCACTCTCTATCGCCAGCCCGGGCGCTTTGGACGAGACCTGCAGCAATGGCCGCATCGCGCATGATATCACAACCTTTTGCATCCCAGGCCGCTGGTACTGTTAGCCACACGTCGGCAGAGTCTGTTTGCCATGGTCAGTAAAGCCTCTCAAACGATCAGATATAACGAACTGAGGTCCGCAACAGCTCCAATTTCCCGCGTTATTTCATCCTTAGCGTGTTCCCACAGGCAACCGAGGAAATCGATGATGAGATCGATGGCCCTCTTGCCTGGCTATGGTATGGACTGAGCGATAATCTGCGAAGAGAATGGTGGCACGTACCGGTAAGGGTGGGAGACGAGGATCGACAGCTGAATGATCGCGTAGAGCATGTGGCTCCAAGAAGAGTTTGAACCATTCGCATTTCATTGTATCGGGTATAGGGCCGGCGTTCTTCGCTTCAAGACCCCATGCCATGACGCGACCATCTGCGTCGTACAACAGACAAGTGGGAATCTGTTTCATGAAATGTTGAGATTCAGTGTCTCTGCCGACAAACGAAATCCGACACCTTTCGGAAATTCTCAAAGGACCCCGGCCAACTGAGGATCTGTTGCACCTTCCCGCCCGCTATACGTGATGATCCATATGCCTAGCCGACGCCACGTTGAGAACCACGTGCATCACAGTAGAAGATGAGAAACTGACGACACCAGAGAAGGTAGTTCCTCAATAACGAGCAAGTTTAATGGGAATCTACTCGAGAGAGCTGTCACGTACCAAAGTCAATAGAAACTGACATCTTCCCTTCGTCTATTGAAGCAGAATTGGCCGTTTCTGGGCGCCCGACCGGAGAGGTCGTCATTGGTGGCGGAGACCGCGGAGACAGCGAAGGAGCATACGGGCTCGGCGGTACACCAAAATTCGACTGTCGCATTGGGTCATTCAGATACGAGCCGTTCATTCCGTTCATCATCGACCCAGGTCGCCCATTGAATGTGCTCGTCTGGCCAGGCGAGGATGGCCGGCCCTCCCATGACTGCTGCTGCTGGTGTCCATTTTGCCCATAGTGCGCTGTTGGCGGAGAAGGTATTGGCTGCTGTTGGTACCCCGCCTTGGGGCTGAGATCCGGGATCGGACCAGGCTGCTGAGATACAAATGCGGGGTTGAACTGCGATACAGGTCGGTTGCTGGGGGTATTACTGGCTGTGTTCTTCGCCTCGCCGCAGCAGCTCATTGTTCAAGTCGTCCAAGGAATCGAACGGTTGGAGGAATGGAACGACGTCCAACAACCATGTCACAGAATGACAGACAGGGCGCTAAATTAAACCATGACCCTGGTGGCAGTGTTCTGAATCCCGACGCTGCCGTTGATGCACCCACCGCCTAAGTACCGTCGCGCCTGCCAAATATCCTCTGGGCGTCGAAAAATAGCCGAGGACGCCCGACACACAGAAGTATTGATTCCGAGAGCAGCGTTTGTCGCGACAGCATCGGCTTATCCATGATCTTTGGATTTCGAGAACCATGTGTAACAAGACAGCTCTCAAGTTCTCGTTGACTGGCATATATTTTGTAGATGGTTCTAACCGAACATGCCCCCCGGTTCCACAATCAGAGGTGAATGCCATTTCGGTGAGCATCAGGATTTCTGATCTAGGCAAATACCCTCTCCAGCTGCACCAGTACGTCCAAAATAGCAAGATAAGTGTACATGTTATCCGGACATCGCCCAGATCAATAAAGCATTCTTATTCTCTGATACACGTCGAGAAGCTATTCCGGTGCCACTTGAAGAACAGCAGACGAACAGAAGTGTCAATATGTGGTATAGGACGACTCGGTATATAATTGCAACATGGTAAGGTCGTGTTCGAGTCATTTGAACAAACATCATTCTAAATAGCTTTCCACGGTGATGGATGAGGATGGATGATATTCTACGTCGAGTCACTCGTAAAACGATCATCACATTGCGCCACGAGTCCGTACATAGGTGCGGGGCACTCTAAGATCCTTCGAAATAGTGGACCTAGACTAGGTATCACATGGCTTAAGCTCAGAACCACTTCAGTGTGATACGATACCGCGTCACCCCAGCGTGGTACATACCGCAGGCGTTCGGACAGTTCCGAAGAGAGGAATATATGGAGAGAGAAGCGGAGGTGAATTGGCACGAAGAAACTTTGTAGAGAAGACCCGTGTGTGAGATGATGCAAGGCAAGGCTTAACCATCAGGACCTTGTTGCGTATGAACACAATGACCACGAAGCTCGTTCCGCACGTATTCTGAGCAACAGTTTACATGTAGAGATGCGAGGTAGCAGGAGTGTTCCTAGGGTCATCCACAGATAATCCCATCATTTGTTGAAGTACTGTAGCAATCACCAGGCAATCACAGACTTTCATGCAAGCAGAACCAGGCGACTCAGGGCGACAACCTCGGAGTTTGCCCAATTCTGAGTGGCGGAAAGAGCCGGTAGGACACGAGCAGGTCGAGTGAGAGCTGGGCTCCCATCTAATTCGAGACTTGTATGGATGTAAGACAGGATAGATCTGCAGGTGAACGTTTGAACTTGTAGAAGATAGAAGTCTAGAGGTAGCCAAAGCGCTTCTAAGTTCTAACTCTTTGGCTCGGTTATGTGTGCTTACCAACAGTGACATTCAACCCCTGAAAGCGTCTTGAGAGTCACAAGAGTCACTACGACTCCTGCAACTTCAGCACACTGTCTGGAATGACCGGAGATGTGAGGAAGACCGCGCCACGGTCTGATTGTGAACTTCAACACAGGAGATCGCCATCGGAGTTTGAACTGCATAGGGTCCGTGCTCTTTTCGGAAGACCGTGTTTGTTCCACCGCGACATCCAACACGCCTCCATAGCAGCATCACAATTCGTTATGGTCGCGTCTCCCGCGACAGCCGCTCTTTCGCGCCGTCTCACCCAAATTGGCCAGAACTGGTCGCCAGATCTCCTCCGCAGCCAAGTCCAGTTCGGGAACTTTTTGCAGACATTAGCAAAGAACCCGAATCTGACGCCAGAAGCCGTCGATGCAGCCGCTGCCCTTCAGAATAATGTGATGATGAAAAAGGTGTGCCCAGACCAGACTTCTCCCGCGAAAGGTCTTCCCCTGTTCTCATCAACGCGTTTCTGTCTATAGTACCCGCTTTCCAAAAAGATGCTGAGGCCTGCGTCTTCACCACACCATTACGAGCGACTCGTGGAAGGCATTGAAAAGAGCTCACAAGGCATCGGCAGGCCCTGGTGGAAGAGGTTCTTTGGCGTGTGGTAGCAGTGTCACCTCTCGACGTATTCATTTCTTCATATTATCCGGACCCCCCTCCCCGGAATAACAACGAGATATTCCCAAGGAATGTATGTATATTTATGCGTCGGAGGAGTACGAGTGAATAGAGTATAACAGTCAGTACAAGTAAAACCTGGGAAATCGCGCTGAGGACACTGAGAGCGCCCATGTGCTTGAAACACCGTCGATAAACTCTAGTGTACGGCACCGGTAGATAGATGCCAATGTGTCGGTAAAACCTGGGAAAGGTTTCCCTACCCTCCAAACTCCCTTCAATCCGACTCGAGAATCTCATCTTCACCTTTCCGGGCCTGGTGTTCAGGTGAGTTTCCGATTATATTCAGTTGAGCGACAAGCACATACCTTCTCGACGAGATTCCGCCGCTTCTCCCTAGCCTTCACCTGCACTTTGACATACCGCGCCAATGGAGAGTCTTCCACCTTGCCCTGTAGGTCCCTCTCCCACGATGCAACATTGTCCTGCTGGGCGGGTGCAATTTTGAGATTCTTCCGCCGTGCCTCCACCCATTTGGAGCTCTCCTCCACGCGCTCAATCAAAGTCTTCAGCAGGGAGAGGTCCTTCCCACCCGATGACCCTTTCTTCACGCTGCGCCTCAGCATCACAATGATCGGGATGACTATTTCGGGGAAGGCAATTTGACCTTGGACCGCCGTGCTGGCGAGCCACTCGGCTAGGAGGAAGGCCGACTCGTCTATCAGACCTTCCGCGTACACGCGGGTCTTGAGGTACTGTTGGGGTGCCCGGATTTGAACCTCGAAATCTAAAGGCCGGAGGGTGCTCGATTTGAGGGAGGATGCCGAGAGGGTGCTGGTGAGAATGGGGAGAAGATACGGAGATATTGGGACGTAGATGTGAGTATGACGGGTCAGGTGTAGAAGGGAGCGGATGATGTGCAGGTGGAAGGGATGTGAGCGGCTGCTTGAAATGAGCCTAGAGTGAAAGATGGTAGATTGACGTGAGTATGTATTGTGAAGGGCGAGCGAATACTCACTTGATGGCACCGAGACTGATCTGGACCACAGGATAAATGAGAGGCTTGAGTTCGCTCGCCTGGCCGGTTTGCTGCTCCATCTCTGCATCACACGCGCGTGCAAGTACCAGGCACCAGAAATCGATCGAATGGACGTATTGCCAGTTATACACCTGCTTGTACGCTTCCTGAAACGACCCCATTCATGGAAATACCACAAACACCGGGACGAGCTGGCTTACCTTGGTTTTGATTTTCATGCTGTTCCGCAAGTGGATGGCCAGTTGGCGGATGTAGCCAAAGGCGAGCTGATATGCCGCCGCATGGTCCAGGCTGAATATTTCAGAGGCGGAGTTCTTCATCAGATTGATAGCAGGCAAGGTATAAACGCTCGTGGACTTGGACGACCGGACGAGTGTCAGATATGTTCCCTGAGAAGAATATGAGCTCCAAGGACTATGTGAATGGGGCATATTGTACCTTGAGCACATTATCCATGATAGAATCGTCTGTGGCCGATGCGAGTTTTCGGACCGCAAGGAAGGCGGCAATTCGTATGCTGTCATCAGAACTCGAAGACCAAAGTTCCAGGCATTTCTTGGGAAGAAAGGGACCAAAGTCAGGTCCACAACGAGTTCGTCGGAGATCACCAAATCATACCTTCAGGTAAAATTTTACCGTTTTTCTGCTACTAACCACATACGGGATGATCTTCGCGCTCTCCGTGACAGCCAATTGCATCATCTCATTATCGGTCACCTGCGAAAAGAGATGGACGACATTGTGAAAGTAAGACAGAATGAGTTTCTGGAGTGTCTTCAACTTCGGAGTCTGGGTCGGTGATTTGCTGAAGAAAGGGGACAATGTGAGGATACAGAACAACACATATGCAATTGCGCTGGCTTACAATTTGCCGTTGGGAAGCTTTTTGTAGGGGACGTGATGTTCCAGAACCACGGGCGTATACATGAGCGTTGTGGACACGAGTTTATTATAGACTGAAAGCGTGTTAAGAAAATCTTAGACGGCGAAGGCGGAACCGGCTTACCTGACGAGCTTTCTATGCTCCATGCGAGGACCTGGTCATCATCGTTCATGTGCACAGCGGCCCGGAAGGCAATGAGTAACTTTCGCAGGGCGCGCAGGGACCGATGTTCAAGTAAAGCCTTCTGCCATTTGCGAATGATGTCGTTCGTGAGAGCGGGCCTCTTCTGAGCTTCCTGCATGTCGGCGTCCTCGTCCCCGTCCTCGTCAGCGTCGTCGTCATCGGCCATATTAGCAGCATCGAAATCCAGGAGTTCCTTGTCGTTCTCTTGTAGATACTTGTAGAACTCGGGGTCTGTCTCGGCCAGCTTGGACAGCTCCATGAGATGATTCCGGCCTTCATCTAAGGATGAAAGGGTAAGCAGATAGAGGAGAACGTTGGGAGAGACCGACCGTCTTCCAACTCGTCGACATCAGCGAAGGATTCATTGTCGTCTGCAAGGTCTTCATCTTCATCCATGTCCTGGATGATTGTAAACATGGGTGATCAAGATAGTGGATCCGGTTTTCCTCACGAGGTCGTCGTCGTCTTCCCCGCCATCTTCGTCGCTACCGTCCATAAAACCAGCACCGAGGAAGTCATCCACCGTCATTTTACTGTCTAGATTGAGCTATGATGAAAGCCAATCTTTTGAGGTAGTTACCCCTTCTTTGTCGATGTTGAAGGCTCCTCAACCTCATCGACCTCCTCATCGACGTCGGCAGCGCCCTCGTCTTGTACATTGGCGGCCTTTGGCTTGCCTTTTGCGCCCTTTTTGTGTTGTTGCCGTTTGCGGACCTGCTGATGTTTCCGACGCGCCTCAATCGTCTTCTTGAGCTGGCCCGAGGAAGCGAACTTTTTGGTGGACTTTGCCGCCTTGCCCATGGTCGTCTGTAAGGAAATAAGCAGAGCACTGTAGTGATCGAGGTCGAAATATTTTGATGATGGCTGTGCTTATGGTTTATTTTCGTATTTTATTTCCAGTCTTAGTTAAGCGACTTACGCGCTTTGAACGCGTCCATCGACGTCGCCGACGATGGAATCCTTTTCTACGCTCCGACACGACCTCCTCGACCTCGTCCATGGCCGGCCACTGCAGAACGGGGAGCAGGGCCTTTTTGAGGCGCTCATGCAGCACCGGACGACGCTCTTCAACATTTTCGCCATTCCGCCACGAAATGCCAACGAACAAAAAGAAATACAGACTGGTGCGTGGCGCATCATTTATTCTGTTATCTTCTCACATTCCTGCAGGCAAGGTGTCGATAAACGGCAAGCAGGTGGCCATCAACCAGGACTTTGCCGCGCAGGTCAGCTTCATCTCGCAACAGCTTGACCTGTCCGAACGCTACGCTGCGGGACTCCTCCTTGACGTGGTCGCTGCCAATCCCAATCTCACCGCGCCGAAATATGTTGAGAGCATCGTGCTTGAATACCATCTTCGCCGCCGTCAGCTGGCTGACTGTCTGCGCCTCATCTTCGTAGCCGTAGGCCTCGCCGATCCAGCCGACAACTCGACCGTCGCGCGCATGCTGAACTACGCCAAGACTCAGCTTCACGCCGTACCAACGTCGCCCTCGCAGCGCACGCTATCCGCCGCTATCCTCCAAGAAATAGACTTTCTGGGAACAACGCTGGACGCTACAGAGAACGCGCGCAGGAATGCACAAACCAATACCGTCGCGCCGAGTCCTCAAAGTGCGTCTGCTTTTACATATGCGCCGCTCGGGTTCTGACTCTCTCAAAGCTGGAGGCGGTAGCTTTGGAACCGATGTCCTCGCCAATCGAAGCGAGTCTCTCAAATATGAGCGCCGACAGCTCGCAGAGACCCTCTACCTCATCGGCCGCCTAGGCATTCTCTCACCGCTGGATGTCAAGCACATCGTCGAGTGGCTTTTCAACAACCCCAACCATGCAATGACCTACTTCTTGCTCACCGCCCTCATGGCCCACTTCGACATCGTCGACCCCGCCACCCTTAGCAATTCACGACGCGACGAGCTCGCCAAGCACTCTCCCACCATCTCATACATGAAGACCAAACTGACCGCTCCCGGCTGGAAGGATCCTGGCCTGCAGGCCACTCTACTTATGAAGTGGACATTGTTTTTGACTGATGCTCGTCGTCGCGACGCCAGACTGGAGAGCGTCGACGGCTTCATGTCCAATCAATTGGAGGCCCAAATATGGGGCGCCGTCCAGGGAAACGCGTTCACTTTTATGGCATCCGCGGTAGTCCACCTCCAGCGGAAACAGGGCAGTCCTCGTCTTCCAGCTTTACTCCAGTCAATGGCTCTTGATCAGTTGGACAAACGAGATATTCCACCAGACGATTTCAAGTCTATTGTGCTGCAATCCTTCGCAACCCTTGTGCAGTCGTGTCTCATCCTGGCGCCCTCGGAGCTTCGAAAGATCAAGCAACGTCAAGAGGACCTTGTCCTAGCCAGTGCTCGTGGTGGTACTCGAGGTGGTCCTGCTCGCTACAACACCCCTCTAGCCGCGTCCCCGACATCCTCTCCACCCCGGAATGACATTGCCATGCTCTACTCTCTCCTTGGCGTTCTGTACACCAATCTTCCTCTGGACTCTGCCCTTCCTTTTTGGGGCTCCAGTCCTCGACATGCACTTTCGTATATGGAGGCTGCTGAAGTTGTCGCTGGCAAGCTCCCGGCCTTTCTGCAGTGGGCGGTATGGTCGGTTGCACCGCATGATACGACCATGATGACTGCGCTATACGATCTCCTCACCGGTCTAGCGACAGGGCAACAATGTAGCGAGTTGACGTACAACTTCATGGCGCGTGGAGGGATCGAGATTGTGCCGGATAGCACCATGCCACCGGCTTCTTCTGGAGGTGGCGCTTTGTCGTGGGACACGATCTTCAGTAAGCTCGACACCTGGGCTTCGAGTGGTGCTGCTGCCAGAGCACCACCTACACAGTCTCTGGGCCACGGCTTCTCTCAGAATCAACAACAATCGCCTCAGCATCCCGTCCTAAATCCCAAAGACGTCGTCATGGCCCAGTCCTTCCTCCATCTCCTCTCTGCCGTGGTCACATACTCTGTCTCTGTCCGTGCGGCCATTTCTTCTCACCACCAGTTCCGCGCCATCCCCACCATGATTTCCCTTATCCCGTTAAGCATCCCCCTAGAGCTCAAAGGCACTCTCTTTGAAACGCTCTCCGCATTCTGTGAGCCGGGGGCGGGAAGTGTGGGCGTCGAGATTTGCAAGGCGGTGTGGTCGCTGATGGAGCGGTACGAGGTGATCAACGTCCGTCCCGCGGCGCAATCGGGCTTCATGAACGTCAAAGGATTGGAGGTAGAGCTGGAGATTGAAGCCAATCATGGGATGTACCCTGCCACGATCCCCTTCCTCCGCCTCCTCTGCACTCTCATCCATACAGTGAAGCGCGTCTCTCTGCGCGATCGCATCACCGACCCCGGGACGCTGAGCACGATTCCGGACAACCTGGGCCAACCATATCGTCTGCCGGGCATTGGGCCCTTCGTTGGCTTCGTCATTGATACAGTCTTTGCGAACATCCCGAATCGGGAGTATGCGCGTGCCATTGATAGGTGGCAGCTGAATGATCTGTGTTTGTGCTTCATCGAGCGGTCGCTGGCTAGCTTCGACGTCGAGTCGCTGTTGGCGTCCACAGAGGCGGGCGCGTTGAAGGCGGAAAATCTCATTTCCCTACTGGCACATCCGGGATACGAGGTCATGAAGAGGATGCTGGCTGCTTCTCCGCTTCACCAGAGCATCACATCGTATATTGTCGAAGGTGTGGACGCGTTTGAGAAAAACTTTGCAGACGAGCAGCCGTGCTTCGCTAGCACTATCGTCCGGTCACTGCGGATAGTACAACGCGTGTTGGAGATCCAGGATATCTTCTTGGATGTCTTCGTGCCGTTACTGTCCGACTTTGACCTGGCTTCTTCCGTTGGTGTTGTCCATCCTCGATCTTATTACACAAAGTTTGATCAGTCCCTTTCCTTCGCCCCGCATTACATTCCCGCCCTCGCGTCCTATGTGGCGTATGCCGCTCACCCCGAGCTTGTCTTGCTTTCCGTGAAGATCATGTCAGCACTCTCTGCTTCATCGACGTTGTCCAACATGGCCGTGCTCATCACGCGGAGCGGCAATGCACATCGTATCATGTCAGGATATATCCAGATCCTGAAGTCCGAAACTTTGGAGGACGTTCTAACGGCCGAGGCTCTTGCAGACCAGAACACTGGCGCTGGGGCACCGGATGTCGACTCGAGCCTTGATTTGACGCAGGCCACAAGGCTGGCCGTGCTGGACCTGCTGATACAAAACACAGAGGTGAACAGGTCGCATCAGAGCTTTGCGCGTTGGCTGCTGTTTGGTAGCACCAAGAGGAACCAACAGATCGAAGATCCTAGTGCGCTGGGCTCGCAGCAGACGTGTGTCCATCTTGTCATCGAACTTTTGAACATTGGCGTTCCGAGGCTGAACGTGAAAGGGAAGGAACGACAGGCTGTACGGGGCACGCCTCTCTTCACATCTATCCCTGCGCTGGCTGAGAGGTGTTATCATATCATCCATTCGCTCTGTCTCGACCCGTCTACGTCAGAGTTGACGATGCGCTACTTAAGGACTCGAGAGGACTTCTTTGCCAGGCATGTTGCTGCCATTCCCATTCAAGGACCTCGGGCCAACGCTGAGCCCTTCATCGAGGTTGTGTATTCAGACGGGACCCGCATCCCGACTACCGTTGCCACCTTCAGCGCCTTCCTCCGTTCGCGCTCGTGGATATTCAGTCTAGTTGCTCTGGAGCTGCAGGTGCTCATGAACAAAAATCAGCACAAGGGTGTCGATGAGCTGCTTTCGATTCTGTTCAGCACACAACCCATCTACGACACTGATCCGGAGTGGGAGGATACTATCTTTGACACGTTCCGGGAGGTTGGGCAGTCCAATATGCGAATCATCGAGTTCCTGCATTCGTTGGCGTTTGATTGGTCCGACCACCTGACCGTCCAGCCGCTTGAGCTCAAATACCTCGCTCAGCTCCCGCTTCATTCCTGCACTCGCAAAGACATTTCGGGATGTGAAGTTATCGACCGGGCAGCTTTGCTTTCATTGTTGACTTCTGCTCGTCGCTCTCTCGTTGCTCAAAGCAAGATTGCCACTCCGGCGAACATGGAGCAGGTTGCGCTGGAGTCCCAGTATATTATGGAAAGCTGTGCGGTGGAGAATCATCGACGTGAAGTTGTCTTCGCTGCCGCGTCAGGATTCGAGTCATGGCGCAAAATGCTGGACATGGCTCTCAATCGGTGCTTCCACCGTCTTCCCCACGATCTCCGGGAGGAGATGCTGTTCGATCTTCTGCATATTCTACCGCCGATTCTTCATTCATCGGAGATTGAGGATTCGACGGCTGTACTCCTAGCTGAGATGACTTTGTCGGCTATCACCAAGCTTCGAGAAGACAGACAGCAGCAGCTGATCCTCTCGTCCATCTCCGGGGATCCTGAGAGTAATGTCCTGCCCGCCGAGCGACTCTACACCATTCTCAAGAACATTTTGGAGTGCATCGTCGACAATAGTCGTCTTGAACTAGTTCGGGGCAACTTGTACGCATCCATTGTCAACTACCTGCGCTTGATAGCTCCGCCGTCCTCTGTCCTCGCCTCTCAGGAGTCCAACGCCCTCTCTATGTCCATGTCCCTGGTGACCAGTACTCGAGACGTCTTCACCGGCGACGTCCAGGCTCCCGCTCGTACCACTGGGACTTCCCCGTTACAGGCAAACAGCCTAGCCTTGATGAAGGGTGGCCTCGAGCGCCTGGTGACGACAATTTCTAGGGATGCGATTGATGGCTCTGAAGTATGGAAGACGGTGGCGTTCATGTTGCTGACCTCTTTGTGCCAGCTATCGGCGGCGGAGAAGCAGTACCTCGTCTTGTCATACCTGGTCCGGCACGGTATTTTGACCAATTTTATCCATGCAATCGGAGAGTCGGACTTAGCTTTGCAGGCGGTTCTCAAACCTGATCCTGGTAAGTGGTTATACGTCGTAATTCTACTACTTCTATCAGTTTGACTAATATACTCAAAGATGACCTCAACGCGCTCTATGTCTATGAGGCGAAGATGTCGCTGTTCATACAGCTTGCCCACTCCAGACCGGGTGCGGAGCGACTGCTGGAAGCTAACGTCGTGTCTGTGTTGGGAAGGTGTGACTATCTCGATGCAAGGCCAGAAGGAGACCAAGATTTCATGGGCGCGTTTTCTTTTTGCTTTCTGGAGCTCCGTTTGACCTCAAATTCCGCACATTCTAGATCAGGACACATTCCTACCACCAGCTGTCCAACGTTATCACCAGCTCCTTATGCCCGCGATCGAGCTCGTGAACGCTATAGTTGCAACTCTAGGCTCTAAGCATGCTTCGGCAACGAACCAGGTAAATGCTCCTCGTTATCGCCGTAGCGAGGCAATCTCAACGCCGGGAAACAGGCACTAGATTTCTTGTCGAAGCACAGTCCGACTATCGTCATCTTGCTACGAAACGAAACGGAAGATCCTTCGCTGTCATTGGTGGAGGAGATTCATTTGTTGGTCACTCTTGCACACAATGTTCTTCCGGCCGTGCCCAAGACAGACTTGGTATGTCGGATCTCATTGAGATTAGTTTGGAAGCTGATACTTTCGTAAGGCCTCCACGAACTCTGGATTCGGTGCTATACATGCGGCTATTCTCGCCCTTTCACCGCAATGCTTGAGAATGGGGCGCTGGCTCGAAAGTGTGAAGCCTATCGCGGACGCGGAGATCATAGACTCGAGTACGCGTGCGACAGGTGTGTTGAGATAGGGCCGCTGGCTACAACCACATCTGACACATCGTACAGGCTTGGGTTCAGAAAGCAAGTTCAGTGCAGCCGTTCGTCAGAAGGAGCGTCTACTTCGGAAAGCTATTGTTGCATACTTGGGTGCAGCGAGTGACTTTACTGGTTAGCTTTTCCTCGCTTCTGTATTGGTTCCTCTTACAGACGGTCGTTCGCTTCAGAACCTGAACTTTATGTCGTATTGTCACCTGCCACTGCGGCCCCACGGATAGATGACCGCGGTTCTCATTTCATTGGCAAGCAGTCCTTGTTATTCACATTTTTTAATAAACTTATTCGTTTCACAGCAACACTACCAACTCTGGGCGACATGGTGCATGCGCTGTCGGACGTTCTAGGCGACCTCCAAGCTATTCTCCACCAGATGGCTTTCATAACCTCCGAGCTGGAGTCTCGAGAAAATGTTTCAGTCGAGAGCGCGCAGGATGTAATTCACTCTCAACGCTATTCCGAACGATTACTGACTTGAACCACAGGTTGTCACATTGGACCCCGCGGTTCTCCAAGAGCTCAACATCAATCAAAAGCGAACCCTTGTTTGCCAAGTGTACGAACAGATCGAGGAAGGGCAGAAGAAGGACGTGAGGATTGTCGTTCAGACGATGGAGATGATACTCTTGTTGCTCTGGCGACATACCATGTACTACTGTGAAGGGCAACAGGCGAAACCTGCTGAAGGGAAAAGCTACGCTATACGATTACTGTCGATGCCTGAGCCCGAGTCGTTCCGGCAAGAGATGGGGAAGAGTTTGCAGCCTGTTCTCCAGAAGCTGAGGGGAACTGTACGTCTTTCGACCCTGCCCGCTGTTGCTAGAGAACTGACCACCCCCTACAGAGACTCGGTGGCGAATGGCGAGACAACCAGGCGTATGTAGATATCATGGATCGCCGGTTGCGTGACACTGCTGGTCTGCACCAAGACGATAATGGGGATGAGGTGGCGTTCTCATAGTACTGATACTTGCTCCGAATGAACTACCGTTGAGATATGTAAGCACACTGTATTTTGGATTCTCATATAATGTATCATTTCACTTCATAGTTGTGCGATTGACAATTTAAGCTAGTCTGACTAACGTGGCTGAAGGAGGAAGGATGGGCTTCTGCAGAGAAGTGCACGAGCGTTTCCGTGTTTCGTGGAACTGCAGGCAAGAATCACCAAAAGGTGAGACTGATGATCAAGGGGATACATACACTGTTCCAGGTGGAGCAACAGTGCGCGTCTACGTGGCGGGCAATTCCGAGTGCTGTTGGATGATCTGCTTGATGGGTGGCACTCTGACCATGATTTTGCGCGTTGACTTTGAGTGCACTCGAGTAGATCTTTCAATTCTGCCCGACTGGACGTTGGTTCTAGGACAACCGCACGAAGACTCTTATATCCAACAACTCGATGCTTTTTACGCTTTTTTGGGATATTTCATTGTAGTTCGGTGCTATACGCTCTCTGTATCTACTACCAAACATTAATTAAATGCCAAAAGCTACGCGCTCCTACCCCATCATCAATAATTAGAGTAGTATGGGGGTATTGGTAGGTATGCAAATGCAAGTCTGAGTATGAATACATCTAGAGCCCATGGTGATATATGGCCTTAGAGCTCATCGTGGTCGCCATACACATCGTCGTCGTCCTCCGACGTCGGTGCACCGCCACTGTACAGTTTTGTCGTTATGGGGTTGACGACGCCCTGAACCTCGGCCAGCTTCTCCTGGAGATCGTCCTCGGTCGCGGTCTGGCCGTACTCGTCCAGCCAGTCCGTGGTCTCCTTGACGGCGTCAAGAATTGTCTTCTTGTCCTCGTCGCTGATCTTGCCGCCAAGACCCTCCTGGTCGGCGACCTGGGACTTGAGTCCGTACACGAAGGCGGAGAGGGAGTTGAGAGCTTCGATACGCTTGCGCTGGGCCTCGTCCTCGGACGCGAAGGCCTCAGCCTCAGCGACCATACGGTCGATCTCTTCCTGGGACAGACGGCCCTTCTCGTTGGTGATGGTGATGGATTCAGACTTGCCACTGTGGTCGTCGTGAGTACTCTGGATATATGAAGGCTTCGGTGTCACTTACGTTCCCTTGTCGGCGGCGGCAACCTTCATGATACCGTTGGCGTCAATCTCGAAGGTGACCTCAATCTGAGGAACACCGCGAGGAGCGGGAGGAATGCTCGAGAGCTCAAACTTGCCGAGGAGGTTGTTGTCCTTGGTCAACGAACGCTCACCCTCGAAGACCTGGATGAGGACAGTGGGCTGGTTGTCGGCGGCAGTGGAGAAGCTGCGGAAAGACAATGAACACATGTCACGGAAACAAAAATGGAAAAGACACGTACATCTGACTCTTCCTGGTAGGGATGACGGTGTTCCTGGGAATCAACTTGGTGAAGACACCTCCGGTGGTCTCAATACCGAGCGTAAGAGGGCAGACATCGACGAGGACGACGTCGGCAGTTCCTTCGGCACCAGAGAGAATACCACCCTGGACGGCAGCACCGTAGGCGACGGCCTCATCGGGGTTGATACCCTTGGAAGGCTCCTTGCCACCGAAGTATTCCTTGAGGAGCTGCTGGACCTTGGGGATACGAGTAGAGCCACCGACGAGAACGACCTATAGAGAATTAGCATTGAGAACGCAAAACGATAGAAGATCCCACTAACCTCATCGATGTCTTCCTTCTTAACGTTGGCGTCCTTGAGAACCTGCTCAACAGGCTTCATGGTCTTCCTGAACAAGTCCATGTTCAGCTCTTCGAATTTGGCGCGAGTGAGGGTCTCGGAGAAGTCGTTGCCGTCCTCGAAGGACTCGATTTCAATGCGAGTGGACTGCTGGTTGGAGAGCGTCCTCTTGGCCTTCTCGACCTCGCGCTTCAGTTTACCCATGGCGCGGAGGTTGGGTGTGACGTCGGTGCCGGTCTTCTTCTTGTACGACTTGACGAGGTAGTCAATGACGCGGTTGTCGAAATCTTCACCACCAAGATGGGTGTCACCGGCGGTGGCCAGGACCTCGAAGACACCGTCGTCGATGGAAAGGAGGGAGACATCGAAAGTTCCACCACCGAGATCGTAGACGATGATCTGGGATTCACCACCCTTCTTGTTGAGACCGTAGGCGATGGCGGCAGCGGTGGGCTCGTTGATAATACGGAGGACCTGGAGACCGGCGATAGTGCCGGCGTCCTTGGTGGCCTGACGTTGAGCGTCGTTGAAGTCTGAAAGAAAAAAAAATTAGGACGGAACAGAGAAAAAGAAGTGGAGCGCAACGCACAGGCAGGGACAGTGACCACGGCGTGGGTGACCTTTTCACCAAGGTAAGCCTCGGCAGTCTCCTTCATTTTGACGAGGACCATGGCGGAAATCTCCTCGGGAGTGAAGTCGCGGGTCTCGCCCTTGTACTCGACGGAGATGGCCGGCTTTCCGTTCTTCTCAGAGACCTTGAAGGGCCAGTGCTTGATGTCGCGCTCGATGTCTTTGTCGTCCATTTTGCGGCCAATGAGGCGCTTGGCGTCGAAGACCGTGTTCCTGGGGTTGGAGTGGAAGGCGTTCTTGGCAGAGTCACCGACGAGGCGCTCCTCGTCGGAGAAGGCGACCCATGAGGGAGTGATACGGTGACCCTGGTCGTTGGCGATGATTTCGACACGTCCGCCGCGCTGCACACTGTGAACGGGTCAGAAAAGCGCGCCGACAGCGAGTGAGAGTGGCGCGTACCCAACGCAAGAGTATGTTGTTCCAAGATCTGCGCTGTATGTGAGCGGATATGGCGGAGCAGAGCAGGAAAAATGGCTCACCGATACCGATGACAGTGCCGAATTCACTGGTGGCATCGTCTGCTCTGACTGAACAGAGAAGAGCAAGGAAGGCAAAGAAGGCAAAGGAGAGGCAAGAGGCCATCCTTCGTGTCGACCCCATGGTGGTTGATGAAGAGAGAAATGCGGACGAGGTCTAATTTGCCAAGTTCTTTATATAGGCAAGCTTGACGTGTCGTGATACGTGGCACCCATCATTTCGGCAACCGCCGGCAGCACATTGATCAGTCCTCTCCCTCTTTCCTGAACTTTCTCCAGGGGGTTTCCAGCCGATAAGTCCGTGAAATCCACTGGTCGTGGGGGGTACCCTTAGTCAGCAACCCCGGTCCACGCGCCAGAGCCTGAGCGCCTCTGAGCGCTTGCTTCAGCGCCGCGAAGTTCCCCGCCGTGAATGTAAACATCAATTTGAGGTGCAGGGGAAATACTACCAGTGTCACCTTATGCTGCCGATTGCGCTATGCTTCTAAGAGAGGTTCAATCTCTGGTCTAGGTGGTGATACATTGATGACAAGGCCGTTAGCCTGTCTTGGGCTGGGAAACTTGGTTACACTTCAATGTATGAAATTCTTCAATTGTATAGACTAGTATGTACCTCTAAGGAGGAGCCAAGAAAGCAAACACTTGCAAGAATATGCAGACACGGCCAAAGGACCCCCAGCGTAACCCTAATTTCACGGACTTACCGGCCGCAAGCCCCCCGACTTTCTCCTCTCATTTCCCCGAATGTCGCCCGTTTTCACCTGCTTCGCGCCAACTTGGAAAACATGCACGCATGCGCCACTCTCCTATCGGAGGTAGCGTCTATAATACGTGTCAAGTCGTGTCGTGTATACCCCGCAAATCAGCAGATCACTTTGCCATCCTTCTGCACCGAGTAGTCATTATAGTCATAGCACTTCACCACCGTCGTCCACGACAGGCAAGTTGTGTCGCCCTCCTTCCATCACCGGTATGGGGCTCCCGCAGCTTGCTGCCGATGTCTTGAGTAATACTAACACATCGCCTGCGAATGTTTGTTCTGAATCGTGTAGTCAATGGTGTGGTGGCGCTGAGCGTTTTCATCACCTTCAGCACAGCTTAGACAAGTCTCCCTCCTTTCTCAAACATCTCATGCACCATTGCCTGTAAGCTTCTTTGATTGAGCTTGCCTGGAGTTCGCCCGAGGAGACGCGTCAGTCGCACTGGGAGATTCCGAGTCCAGCAGCTCCATCAGACACCCAACGACCTGTATGCCTTCTCTGAGTCTTTGAGTCATTGAATTCGGACTGGGCTATTGTCTGATGTCTCGTGATCGCTGCCCGTTCGAGGACATTCTCCTCGAGAACGTATTATCAACTTTTGTTCAAAGCGCGCGCGTGCCGAGACAATCCTAGTCCCTGATCTTCAAGATAGCTCTCTGCAACATGAGACTACCATTTACAGGCAATGGATAGTGGTGCAGGCGAGGACAGCCTCTCGTCGGATTCACAGGCGAGATCGGCACCTAGTGATATCCTGTCGGTACCGCTATTCCAGAGACTCAATGAGCCATAAAGTGTGACGGGTCAGAAGGGAACCCAAGAGCTTGCTTAGCAAGTGGTGCCGACATGACGATGCGACAAAGAGTTGTTACAGCTAATTGCATATCGATACTTGGGCCGCGTCGTTCAGCAACTCGAGCGGCGGAGTTCGAAATTCAAGGAGCCGCCGACCATGCCGTCAGTCCATCCAACCAAGGTCGACCTCTCCTGCTGCTGCTCACAGCTTCAAGGCTCTCGAGGAGGGTATTCAGCGCTAGGAGACACCATCCGGCAAGCAAAAATGGCTCAAATAAGGCGGTCGGCTGCATAGACCGTCAGCATTGCCCTGCGATGATCAATGACCGACGTTAGTAGATTCCAGGTAGATTCAGTGCTAGGCTTGGTCATCGACAGGGCTCAAAGAAGATTCAGATGAGTGTAGCCAGGGCTCGCGTACTCAATGGCAACCGACACGCAGGAGCACGCTGCACGCGTACGGTCGTGTTCAACGTTTCAGTTTGAGTATTTTGGGGCACAAAGTAACAGGAAACACGTGCGTATCGCCGAGGCCTATTATATAAATGACACCGCCACGACTTCTTGCTCTCCTTCTCCCACCATGTCCGGCGTAATGTACCGCCAGTACGTCGGCGAGCCCGACCTTCCGCATGTCATGGCCCTCGTCCAAAACGAGCTCAGCGAGCCCTATGTCATCTATACCTTTCGCTATTTCCTGCATCAGTGGTGAGTGCCGTACCAGTCCCATGCTGGCAGTGGTCGTGTGACTGACATGCGTCGCCTCCACAGGCCGCATCTCTCCTTCCTGGTCAGTGCACACCCCGTGCGGGCATCCGTAGATGGCTCACACACCGACGACAGGCGTATCCCAGTGATCCAGGCAACTCTGACCCCATCGGCGTGATTGTGTGCAAGCAGAGCATGCACCGCGACATCTATAACCGCGGGTACATTGCCATGCTCAGCGTGGACAAGGCATGGCGTAAACGAGGCATCGGTTCGTCCCGTCCCCCCTCTTCATAGCCGCTCTCACGCGAACTCTCAGATACTTAAAACCATCACCTTTGGTGCGGTTTTCTGTTTTCTTTTTTCCCTTTATCCAGCTAGTGCGCTCGTCCGAAATTCGATTGAGGCGATGAAGGAGGAGGGCGTTGAGCAGGTGTGTTCAAGTCGTGGCTTCAGGGGTCGCAAGCCTCCCTGACGTGGAATCGCTCTAGATCGTCCTGGAAACCGAGTACGACAATCATGCCGCGCTCTCGTTATACGAATCCCTCGGCTTCATTCGCGAGAAGCGTCTCTACCGGTTCTACCTTAACGGCAAAGATGCATTCCGCCTCGTGCTCTCCGTCCCCACCGATGGGACATCCCGCAAGACTATCAGGGCTACCGCGTATCGAGCCATCAAGGTCTCGGAGTACAGCGATGATGAGGACAGCGATGATAGTGTGTCCGAGCGCTGAGTCACCTTCTTTCTCTTCTATCTCTTTCCCGATTGTCTGCTATCTATTGTTTTCACGCTCTGTAACCTCTGTACCTATACGTGCTTACACCCTCTCGGCTCAGTCTCTTTGCTACATTAGATCCATTACATCTACTTACTGAATACATTCTGCATGAATGCGTACATCCTCTCCATCCTGCAGTCTGGTTCCCTGTCGAAAAGGTGATCTGTATCTTCGAGCTCGTCGTACTCGACTCCAGGGACAGCGGCTGCCACGTCGCGAGCTTGACTTGGTGGCACTTTGTCATCGATAGTCCCGTGGACAATATATGTCGAGGGGAGAGTGAACGAGCCAGACTTGAGGGCCGGCGCCACGCTGTACGATGAAGGTGGGATAGACGTCCCGCCCAACAAAAGCTCGGCTAACAATGCCCTGTGTACAGTCAAAATAATGCTCCTCGAGAGGTGAACTGACCCACTCTTGCACCATGTAAGAATAGAATATCGCCCGAGGACTATCACTCGCCGAGAACGCGACCTTCTCCCCATCTGGGTCGAGAAACGCGCCGAGTTCGCTCTTGTCAATCACTGTCGTCGACGTCCATCTTCAACTTGAGTAGAATACGGAGACGCGGAAGCTCAGACTTACCACGTCCAAAGTATGACACAGGGTGCTGCTTAGTAGTCCAGAACGGATCCTCCAGATCCGTAATGGGGTACAGCGCCGCTATGCCCTTCACCTTGTCCCCAGGCGTCCACTCCAACCCGCTTGCTCCAAACCCTATTCCTGTACCGCACAGGAGCGACAGCCAGCCACCCGCAGAGCTCCCGCTCAGGATGAGCTTGTTGACATCGATCCGGTGTCCTGTGGCGTCAGCGAACGCCGGCGTGAAGAGGAATTCGATCGCGTCTTTGCAGTCGGATAAGATGGCTGGGAATCTGGATTGGGGCGCGAGGCGGTAGTCTGCGGAAATGAAACAGATGTTGTGGGCGCGGGGAGATGAGAGCTGATGTGGGCTCGCCGCTGAAGGATACAAGTATGTCACTGAGTGATTCTGTACCGTTCATTGGGATTATCTTACCTTTCCTAGTCCCCTTTCAATTCTGGGTAAGCCAATCAGATGTAATGCGAGCCCACTTTGGGCGAGGCAACCACTGAGATGAAGCGGGGCACAACTCACGAATCAGACCGAACACTGAGAACAACGTTGGTATTCGTAAGAGTGAGCCAAAAGGCAGCAAGAGCGGGGGAACGGTGTGTGAGTAAGAGTCGAGGAACTATGGGGTCGATATGGTAGGAAGAGAGATGCGAGCCCGCAGGCGAGTAAGTAAGTAGTGTGATCGAATGTGTCTAAATACGGATATTGATGTACGTGATCGAGTGGTTGAGGCGAGTAGCTTTATACTCTCCCCACCCTACGAAGACAGGCTCCGGGCCAGCCAAACATCCAGAGCTTCGCAATCTTCAAGGTCTCGTCCGGGCAACCACTCGTCATGATCTGGACCGTAGCCGCGCCAACGCACTAGGTACTGTTTGCCCCGGCCTCGCTTGCGCTCATCCAAGATGCTATCAATATAATGTTCGGACATGCCCTCGGCAGTAACGATAGGTCCCGGTTTTTGGTACTCTCGTTGAGGGAACAAGGTAGCATCGTTCGGTACAAACTTGCGCAACTGGTCCACGTAAAATGTGTTGAACTTCGCACCGGGCAAATCTAGGGTGTATGAAGAAAGCTCAGGATTCGCGCGGGTCACAAGGTAAGGACCGTCCTGGCGAGGCATAAACTTTGCGACACGGTCTTTGTGTCCAGCTTTGTAATCCCGTCGGCGGTTGAATGTAGTTAACATAACACGATCGCCAACCGAAAAGACGGGCGGGTCCCCTCGATGACGGTTAGATTGGTGAGCCTGATCCACTTTAGCGCGAAGCAGATTATCCTGCGCTTCCAGAGTATCGATGGCCAGACGCTGAATTACTTCAGCAGCGGTAATAGTCTCGACATCATCTGCAGCTGTAGCAGACACTATTGGAGGTACCAGTCGAGGTGAGCGGCCCATTTTCAGTTGGAACCCAGAGAAACCTGTGGAGATGTTCACAGTATTCATGATACCGAACCGAACGCGTGGTAGCGCTTTCACCCAGCCTTTCTGGTTGCGGTCTACGTGGTATCGCAGCGCCTGATTGATCGTCTTGTTAGAGCGCTCAGACAAGCCATCGGTCTGCGGATGAAACGATGAAGACATAGCTAAGCGCACACCGGACAACCTATGAAGAGCCTTCCAAAACTTCGAAACGAACAGTTTGTCACGGTCAGATACGATAACGTCCGGTAAGCCGTTTTCGCAGTACCAGTGGTTGAAGAAAACCTCAGCGCAACCTTCAGCATTCATATCCATGCGAATAGGCACAATTCGAACATCAGAACCCAAACCATCGGACATGGACATGATCCCATTGAAGCCCTCGTCCTCAGGCAGCGGACCGACAAAGTCAAACGCTACAGATGAGCCGCGACCATCGGGCAACGGCATGGGATGCAAAGGTCCAGTTGATCGTTTTGTAGTCGACTTGTTTCGTTGACAGTCCTCGCAGCCAGCAATGTAACCATCTTCCAGGTCACGCCGCATGTTCGGCCAATAGAAACCATCGCGTAAGTTCTCATACGATTTGGCGGCGCCGAAATGACCTAAGGCATCATGGCACAAGTGGAACAAGTCTTCGCGGATGGAACCGACGCGTGGGACGAGCAGACGGTCACCAATGAACTACAGCCCATCACGTTCAGACACGGAAGGTAGGATCCTCTGGCCTGACACGAACTTTTCGCAAAAAGAGTCGTACGCATAACCCTCGCGAATCGCGGTCAAGAGACGGGTGTCAGCGCTCAGCGTAATCTTCGTTTGAATGGCGTTAACTGAGCAACGTTCCAGCCACGCTTGCCAACAAGGGATCTCATCCGCCTCATAGTCCAACACGGGTGTGTCGTCAGGCGGTAAACGTGACAAGGCATCAGCAACAGTGTTATCCTCTCCTTTGATGTAAGAGATGGTCATATCGTATTGAGCGAGGGCCTCTAGCCAACGAGACTGCCGGCGCGATAAGTGCCGCTGTTTATCGAAATTTTCCAGTGTTTTGTGGTCCGTGTAGACCTCGAACTGTTCTCCCAGTAAGTCAGCCTTCCATTTGTCACACGCGCGAACAATCGCTAACATCTCCTTCTCATGAACAGGGTAACGCAGTTGTGCACCTTTCAGCTGCATAGAATCGTAAGCGACCGGTCGAGCGGTCTCCCACGTCGGGCCCCACGACAGAACAGCTCCAGTCCGCAGATCACTAGCATCGGTAGTTACCCAAATTTTGTTATCACCCGGCGTCTCGTGGTTTATAACAGTTAAACAATCGGCTGACAATACTAAACGTTTGATATGCAAGAAGGCATCATTCAGCTCGTCAGTCCAACCGGGCCAGTCGGAGTCCTTCAACGACGAAACGGGCGACAGCACAGCAGTGTATTCGGCGAGGTTTTTAAGGAATGAAGCAAGATATTTCACCAAGCCTAAGAACGATTTAACGTCACCCGGCTTAGACGGTTCAGGCCACTTGACAATCCGTGCAACCTTAGAGTTGTCCGGCTCAATGCCGTCCCTTGAGATTCTGTGACCCAAGAATGAAAGCTGCAGCACGAAAAATTCGGACTTCTTCTCGTTACAGAATAGTTTATGTTCCCTCAATGCAGCAAGTATAAGTCTGACGTGCTCTTCATGCTCGTCCTCAGTTTGCGACCAGATAATAATGTCGTCCAGATAGATGTGACAAAACTTTCCAATGAATGGTTGAAGAGCAGCATTCACCCGGCGCTGGTGTATGGACGGCGAGTTCTTCATACCTTGAGGCATCACCAACCATTCATACAGTCCGAAAGGAGTGTTCACACCAGTGTACTTCACAGAATCGGGATGCATCTTCGTATGAAAGAAGGAGTCAGTCATATCCAGTTTAGACCAAATGGCGCCCTGTGCAGCATCCGCAAGAATGTCATCCACCCGTGGCAGAGGGTAGCGATCCGTCTCAATACCGGCATTCAACTGCCGATAGTCGTTGACCCAGCGCGGAACAGCTTTAGGATCAGCCTTTGGCACCAAGAACGACGGGGACGCGTACGCAGATTGAGAAGGACGGATACGTCCTGCATCCAGATGATGCTTGATCAATCCTCGCCACGCATCCTTGTACTTCCTCGGGCAGACGTAGTTACGATTGGCAATGATTAGATTTGCGTCCTTCAGACGAATCTCGCAGAGCACATCATCAGGCATCTCATCGACATATGGCAGCGGTTGGAAGATTTCGATATAATCGTTCTTCACCTTGAGGCCCCGTTGGCGGAGGCGATCCTCATATGCCAAATCCACGATGCGGTTGCGGATAGCACCAACACAGTTGTAATCAATGACACGTTCACACGTCGAGTCAACAAAGACCTTTCGAGCAGCCAAATGGCTCTTCAACTCCTTCATATGATCCTTGAAATCCTTCTTAGTGTCTCGCACAGCGTTCACAACATATTTATAGTAAGCCCGACGTTTACGGGCTACATTGAAACAGGAATCATCGGTAGGTAAGGGAATACAGTGCGGCTGAGGGTCGGTAGCTAGGAGATCAAACTGAGTATCGAAATGAACGGCAGTACGGAGCGTAGCGTCAACAACAATATGGTTCTGAGCGAGGAAAGGGAGTCCAAGGATAATATCGGTACACAAGTTCGGTGTTATTACAGCCTTGACTGTCTTGGAAGACCAGTGTCCGGCAACGTCGCGGCAGCGTAACTTAACAAATTCGGTGAGAGTAGAAGACGAGTCGGCGTTCGAGGTGGCAGTATCGATTTCAATATTTCGGTGCAATTTGAGGCGCTTCAGATTTAAACGGTCGACCAAGTCCGCGCGGATTAAGACTAGTGGTGAACCATGGTCAATCATCGCATTCAAAGTAGCAGGCCCAACAGCAGAAGGGGAGAAATCATTGACCAGGCAAGGCCACATCAAATGCGGTACGGACATGGGTTCCTCACGGACACCGGCAACAGCAACAACAGCAGCGATAGGACTCACCTCAGACGGTTCACCGTAGTCGACATTGTCACCATCGTCATCTACATCGGCAGCGTCGGCGGGAATCACGATGAAATCATCCCCAACAGCAGCAACAGTAGCGGTAGCGGTGTCCAGGGCCTCAGGCTCCTCCCACTCATTTAAATCCTCTTCGTCATCCTCGTGGCGTGCGGGTGAACCATGGAGAGACAAGGCGCCTCGAAAGACGGAAGGACCGGCTTGAGGTCTGGCGGGAGAGGTGTTCGACAAGTGCTCAAAGCGCCGAGCCGGTAGCTTCCCCGCGCGGCGCGTAGAAATTGAGCGGTCACGGACATCGTCTGAACGACGGTGTGTGCTGCGGGATTGAGAGCGGTCCAACGATTTCTTAGCGGCGTCACTGGGACGGGCACCACTGCCAGAGCGAGCGCGAGAAGGATCGCGGGACTTTGATCGGCCGTTGTTGTTGGCGTCGCGCATAAGTCGATCAAGCGGGCGCTCTCGCGAATCGGCACGTAAGTTCGACAGAGAACGCGTGTTCACGATGCCAATCCTGTGAGGCACCGCCTGCGTACGGCCACGATGAACTTCGCATTCGATTGTCGGTGAAACATATTCGCGCTGCTTCACATTTCGGCTGGGGGGAGAGTACGCCTCAGGTGACGACGAGAAATCGTCCTTGGGCGCGTATTTGAAGCCTTTGACAGCATTCGCCGATTCGGCAAGCGTCGCACGGTGGAGGACAGCAGCAATGGGAATCTTGTTCGGGTAAGAAGCAGGGGGGGCGGCAAACGAAGAATTCGAAGAAGTCGCAGCACGTTTAGCAGGAACCGCTTCGGCGGACTGAGCGTCGATGCGGTAGGGGGTAATGTCAAACTGGGCAGGCCAGACACCGACGGTTTCCTCGTATTTCCTCTTCGCAAACGCGAGGTCAGGCAGGTAAACTCTTGACACTTGGAAGCCCGGGCGACGATTCTCATGTCCTTTCAAGTAAGCAAGGGTCCAGTCCCAGAAAAACGACAAGGTATGCTCCTTATACCCAGCGACCTCTGCGAAGTCACAAACTCCATCTGAGGAACGGTGGTCCTGCCACGGCAACCTGCAGGTGCGGCACATTGAGAAGCAGTCACCGATACGCTTCTCTTCATCGGTCAGGCGTTCGAGGTTCCTGCCAGTTGGGAAGCCGCGTTGATGTGCAGTGTGATAAAGCGGCGTGTAATCACCACTATCTAACCAACAACAAATCTACTGGTGCTTGTGGTACGGAACGGTTGTCCTAATCGTGTGATCGGGGAACGGCTGGTTAAGGTAGCAGTGGACTGATACGTCCGTTTTGGTGCACGAATGCGGGTTGTTTTGGGGGGGTTGTAAGCGAAGAAGATCTACGCGAAACACCTAATCGAATAAAGACTCAAAGCCGAACAGAGCTCGCCAGGAAGACGGGGACGCGAAGGCCGGGACCGCTCAAGGGTAGATGTTCTACAGTACTGGGGCGACCGAACGGACAACAGTGCACTGACTTGTTATCTGCGTTGATGCTAGCCTCGTGTACCAAACTTACTTCTCTACTTGGGTGTGACAGATCGTTCTTTTGAGCGTCGGTCAGATACCGTGGCCACAAGACGTTCTTCGGCTGCTTAACGTCGCACCAGTTCAGGCTAACTAGGCTTCACTTTCACAAGGCGGTTGTCTCTGGGGAGACGATTGCTTGCTACTTGGATCCGTGCGGTATCTCTGGGGAGAAGTCCGGGCTCACAGAAGTTAACTGGGTACTTGACGTCAAGGGACTGCGCACGATTCTTGTCTGCGGTTCTTGAGTATCTCGCCACTTAGGCGTCTTAGGAGACTTTGCTTTGCTTAGGTTCTTGGCTGCTTAAGGGTTTGGGTGGGCTTTCAAACGTGTTGAACTTCTTATTGGGCGCGAACCCGAGTCAGATTACTACAGAGGAATGCTTTGTGGGCTTTTCACTGCGGGGCACTAAACTACTGTACTCTACAGACGCGACGCTACTTATACATTCTACAGACTCACCCCGGTAAGCTACGTAACTACTCGACGGCTGGATACGGTCCGTACAAAACATGAGTCCCTACTCAGCCTGCACGGGCAAAGGTCACCAGACAGTTCCCGCCGGCGCATATGCCAGTTCCTCTACGTTCAGATGTTGCGTAGACCACCCATGGACTCCGAGAAGCAAGGCGCTGCGTGCTCAGATAGGCGTTCGCGTGTACTTTTACTTAACCGGGCGCTTACCGGCTTATCCAGCCTTTGCACCAAACTTGGGCGTGAGCCCATTCAATCGCGAGCTACCGCCAGTGCGCATGCACTGAGATGGTCCGTGAACTCGAATGGTGACGCGCTGAAGCGTTGGGCAACTTATCTGGATGGCTGATACCACATGTAGTACATGAGGCGGGTCTGCGAGTCATAATCCATATGGATCGCGCCTCGCTGCCAGTTTCACATCAATCAGACGCGTCGACCGATGAAGGTGATTCTCTTGAGATAACCGCGAATCATCCCCGTTCGGGGTTTTGACACTGGTTTATTGTTGTCCGACTTTTGTCACAATGAACAATGTACCGTCCGCTTTTGGTAATGAACTCCGGAGGTTGTGAACCCCGCTTCGACTCATTCAATGCTGAGGATCATGTTGCTGCTGGTAGAGAGCCGTCGGAAGCGACGGCTGTTCATCCCTGATTCGGATGTTACTTGTGTGGCGCAGTTACGCGTACAAGGTAAAAGGGACCTCCTCGGAGGGGACAACTGGGTTTATGATATTCAGCCCTGGCTACTGTCGTTCTTTGACTAATAGTTACATGCTTGGAGTTCTCTCCTTGCCCTAGAGAGCGTCTCCGTGATGACCTTTGTAGCGTATCCAGCCTTGCTTCCGCTTGGCTCTTAGTTGCATCTGGCTGTCTAGAAATCGCAAAATTCTGGATTTCTGGCCATGTAATCTCAACATGCATATCATCTCCCCTTAACTTGAATGATGTCGTCCGCGACATTCCCGGATAACCCTAAGTCCATTCTGATCCATCGTGTTACTCAGCCTTTCGTGCCGTTTTCACGATACCGATTGGTACATGTCTTCTTCATGTTTCTTATGTGTGACATCCGGCGCCTCAAGGCCTCCTCCGTCTACGGTTTATAAGGCGTTGACGAAGTACGAGACAGCATCCTACTTTCATCGGATATTCGTCTCATGGCTCCTTCTAAGCACTTCACCGGTCTTCGTCCTCTTGTTCCCACCGCCTTGCCACAGGTCAACGCTCAGTTGTTGCAGAATCGTGCCGCCTTGGTCACGAAGCTCAAGCCCCTGGTCTTGGAATCCGAAGTTCCCTCGAACGGGGCGCCCAGTTTGGCGAAGCTTTGGCCCGACCTTCAACAAGCTACTTGGAGGTTGTTGGCGACATCGACACTTCCTCGTTCGCTTTCCAACATACAATTGTTGGCCGAGAAGTTCGATGGTGTCGCTGGCGTTATCGCGGTACGTGGACTTGTTGTTCTTATTTATTTCGGCTGGCTAAGCCCTACTTCAAGGCGGCGAACCCAACTCTCCAGAGCAAGGACCCAAACTTGGTTGTCCCCGATTGGATGCCAGCGGTCATCTGCGACCTTCGTTCGCTTCTTGGATACATCAGCGCTGAGTGTGGTGTCAGCCCTCACACTCCCGAGCTGAACCTTCCCAACCTCTTGAACCCGCTCCTACAGACTTGCACCAAGCGTGGCACGCTCGCCCCCGACCTGTATCTTGTCGAGGAGGGTCACCCCATGCATCCCAAGTTCAAGTACGCTGCTGTGGCTGCCAGCGCCCCTGCTACTGCACCTGTTACTCGCAGTAAGGGCAAGGGCAAAGCCAAGGTCGTCGTAAGTGTTGTACTACCCAGCCGCCGACCTTTACTGACTGTTCTTATACTTTCTAGAAGAGCGCCGTGCTCATCGACGAGGTTCTGGAGGCCGTTGGTGATGGCACACTCCGTGCGGTGTCCTCAAACACCACCTCGCCCAAGGCTGTGGCGCCCGCGGAAGACATTGGTAACTTCTTCCAATTGACTCCTGGTTTTGACTGGGCTGAGGACGTCGAAGCTATGGACTCCGATTCCGGTGAGGATGAGTCCTCTGATGACGAGGTCGAAGTAAGCTTATGGTTACGCCCCAGTCAACTTTCTGATTCGCGAACTGCAGGAACTTTCGGTTGCTTCGGGCCCTTCCGCTAGTTCTGCGGCTCCGAAGGTATGTACTACTCAGCTGTCTTGCTTCTTCAGCCGGCTGACTTGTTCTTTTTAGGTGAAATACCTTCCGTTCGTTGAGGTGCCCGGCATGGACACTAACAACCGTCTTTTTATCAAGGCCATCCGTATCTTGGGGACAGCGAGTGGTACTGGTTCTTCTGCTAGTACCTCCACCGCGAACGCTGCGACCGAGGTCGAGCCGACTCCTGTCAAGCGCAAGGCGGCCGTGAACCTGGAAGGTTCTCGTCGCATGGCCAAAGCGCTTCGCCCTTCGGTCTTCAACATTGAGCCAATCCTCTTGGACCAACTCAGCAACTGTTGGTGCTTCCCACTTGTCGGTGGTTGTTTCTGACATGCTTAACAGCGTTCCAGCACGTCAATGGTTACAGCACTGCCATTTCCGCCATCGTGAAGCGCATGCACATCCTTAATAATGCGCCCGAGGTGACTGCTGCTTCTGCTGGTGTCATCGCCGCCGAACACTCCTACCGTCACGAGCTGTCTGTGACGCTCAACCGTATTCACGGGGAGATACAGACCTTCCTGCGTACTCGCGATCTGTATCTGGGCGCCACAGATGCCTTGCTCTTCCCTGACCCTCGGTAGTTGCGCTGTGCTGGCGTTTTATCTTCTTGTTCTTGTGCTCGCGTATAGCTACTAGGTAGAAAACTTGTCATTCATCGGACTAGTAGCCGGAGGTTTTCGTTTTTGTATATTTTTGGACATTTCTTTCCGTACAAAACATCTGTAGTTTTACGACCGTCCCCAATGTGACATAGACTTATTGCCAAGGGTTTAGTGTGAAACAACAGAAGCCTCGCGCCTGAACGGAACCCTTCTAGCCTCGCGGCCAGTCGTCAGTGGTGTTCCGTTGCTTATCCAGCCATCACGAATCCCTAAGTTACTCCGTTTGCTTCAGGTCTCCGTGACGGTACTACCCGTCTTAGATGTTCCTTTCATCTTATAAAAGGCGTGCCTTCGCCTCGTCTTGCTTCAGTACATCATGCCCACTCAGTACATCATCCCTTTCGCCGATCTTCGCTTGAAGAGCGTTCGCAACCTCACGGTCCGTCAGTCCGCTGAACGGGTCTTCGCTATCGAGGGCGAGTTCGCGCTTGCCAGTGCGCTGGACATCTTCCATCGATCCTTGAGGTTCCCCATCGTCGAGCGTCAGAACAACGTTCTTGCGTTCGTCGATTGCTCGGTGGCGTTGGACCGCCCTGCCGTCGAGGATGGTCCTGATGCGATGAACGTCCCTCGTCTTCAACTCGGCTTCCTGGAGCGTCACGATGCTCCGACGGCTCGCTACATGGTACATGTCTTGGTGCGTGCCGATTACTTCTCATTCAGCCTTCATACTGATGGCTGGGTTATTATTTGTCCAGCGCCGCTATGCTCGTCTTTGGCAGCATCCAGGACTGTTCCTTCCGGGATCCAAGGCGAATTTCTTCGTCATGTTTCTTACTTGTGTGGCGCAACTGCGCAAGTGGTTCACGGGTCCTCATCCCAAGAGCCTCGACGGTCAGAACGAGACCAATTTCCTGGCCCGTCCCTTCCTTGAGCCCTCGGTGTTCTTCCCCGATGTCCACAGGGAGATCTTGGACCATTTCTTGGTGAGTTCATCTTCGACGGTGTCCATGAATGGTCTAATGCTTGTTCAGCTCGAGTCTGTCTTGGGTTCTCACGAAGGCGTCTACGATTGTGTTCGTTGGCTGATTACGCCTCGTGAGGCTGACTGGCTGGCGACTATCGTTCCCGACCTGGGCGGCTTGCCTGGTCCGGTTCGCGAAGTCGTCACCTGGTGGCCTCTCTACCAAGCTTGTCACCCGGTTTTGTTCGTCAAACCGGACCCCGAAGTCTACCATCGCGACTTCAGCGTCCGGGAGAACATCCCATATCACATTCGTGAGTACGGCCCTCGGTGAGTCTTATCTGAGTTCCACCTTCTTGGCTGATTTGTCGTTTCTTATCAGCGCTGTTCCCGAGATTCCTGGTGTCTTTGAAGGCTTCTGGGAGATTCGTTGGGATCAGGCTGGCTTGTGGGAGTTCGAACAGCTCCAAGAAGTCATCGATGGGCTTGCGCCGGGTCTGGTGTCCGACTTCTTTACTCGTTTGTACGCATTGGAACATCCGCCTCGTTTTGACTTCTACACCAGCTTGAACTACGTCGCTTAGTGTATCTGCCCCCTTAACTTGCATTTGTACTATGCCCTTAATCCATCTCTTTGCTTGTGTGCAGCGCTTACAATCTCACACTTAAGAGGGTTGAACTAAGATAAAATTTTTGTACAACGCCGACTAATAAGTCCCAGTAGATATCTATATGACTGTCTACTTTCGCTTCTTTGACTTCGATCCGTATTGTCGGCGTGGTTTCTTGGTTGGAGGTGGAGTGTCTTCCTCCTCCGTCTCCTCTGCTTCCTCTTCTTCGTCATCGCTCTTGTCAGCCAAATCTCGTACCTTACGCGTCAACTTCGCCACCTGCAGCTTCAACTCTTCGAGCTCCTTGTTCGAAGTCGTGGCTGCAGCCTCAGCTCGAGGGGCGCGTTTGCGCGACGGACCGCGTGCTTCCTCGAAAGGGACGACCAGTTGTCCATCCACGAATGCTAGCCTGCACTTGTGGTTTTGCTTGACGCACCGGTCGCACTTGAGGATCCCTTCGCTCGTTTTGCGATTGCGGGTGACGTTCCGTTCCCGCTTGCAGTCGTGGAGATACCAGAAACACTCTGCGCATTTGAGAGGTTCCTCCTCGGTATACGGCGGGTTGCCGTGAGCGCGCGCGATGGTCTTTCCTGCTTTGACGCGTGGTACCTGACTCTCCTCGATGTGGAGAGTACTCGATGAGGCGACAGGCTGCTCGCGATCTTCTTCAGCCGCTGGACGAGGTCGCTTTTGGCCAGCCACTGGGTTCGGCTGCTTAAGCGACTTGGGGGGTGCCCGCTTCCTCGTCTCCTTCTGCTTCTCCCCCTGCGTCTGCTTGGGCTTCTCCGGCGACGCTCGCGTACTCGCTGGCAGGACCATTCTTGGAGCCGGCGGTGGAGCTGGTGCAGGCACCTGGGTCGCGATTCGAGGGGACGCGGGTGGAGGTGTGAGAGGGGAGGGGCTTCTTGGTGGCGACGGGTGTGGTTCCATGTTCGCGTCGCCTTGCTCGTCGTAGTCGGGCGTCAACTCACGAGGGGTCAACGGTCGCCGAGGTTCTTCATCCTCGCCCTCGCTAGCGTACGGCGGAGGGGGCTCAGACTCTCCTCGTGTCGACATCGGCTTGGGACTTGCTAGCGGTGCGTTATCTTCGTGGACCACTGGCGGCGAAGGTATAGCTGGCGTCGCTTCCCGTGCCACTGGTGGCTCAACTGCTGCTGGCGGGGGTGGCTGAGTAACGGCCACAGCTTGCACGGCTGCCGTTACTGGTGTCTGGGCAACCATCTCGATGCCCGCGGATGTACTGGCTGCTGGCGGTACTATCTTCGTCGACGCTTTTGACTGCTTTCGTCGACGCGCTGTAGTGGGCGACTCTGGAGGTGGCAGCTTCGTCTTCTTGAAGAACGGCGTTTGTGGAGGAGGTGAGGGAGGGGGGCTGGACGTCCTTGCTGGCGACGATGACTCCACGACTACGAACCGGTTGTCCTGAATGACGAATTTTCGGTTCGTCGGTTTGTAGCTCAGCGCCGCGGTTCGTCCCTTGTCGAACTTCAGCCCCTGTATTCCCAACACCCGCTTATCCTCGTTGCCCAAGGATAGCGCACAACGCCACAAAGCGTCGTCGAGCGTCTGCTGTGCGGACACCCGGAACGTTTCCCTGTCCACCACCACACCAAACAGTTCGAAGATACGGCCCCAGATTGGGTGTACCTTCTTGAACTGTTGGCTCGCACTCCACTTCGCGATGTCGATAGGAAGCTGTCCCGGTCGTCGCAGATAGAGAAGGGCCATCGCTTCACTGTACTGGAACCTCATTGCTGGCGGGAAGCTGTCCCGCATCCAGAACCTCAGCTCCGTCTGGTCCTGAGTGTAAATCAGCTTTTCCTTCGCGCGATCCATGCCCGGGCACTTCCTGAACACAAAGTGGACGAAGGTGTCGAAGCGGAACGGCTCCCAGAACACCCGCTCGATCATCCCCTGCTGGGGCATTCGCTGAAGGCTGACCAGGCGATTGCCCAACTCAGCCCACCACGAATACACCCTCGATGGTCGATCAGCGACGCGATAGCTGTTGAGCAGCAGGACCAGACTGAATGGCTTCTCCCATATTCGCTCGACGAGCCCAGTCGTCAGCGTGATCCTGTATTCCAGTTTGACGTCGGTGCAGAAGACGAAGCCTCGCAGGTCGCGTCTCAAGTAGACCTGTGCGGCTCGGTCCCCATGCGACCACATATTGCCTGGCTCCGAATCGTCCTTCGATATCCAGTTTCGAAGTTCGAGCCGTTCGTATTCGACGCCGAAGTTCTCGCTGGGCATGGACGGTGTGGGGAGCTCGTCGGCGGCGGGTTGAACTTGCTGGTCCAGCTTTCGCCTACCAGCTGCTTTTGCTGGCCCTGATTGCCTGACCTGCATCTTGACTGGTCTCGCCTGTTTCTTCGTTAACAAGCTTGAACCTCGTTGCCTGATTCTTGTCTGAACTGACCTTCCTCGGCTTCACCGCTTGTCTCGTTGTTACTTGCGCCTGTGGGTTGTCGATGTGCTGTTCATGACGCGTCACTTCAGGCCAAGTGTCTGCGGACTCTGGTGGCGGCGTAGGCGAGCCAGGGAGGAACAGCGGGTCGTGGACTTTGTGGTCCGGAGGCTCTGGTCCTTCCGTGTCCTCGTCCCACGGCACTTCGCGTAGCTTGCCCGGGAAGATGTTGTGACTGGTCTGTTTTTCTTATCTTAGTAACTGATATGGCTGGTTTGCGCAGTCCACGCACCATGAAATCCTTCGTCAGCTTGTACGTTTCGAAGTACCATCGTTGCGGGACCCAGTTACTGTCGAACGCCTCCAGCATTGCTTCGCCCAGTACCATGTCCAGCTGCTTGAGCGTGTCCCCGGACTTCTTCTTGATTTCATGCCTGTGGTAGTAAGCCCAGGGGATGATCGTTCCGAAGAACTCGTGGCGCGTGATGGCCAGGCGACCAAACCAGTTGTACAGTTTCTGCGGGTAGTCGAGGAAGTGGTCCAGATAGTCAACGACCTCCTGGCTGGGCACCTCCAGCGCGATGTCTGGCATGTTGGGCGCGTGATACCCTAGCGCCTCGTACGCGTCAGGTCGCTGCTTCGTAGCTGCGTTGGATGGTCCGGCGATGTTCGACATGTCTGGTGGTTTGGCGGCGAGTACGTGAGCGCGTAGTAGTGGCGGGAGAGAAAGAGTTTGTTCAACTCGAAATCTCCGTACTTAACTTGCCCTGAACGTAAAATCCGCTTAAGACCGTCTTCTTGATCTTCGCCCACAGCCTCCGCGTAGCGGCCTGTGCTTCTTCTACCCAGTATTGTGGCATATCTGTACAACACTTGGTCCCTAGCCTCACTGTGTTTGCCTCATACAATGCTGCCGATCTGCATTTTTCATTTTCCAAATACCCTTTTTGTTCAGCTTTCGCATGGCTGAATAAGATTGATTCGAAAAATTCTCTGCTACATCATATGGTATTGGTACCCCATTCACTCTTTCTTTTCTTAGATGGTGTCCGCACCATCCTTGTGGCTACTGTGAATCAGTTTGACGTGTAACGGACGCGTTTTGTGTCCTGCAGACTCGTTCGTACCATTACGGTTGTTCGGCCCGGTTAGCTGAGTAGGCTGAGTAGTGGTTCGAACTTCGTCTGGGTGGTTTAAGACTTTTTCGATAAGTCATTTACCACCTTTACAGCTCCTTCTTTGATTCTTTCTAGCCGTTCGAAGAACTTCTTTCCGAACATCTTCTTGTCTTTGCGCGAGTAAAAGGGGATGACTCTAAACTTCGCCACTTTGTCCCTTAAGACAGTTCCATCCAGCTCGCAGAGCACGTAGTTACCACGGGTCGTTCTAGCTATCACCGCGTACGGTCCCATGAAACGTTCCTTGAACTTAGCATTCAGTTCTTTCTCGATGCGAGTATTTCGAACGAGGACAAGGTCGCCCGTGTCGAAGGCATGTTCTGGCATAGAATTAATGTATTCATCTCTGTACTTTTCCGCAGCTCGTTTCTTCGCCACAGTGACCCTCTTTCGCATCTCCTTTACATCTTCCTTATGCTTGATGAGCTGTTTAGCACGGTACGCGATGAGGTCACTATGTGACACGATCTTGTCTGGGGTGTCGATCAACCAGGTTACCTCCTCAATGTCCAGCGGTAAAATAGGGTCACACCCAGTTACCGCATAGAATGGTGAAGTCCTAATCGACCTTTTAACGGTGATCCTTTCTGCCCACAACACTTCGTGCAAGTATGCTGGCCAGGTTTCGGGGTCGCCTCGACACACTTTGAACAGTGACTGGCGGATGTCCCAATGGCCTCTTTCGACCTTTCCGTTTGCTTGCTTGTTATATGGGGTGATCAGGATGCCTATGACACCGTACTTCTCTTCGATGTGCCTTATCGCTTTCTTGATTGCTGGCCCGTTGTCGGTCACAATCTCCTTCAAGCATCCCCACCGGCACAGGATGTCCTCGAAGATCCATTCTCCGAGTGTCTCTGCTGTTTCGTTGACCAATGCTCTCGCTTCAGGCCAGCCGGTGAGTCCACATCGTGCTACTGTTACAGCGTTGTAGTTCTTGTACTTCGCATTCTTATCTTTTGCACCTGAGTTAGGCATCTTAAATGTGTCAATGTATGCTCGCTCAAAGATGCCCGGCGTCGTTGTGATGACGGGCTCGATGTGAATGTTCTTCTTCTGTCGCTTTTGACAGAGTAGACATGTGCGTACATACCATTTCACATCTGCCTCAAGTCCTGGCCACCAGAATCGCTTGCTAATCAGCCGTTGCACTGAGTACTGCCCTTTGTGGCCACTCTTGTCGTGTAACATTCTGACGACTCCCATTCTGTGGTGCTTCTGGAGAACTCTCTTATGTTCGCCGTCCTTATCCAGCCGATACAGTCGACCGTTGCGCATGAAGAATCCTGACTTCCACCGTTCTAGTTGCGACTTTTCGAGGTTCGACAAGTGTTTTGACTGCGTTGTGCCGGTCTCGAGCAGCGTTGGTAACTCTGGTAGAAGTCGTTCCCATTGCTGCTCACGATCCGATCGTCGACCGTCGGGGAAGGTGTCTGTTCCGACCCATTCCTCGACCTCTTCCATAGCCATAGCACATTGACGGAGGCCAGAGAGCTTCGTTCTCAAGTCGTCAGGCATTTCTAAACCTTCACTCGAAGTCACACTTTGCATGAATCCTGTTCGAGTGTCGATCTTGTCCTTAAAACTATCGAATTCCAGCGGCTCATCCTTCGCCGGAAGGTCCTCTGGCGCCTCGTATTCGAACGTTTGGAGTTCATCAGCTTCTTCATCTACTGGTTTCGGCACTACTTCGTCTTGGTCGGTCGCAGGGCGCCTACTTAGGCCGTCCGGGCCATGTACCTTGCCTGGTACATGGACTAGTGTGAAGTGATACATCAGTATCTCTTCAGCCCATCTCTGCAAGTTGGCGTTGGCCAGCGAGTCGACGTTCGACAACATTCCTTTTATGTACTTTGCATCAACTTCAATCTTCAACTTTCGGCATCCCAACAGGTAATACTTGCAGTATGCTAGCGCTCTATGCAGTCCGTACAGCTCTCGCTTGGCTTGCGAGTATCTAGCTTCACGGTCATTGAGTGTAATTGACATGAATTTCGCGAAGTACTGCTTCTTGGGATCGCCAGGATCGAATTGTGACAAGTAGAAACCGACGGCTTGATAAGAGGTGTCCACGGATAGTATGATTGGTGTCGACCACTCGTACCGTAACGGTTTCAACATTGGACAAGTTCGTATGGCCTCCTTAAGTGAGTCCATGCTCGCTTGTTCAGCTTCTTCCCATTGAAACTTAACCAGCCCTTTGGTCAGCCTAGTTAAGGCATATGCCTTCTTCGAGTAATCTTTCACGAATGCCCTGAAGATCCCTGCTGTCCCCAGGAATGAACGGACCTCAGTGAGGGTCTGACACGGTGGCCAGTCCGAAATCACTTTGACTCGATCTTCAGCGGGTTTTCGACCTTCATATGTACAGACATGTCCAACTACTACGATTTCTTCAGCACAAATGATCGCTTTGGTGCCCGAGAAAGTTCCTCCAGCGTACTTCATTCGTTGTATGATGCGCATCATGTTTGTACAATGCTCCCATACGAACCGTCTGATGCCAGGATTCTCGGGCAACGTCTCAAATGTACCGTCTGGCTGAATATACCTGCTCACCGGTCCCTTCACTGGTACATCGTCGATGTAGGGCCTCGTGAATGCTGGTATTTCATCCCTTAAGATGTATGTGACATCGTCATGAAAGATGGGGACGGAATTCGTCCAGCCCATGGGCAGTGTCCGTAATCTGAGCGCTCCGTACGGTGTCGAGAAAGTTGTCATGTCCCTCGACGCCGTAGCTAGCATCCGCTCGTCGTACCCGACATACAGATCCAGCGTTCCCCCACATGAGAGGCCCGCGAATGCTTCTGCTAGTTCTTCTGTAGCAGGGGGCAGTCCGGAGTGCGCGATGGTGACCGCGTTTAACGGTTCTAAACTGTGCACTAGTCGCAGTTTCTTGCCATCCTTCTTGACCACACAAAACCATCGCGAGCGATACGAGGAGTTCGATGGCTCGTACACACCCGTGTCGATCTTGTGTTTGATGATCTTGCATACTTCTTCATAGATGCCTGGCGGTATGGGGATGTTTCTGAGCACCCAAGGTGTATGCGGGATGACCGGCATATCAACAGGTGGGAAATATTCCTCCTTGAAGCTCCCTTTCTCATCTTCCGACCAGGCAAATCCTTCATTCTGCAGGCACATTACTTGGTCTACCAAGTCGCATTCCGCCTCCCACAAGAACTTGCCAGCGTGATCAGCTTGTAACTGGGTTCTTCGTTCGGCTGTATAACGGCCGGTAGGCTGGAACTTGAACGGTAACTTCGACAGTTGGGGCATGCCCTTAAGTGGGTCCCCATGAATGTGCCTTTGAATGCGAAACTCTTCTGGTAGAGTTCCTAGGTGCGACTTTACTTTGAGGTGCACCGGTTTGTACTTCTTGGTAGCAAACACCCCTCGACGCCTTGATAAGCGTTCGGCTTCGAAGAACTTTTCTCGCGCTTCTCCCATGTAGTCCCTGGGCATCGTGACCGTGTAGTCGTTGAACATTTGACTGAGTCCAATCGGCACACCGTGAAACAGATTCATAGTGACTCAGGAGACATGTTCGTCCTCTTGAACATCTTTGGCGATTTCCTTCAAGTTAAACAGCTTTCGAAACCCAAAGACGCGACTGTCTTGGTGTGTCTCGATGGGGTGCTTACTTTCAGGCATCGGGACGGTGTAGTTCGCGTCCACTGGCACCGTATACGCGTACTTGTTGCGTAATGGCTTAACCAGCCTTTGCACTTTCGCAGCCGATTTCTTCAGGTAAAGGCTGGATAGCACACCGCGGTCAAACGCTCCGTCCTCTTCTGCCGGGGTGTATGTTTCTTTGACGACGACATTGCCTTGGCTATCAGCTTCGAGAATGAGTACCACCTCTCCTTGTTCTTGCTTCAATTCCTTGAGCGGTTCTGAAAACCCGGCGGGGTATCGTGTGAACCTTGTGGTAGCAGATTCTTGGGCATTTGACCCCGTTTGTAGGTTGGGCAGGTCAATTTCTTGCCTGTCCCAGGGTCCTCTATCGTAGCGATCACATCACCATTCGCAGTTGAATGCAGACTGATCTCTGACACAACTTCGAATGGTCGTCCGAGCAGGACTTCGTACGCGGGATCCTTAAGAATGTGCAACTGGAGATAGTAGATGATCCCCTCGAAGTCGAACCGCACGTTCCTGGCCAGGCCAAGGGTCTGTGTTCGACTCTTATCCGCGCTCTCCATGGTTATGGTGAAACTTGGATCGTAGGAGATCCCCAACTCCAGTGCTGCCTTCAACGACATCGACGCGATCTGCGATCCCCCGTCGAGTAGACTCTCTTTTCGTCCGCTCTTGTTGACCAGGGGCCACATTGTTCGCAAATCAGCGTTTTCAGGCGCCACATTCGATCGCGGTACATGATATGGACCCGTATAACCAGTTTGGTTGTAGAATTGCTCTACTGGGTCCTCAACTACGATAGCGCCTTCCGGCATGTGCGCTGTCTTTTCTGCTGTGACTTTGAATACAGCGTACGTCGGTGAAGCATCCTGTTGGAGGTTCACCTTCACGTTTTTGGCCTTCAGCGTATCGAGCAAGTTCTTCTGCCACGCGGTGTTAGTAGCCAGTAACGACTCAGGTAACAACGCCTTCCACATCTCCTCCCATTGTGGGTTGAGACGGAGCAGTTCTTTGAGCTTCGATTCACGCTTGTAGGACTTGGTTTTCTCTTTAATTTTATCAGGCAGAGTTGAATCGGCCGCCTTCAGGTCGACTTTCTCCGGTTCAGGTTCTGGCTGGTTAAGGGCGTCTTTGAGTTCATCAAGTTCGTCCTCTTCCACTTCCGATTCTGATTCCGAAGCGTCTTCCGTCACTATCTTAGGTGGCTCCTCTGCAGGAGGTTGCGCTGGTTGAACAGGCGCGAACTTGACTCGTCGCGGAATCTCAACGACAACTTGGTCCTTCTTCCAGCTGGTACCAGGTCCTTTTTGAACTGGTACGTCCTTCGGCTGGTTAGGGACTTCTTGGGGACTGCTTCGTGTGCGTACAACGTTTTGGCTCTCCAGGTACTGGGATGTAGGTCCGAGTCCTCCTCTCATCGAGCCTAGTTGAAACCCTGTTGACCTCCGTTTCCCATCGCCGTCAAGAACACTACTTGACCGTCGTACGTGAAGTCATCCGGCGCGAAGTAGTCCTCTTCGTTACCCATCGCGTTCTGCGCGCGAATGTTCTTGAGCTGTTCTTCCTTGAATCGACGAACGAACTCACTGGGCTTCACACCAGAGATGGCTTTACGTGGTATCGATTTCCCATTCTTCAGGAAGAACCACCGCACGTTTTCTGGTTTGAATATCCAGCCTTCTTGTTCGTCCTTCTTACGCTGCTCACAGGTCTCGATGAAGTGGGCTGGGTCTTCACAATAGAAACACCCATCGTTCATGAAACCTCGAGTCCCCTGGTTGCCGTGACCCATCTGCATGCCTGGTCCCGGTCGAACCATGTCTGGTATACGGCTGCTTTGAATCGCCATGTTGTACATCGGTTGCGGATAGTAAGCAGCCGATGGTTCGGCTGTATAAGCCTGTTGGCGTGATTCTCGTTGGTTCTGCAGTACCAACTCAAGCAGTTTCTGGACCATGTTGGGCGTCTCGTTGAGCCGCTTCTCTTGTGCATTGATGGTGTCCCTGAAGCTAGCCAACAAGTTGTTCATATCCTGTAGATCTTCGAGTTTGACTTTCGTCGTCCCCGGGGGTAGCAAACTGCGCCCGAACTCGCTTTCCTCGATTTCGGTCTTCACTCCGGCGTACTGAATACCAGAATTGAAGTAGGTGCTAGTAGCCACGACCACTTCATCGATCGTAAAGGTGATTTTCTCCGGAGGCGGTTGTGCTTGCAACGCCTTCGTGCGGAGGCCGGTGAAGACAGCGTCCCAGACGACTGGCTTCAAGCATCCTCGAATGTGTTCCACTGCCGCTTTCTCCGTGATGTCCTCATTCTTCACTAGGTACTTCAGGATATGGACTACTTCTCGCTGACATGCCATCCAGCGCGTCTTCGTACCAGCCTTTTCTTCCTTGTATTCGGATATAGCGTCTCGCAAATCATGAATAGAGTACTTGATGTCGCCTGGACCCTTGCTATAGCTCGCGAGAACTGCCTTTCGGAACGCTTCCCACTCACCAGCGATGTACTCAGGCATCACGAACCATGCATCGCGATTATCTGCGCCGGCATACAGCGCAGCTAACTCGATTTTGGCCGCGTCATCCTCTATTTCATGGTTCGAGAACAACAACTCCATGTTTAAGAAGAAGTCGATGATACGACTCTTTTTGAAGACTGGCGCATTCTTGCTTTCTTGCTGGGGAATCCCCTTTTTCTTGATCAGGGTCTTCGTCTCGGGAGAGACGAACTTGTTCGGGTCTAACGTTCTCGGTGGCATGATGTCTGATAGTGTCACTGATCGTTCTTTGACTGGTGTTAATTGGGGTGAATCAGGTAGTGGTATACTCTCTGGTTCGGGTGAACTTGGCAGTGGTATTTCTCGCGGATCTTCGTTAAGGTCGGAGAAGAATTGACTGTCTGATTCGGGTTCTTCTTGCTTGATTTCAAAATCTAAGGTCGCGTTGTCTGAATCCGGAACTGGGGTCAAAGGACTTTCTGGTCGCTCTGATTCAGGTGGAGGAGACGGTGACTTTGGTTTCGCTTTCTTCTTGGGCTTTCTCTTGATTTCAACGTTCTTTCCAGCAAGTGCTTTGATGGCTCGCTCTTTGTCGGCTGGATAACCGTCTTTGAGTGATCCCGGAACGTGAGGTCTGGTTCTTAAAGTTCGCGCTGATGTACTTGGCGAACTTGGTGTAAACTGTTCGTCTTGAGAAGGTGTATATCGATCTGAATTTCGAGGCTTGGGTCTAGGTCTTCTAGCGTCCAGCCTGTGCTTTCAATTCGATGTCTTGTACTTGCGTTTGGAGATCGACAACAGCAACTGTACTGTGTTGTCAATGCTTAACCCCCCTCGCGGTGGGCTCCAAAATATGATGTGCAGTGTGATAAAGCGGCGTGTAATCACCACTATCTAACCAACAACAAATCTACTGGTGCTTGTGGTACGGAACGGTTGTCCTAATCGTGTGATCGGGGAACGGCTGGTTAAGGTAGCAGTGGACTGATACGTCCGTTTTGGTGCACGAATGCGGGTTGTTTTGGGGGGGTTGTAAGCGAAGAAGATCTACGCGAAACACCTAATCGAATAAAGACTCAAAGCCGAACAGAGCTCGCCAGGAAGACGGGGATGCGAAGGCCGGGACCGCTCAAGGGTAGATGTTCTACAGTACTGGGGCGACCGAACGGACAACAGTGCACTGACTTGTTATCTGCGTTGATGCTAGCCTCGTGTACCAAACTTACTTCTCTACTTGGGTGTGACAGATCGTTCTTTTGAGCGTCGGTCAGATACCGTGGCCACAAGACGTTCTTCGGCTGCTTAACGTCGCACCAGTTCAGGCTAACTAGGCTTCACTTTCACAAGGCAGTTGTCTCTGGGGAGACGATTGCTTGCTACTTGGATCCGTGCGGTATCTCTGGGGAGAAGTCCGGGCTCACAGAAGTTAACTGGGTACTTGACGTCAAGGGACTGCGCACGATTCTTGTCTGCGGTTCTTGAGTATCTCGCCACTTAGGCGTCTTAGGAGACTTTGCTTTGCTTAGGTTCTTGGCTGCTTAAGGGTTTGGGTGGGCTTTCAAACGTGTTGAACTTCTTATTGGGCGCGAACCCGAGTCAGATTACTACAGAGGAATGCTTTGTGGGCTTTTCACTGCGGGGCACTAAACTACTGTACTCTACAGACGCGACGCTACTTATACATTCTACAGACTCACCCCGGTAAGCTACGTAACTACTCGACGGCTGGATACGGTCCGTACAAAACATGAGTCCCTACTCAGCCTGCACGGGCAAAGGTCACCAGACAGTTCCCGCCGGCGCATATGCCAGTTCCTCTACGTTCAGATGTTGCGTAGACCACCCATGGACTCCGAGAAGCAAGGCGCTGCGTGCTCAGATAGGCGTTCGCGTGTACTTTTACTTAACCGGGCGCTTACCGGCTTATCCAGCCTTTGCACCAAACTTGGGCGTGAGCCCATTCAATCGCGAGCTACCGCCAGTGCGCATGCACTGAGATGGTCCGTGAACTCGAATGGTGACGCGCTGAAGCGTTGGGCAACTTATCTGGATGGCTGATACCACATGTAGTACATGAGGCGGGTCTGCGAGTCATAATCCATATGGATCGCGCCTCGCTGCCAGTTTCACATCAATCAGACGCGTCGACCGATGAAGGTGATTCTCTTGAGATAACCGCGAATCATCCCCGTTCGGGGTTTTGACACTGGTTTATTGTTGTCCGACTTTTGTCACAATGAACAATGTACCGTCCGCTTTTGGTAATGAACTCCGGAGGTTGTGAACCCCGCTTCGACTCATTCAATGCTGAGGATCATGTTGCTGCTGGTAGAGAGCCGTCGGAAGCGACGGCTGTTCATCCCTGATTCGGATGTTACTTGTGTGGCGCAGTTACGCGTACAAGGTAAAAGGGACCTCCTCGGAGGGGACAACTGGGTTTATGATATTCAGCCCTGGCTACTGTCGTTCTTTGACTAATAGTTACATGCTTGGAGTTCTCTCCTTGCTCTAGAGAGCGTCTCCGTGATGACCTTTGTAGCGTATCCAGCCTTGCTTCCGCTTGGCTCTTAGTTGCATCTGGCTGTCTAGAAATCGCAAAATTCTGGATTTCTGGCCATGTAATCTCAACATGCATATCAGCGTTGGACGGTATTTGGGTCACCTCCTTCGTACCGGTAGCGAGGTCCAGTAACGCCTTGGGAGAAGCCCCCACGCGTAGTGATATTCGTGCTCGATGCGGATGCGACAGCGGCTACCATCGTTGGGTGAGAGCGGAAGGCGGGGTTCGCGGCAATCATCGCGTCCATCTCCTTCTTCATCGCCTTTTGACAATTGTCGCGGACACGACGAACTTCGCGGTCAATCTCCTCGACAGCAGTAATCCAGTCGTTCAGAGACTCCTTCTTGGTGCGGTCCGTAGCGTCATTCGTACCGTTCATGATTTTGACGCCCAGTTTACGCGCTGACTTGTGAGCACCGCCGCAGCGAAGGTCACTCCTAGTCGCCTCGTCCATGTTCTCAAACAGGATGGTCGTCAGTCGGGCATCGGTGAACGGCGTGTTGCAACAACCGTTCAGCGCCAGTAAGGATTCGGCGAAGTTGGAGAAGCGTTCCTTTGAATCAACGTCCTGCGTCAACCTTGCCATCTCCTCATGCCAGTCATCCTCCCATTCTTCACCGAGGAACCGAATACGGCACTCCTCCACGAATTTGGCGAAGGTGAGATCGTTCAGACTACCCGGGCGTTTCTGATAGAAGTTGTTCAGCATGGTGCAGCTGGTGAAACCAGGCGCCAAGATGGGTATGATGGACGTGGACATTTCGAGGGTAATGTCTGCGTGGAAGCGGCTGACGTAGTTCGTCACAACGGTAGCATATACTTTGTACAGCTGAACGTCGTCCATTGGACCTTCGGAAATAGCGGGTGGCGTGTGACAACTGCCAGCACTGACGCGACTCGTCGCGTTGGAAGCGTTAGACATTGTGTATGCGGGGGAATCGGAGTAATCGGAATCGGAGGAAAGGTCAAGCTTTGTGTTGCAGGCAGAGGGAACAGAGGGTAAAGGCGTGAGCGGTGATGAGGATCGTTCGGAATTAACGGCAGGAGCGGCAGCGATATGGTTCTTCTTCTTTCTGACAGGCGCAGGTAACGGTGTAGGGGAAGCGGCAGTAGGGCGGTTCGAAGGTTGGCTCGACCGACCGGGCAACTTCGTCGTCTTTGGAGGCGCGAACAGCTTGTCTACGGCAGTATGAGCACGGTAAACAATAATATTCAGCAGTAGACGACCTTTGGGTAAAGGCGGGACTGCGAAAAGCGACGACTAACGACACGGACTGAGGCAACGGTGGCGGTACAATTCACAACGGCGTTTTTGCGGTAACGGTTCGGTACTCCTCGGTAACGGCTACGACGGCAGGAATCAATACACAACGCTGTTCGACAGTGAAAAAAAAGTGTAATGCGAGCCCACTTTGGGCGAGGCAACCACTGAGATGAAGCGGGGCACAACTCACGAATCAGACCGAACACTGAGAACAACGTTGGTATTCGTAAGAGTGAGCCAAAAGGCAGCAAGAGCGGGGGAACGGTGTGTGAGTAAGAGTCGAGGAACTATGAGGTCGATATGGTAGGAAGAGAGATGCGAGTAAGTAAGTAGTGTGATCGAATGTGTCTAAATACGGATCACTGCATGAAACATACAATATTTACACCGGAAATATGATAAAAAAATGTAAAATTTATTTAGCATTTTTTCACCTGAAAAATGATGAAAATATCATAAAAAGAGGTGAGAATATGCTAGATATACTTGAATATACTAAAGTATAGCATATGTTTAGCATATTTCTACTCAATTTTATGATATTTTCATCAATTTTGGAGTGAAAAAATGCTAAATAAATTTTACATTTTTTCACCATATTTCACGCGTAAATACCGTATGTTTCATGCAGTGGATATTGATGTACGTGATCAAGTGGTTGAGGCGAGTAGCCTTATATCAGACCGATTGGAATGAACTCTCTCTTACCTGCAAGAGCCCTCCGCCTACGCATAGTATTAGTCATGAGATCCTCCTACTTGCAAGTCGAAATTTAGCCTACCATGCCACCAGAGGACGATTGGAGCAGGACTCTCCGGAGTCGCTGCCTCCGGTATATACACGTCCATCATAATGTCCAAACCATCTACCTGCTTGAAGACCAGTTCTAGGGGAGCCATGGTGGTCGTCTCGACTCGTGGTGGGAGAATGAAAGGTCGCTGATAAGCCAATTCGCACGACTGCGCGTGGGATCGGCCAATCCCAGAACTAGTCGCACGATGGCAAGCTGCAGAGATGGCAATTGCGCCACGTGCCAAGACGACTAACGCGCTCACGTGAAGATTACTATAGGGGTTGAAATCTCTCCTACGATATGAACAGCGTACAATGCGAAGCCAATTCTGCCATTGGTTGTAATGAGACGAGTTCTTCGGACATTGACAGAGACACAGCCTATACTGAAGTAGATTTGATGGATAGATAGTAATCAGAAGTCCCGTTGATGGCGCGTCGGAGGATTTCCGAGGCTCCACGTCCCACTTGACTAGATCATACTTCATAGGCAGGCGTACGCGGAGAATGTCCGTGGATGGATCTTTGAGGGAGCGGATGGCGTGCAGGACGATGCGAACTTTTGGAAGCATATGAGTCGTACTAGTCGGATGACAGATTTGTACCTGCTACGACGTGCCGGTGGTTAGCAGCTATCCACAGCGTAAACGCAGCAGCACCACGACCATGTCCACTGATTAGGCACAGACACGGGCAAGACAATCGATATAATGATAAGGCATGACCGCAAAGCGGGGACCGCGATCGCGAGCACGTTGTCTAGTAGAAAACCAAGTCAACAGCCTCCAAATTGAAGTGGATGCGCGCCACCAGTAACGGCTCCGAGAAAAATGCTAGCGATACGTGCTGGATCATAGGATCTTGAATTAGTACTCAGAAGACCACAGGTACTCGTCAAATTCGATCTTGCTAAACAACTTTGATCAGCCTAATCATGGCGGGTGAATTTGGACACCGAGCGCCGACATACGTACTTTGCTGCGTACTCATGAGTTATGAACTATTTGGGACCACCACGTTTGCATGCTCCGCGACGCTGACTGGCCGATTTTGCCTGCGCCACGACGTGGTGTAAGGAGCGGAGAAACATGGAAGGATACTAGGAATGTAAGTAGTTTCTCCGCCTGAATTGCGCCTGAAACACAGTTCCTTTGTTTGAAGGCTGCTCACAGCTATCTGCCAATGACTGTTGATGGGTATGTGAGTGGCGGCACAGCTTCGGGAGGGCTCATCTATTGGGGAACCTGTCATTGAAGAGAACGCGCTAAAGTTGAAGCTGTCTTGCTGCATAAGTTGGGGAGCCGTGAGGATCGTGATAGATATCTGGTAATAAGGAGACATGCTTGCTGCGAGTCGGAAGCAAGGCGGTACCGAAGATAGAGTGTAATGTCCAGGTCGTCGGTAAGATTGTTCAGTGGCTGTAGCTGAACACCAATGCAAAGACGATACATCCCAAATCGCAACGAGAATACACACCGCAGGTGGTGAAAGTGACCCTAGGAGAAGTCAGAATCGCCTCCTTGCCAGTTGTAGTTCGACAAGTCCAGAATCACCATGTATAGTCAAGCTGTCAAGTTCGGCCGCTAAGTCCGCACTGTTCGGCCGCTAAGTCCGCACTTTGTTTTGTTTACCTCGCCTTCCTGATCCTACTTTAACTTACTTCGATGGTGCGATGCTTTGATGCTATACAGCAGCAATATCGAATCTGTTCTACCTCAAGGCCTGCTTTGACTCGTCCATCTATCTCTCTTTGAGGATCTAGCTTGAAACGGCAGATGGACTTCTGACACCCCACTACAGTATCAGGCGAATGCCAAATTCAGCCGTAAGCAAGCTTCTATCCCTTTGAGATACTAAGTAGTCCAGCAATTGGCTCCTCTCATCTTTGCTATAAGAGCGCCGAGTAGCGGTGCTCGATCATCAGACTCTCGCATCCATGGCAGCCTCCATCCCAGCCTTGCATCTCGACTTGACCCCAACGCTAGGTGTCGAACTCATCGGCGTGATAATAGCCTCGACGTGAGCATAGGCCTATGCGATGTATCCCAAGGCTGATTGAGATACACGCAGGTTTTATGGAGTCACGCTCCTGCAGACAATCATATATGTATGCATAATCACATAGCACTTCTGTTCACGGGCCTCCGGACTAATAAGTCATTCCATCTCCAGTTCGGCACGTATACAAAAGATCACTGGTTGATCAAGTCTTTGGTACGTTACAGTCCCTGTTTTGCTGAGCATTGATCCTGACTTCTACCGAGGTTGGGTTCCTCTGGTATGAGTTGCTTCCTAGTGTCGGTCTTCTTGTCGCTCAACGTCAATGCTGTCTACGAAAGGTTACTAGATACAGCGTCATTGGCCTTTCTCTCACATGGATTATATCACTACCTCATTCTCAACTATGCAAATCCGTTGGCGTTGCAAGAACTGGTCTGGTAGGCAGACGCTGACTCATGATGCGTCTTTGGTATCTTATCAAAGCTTGCAGGAGTGTTCGCGTAAGTCCTCACCATTGAAGAACACTTGGAGACTTACACCTGGACGAATGGAAGTCGGAGCCTATGATTACGGTATGAGAACCTGTCACTGTTCGTCCATCCCACTGACATCTGTGACTAGACTGTCATCATGTTCACAGTTTACCTGTGTGTTTCTTCTTTGACGCTACCAAGCAGAATCTAGCCACTTAATGTAAAGAGCAGGTTTTTGGCATACTGTACTCGAGTGAATGGTAACAACCGTCACGTGCACCGTAACGCCCCCGACTTCAACAACGGGCCCGGCATTGAGCGTTATGCACCCCAAAAGTAGAAACGGGCCGCCTTGGCGGCCGCCCAAAATGGAAATTTTGGCAGGAGTAACGCGCCCGATGTCTACAACGGGGCCAGCGTTGCGCGTTACGCAACGCAAAATTAGAAACACAACGGGCCCTGCGTTATGCGTTACGTTGTTACCATACACTCGAGTACAGTACCGCATACATGCCCGTAAGACCATCCTGGCGTCTTCATCAACAATTCTGACAATTCCTCGACATCTTCCAGTCAACAGAAGCTACACGATTGTCAGTGCCGATGTGGTTCTGGCCGCCACCTTTCTATTGGGTGAGAACAGTGTCGACTTGTTGTGTCACTTCCTTCAAATGATATTTGCTATGTTAGGGATCGGCATAGGTCAGTGGCATCTTACATTGTCCAGTAAATCTCACGTTGACCTTCATCAGTGACGTCTTATACTGTGTCAGAATAGCTCCCCTACTCGTTGCTCAGATTATTCACGAGAGATTCAGGAACACCGGGCCACCGACATATGCCAGCGCACTCGGAAAGCTCAGAGTTTGTCCAACTCTTGAGGTCTTTCTGGCAATACTGATGCTCTTACAGTGGCTCTCAATTACTAGCAGTGCAGTCGGGGTAACCGCCGATCTGACCATTGCCGGGGTGCTACTATAAGTCACGTTGCAATTGAAAGTCACCCAGTAATTGAACTTTTGCTCTAGAGAGCTCATTTCCTCATTGTTTTGCTTGATTTTTGGCTCAAAATTTGACGAATCATAGGTACTATTAGTGTGTGAAGTAGCTAGACGGTAGAGTAAGTACACACACAACGGGAACTACTTTGCGTGCTTGAAACTTGATATACCATCAAGATTGGGGCTCTCACGAGAGTTCCTGACAAAGATAAATAATGGGACTCATATAGAGTACATATATACTATATATACACTATTTCGACGCCTCAGAATGACACCCAGACGTCTGTGGAAGTGGCATGGTGCGGAACAGTTCTTGGGCGTGATTTGAAGTGACAGCAGATGATGCCGACATCTAGCCGTGATTGAAGCTCCGCCCGGCAGTGTCTGCTCCGTTGCGGACGTCTTCTTTTGTCTAAGCCGCTGTCGGGACGTTCATGCCCAAGGGTGCCGCTGTTAGCAGGTCGAAGCCAAAGCTCAGTCCCAATGAACGCGAACGTCGCCTTACGGCAGCCTGCACAGAGCTCTCCCTCCAATCTCAGCCGCTGGCCAAGGGAAAAATACAGGAGGCTGCTACAAAGCATGGTCTTTGTCGTGGTACTCTGGAGAATCGCTTCTTTGGCAGGACCAAGCCTCGTCGCTCTGCCCACGCCTATCAGCAGCTCATCAGTCCCGAGCAGGAAGATGCAGTTGTTGCTTGGGCAGCCCATCGCGCAGATACTGGCCAACCCTACTCCAAAACCTCGGTTCGCGGTCACATTCAACGCGTCTATGGAGTTCGACCAGGCCGAAACTGGATCCGTAGCTTTCTTGAGCGACATCCCAACATACAGCTTAGGATCCCGTGGGGTTTGGACTCGAAATGTGCAAGAGCATTCAACAGGCCGACGGTTGAGCGATGGTTTGAGCTCTTACGGACTACTGTCACGGTTGATGGGAAGGAGATCCCGCTTCACAATTGGTACAACATGGATGAGAAAGGTTGTCAGAGAGGTGGAGGCAAGAAGAGTACCCGCCGGAAGTATCTTATACCTCGGGGGAAGCATCGCAATGCGTACAAGAAGCGTAGTGCCAATCTTGAACTCGTTACCATTCTTGAGTGCGTCTCAGCTGATGGTACTGCACTCGACCCCCCGGCTTCGTGTTCCAAGGAAAGTCTGTCGATGCATCGTGGCTTGATGAGAAGTATCCTAACGTGTGGTACGCGTCTCTTTAACTCCATTGTATCAAGCACGTCTGACATCTACTCAGTGTCTCGACATCCCCAAATGGCTGGACAGATGACCATCTTGGCTTTGAATGGTTCAAGAAGTGTTTCATTCTACAGGCCACGGCACGCAATACAACAAACGAGCCCATTGTACTTATCATGGATGGGCACGGCTCACACGAGACGGCCTCATTCATTGAGCTGGCTCGGGCTAACAATATCATCATCCTCCTCCTCCCTCCACACACAACTCATATGCTACAGCCCCTTGATGTCGGCGTCTTTGGTCCTTTCCAGCGTGCTTGGATTGAGCGTTGTGACGAGTGGGTTGAGCGCACGGATCAGGAGATGCCAAAATCGGAGTTCATTCGTGAATATATGGCGGTCCGCGCTTACTGCTTCAAGGAGTCGACTATCCTTTCAGCATGGAGACGCTCTGGTGCGTCTCCAATCAATCCAAAGGTTTTCACCAATGCGGATTATGCCCCGAGTATCCCTTATTCCACGACTGTTGCAGATGCGCCAGCAGTCCTGGCAGAATTTGGACGGGCACGGTTCTCCCACCCCTTGTCCATGTTGACGACAATGACAGCGATTCTGATTCAGACTCAGACTCAGATTCTGACTCGGAGGTCGAGCCAGAGCCTGAGGCTAATGCAACTCAGACGCTACCGTCTGCCGAGCCTGCATCATTATCTTCCACAGCTACCACAACTCACTCAGGATCTGCTGTCTCCACTACGCCTGCGGCCTCTCATGCCATGCCCAATTTCTACTCATTCTCATCTCCGACTTCACCGTCTCCCGCTCCAGGCCTCCAGGCTATCCCACCTGCTCGGTTTTATGCAGTCGATCCCTCTATCTCCACCAACAAAGCAACTCGCAAGCATCGGCACACCGAGGTATTGGACTACATCAACCGTCTTGAGAAGGAGAACAAGACTATCCGTGCCCTCAACACGGAACTTACGGGTGCCTTGGTGGATATGCAGAAGAAGGCCAATACTCCGTGTGGGCCACCCAGTCGGAAGCGAAAGCTCAATACAGAGGCACGCATGATCACTACTTAGGAGGGTCTAGAGCTGGCACGGAAGCAGGATGAGGAAAAGCAGGCGAAGAATGCGACGAAAGCGGCAGCGAAGCAGAAACGGAAGGAGCTGGCTATTACGCGGGATCGCGAACGTGCTGAACGCGGGCCTGACGAAGTCTTCCGCGGGTCTCTAACTGCGAAGCCAAAGCCTGCTTTGCAGGATATTGCTTACGCTCTCAGCCTACCAGGATACGACGAGCTGACGAAGGATGGACTGCTCAAGGCCATCAATGGACATTTCGACGCCAATCCTGCTCTTCGCCAGGATCTGCGATATGAGGGTCTTTTTAGTCGCACCCGCGCTCCACGTCAAGCAATTGTGTCGGTACCTGCTACTTCGGCTGCCCCTGCCCCTGCTTCCAGCTCTTTGTTCGCTCAGTCTGATGCCGGGCCAAGTACCGGGCCTCCGCCTGCTCAACCTCCATCCAACACTACTGCCCCATTCACATTTCACTATCCGTTACCTCAATTTTCGCAACAGTTCTATTATCCACCACCTAATATACCACCAGGATATTTCCAGCCTTCTTCGTCTTCTAATTTACCTTACAACCCTACCTAGTCTACCGTTAATAATCCTTGGTTGATAGTCTGTATTGTGCTTGAATGAATGTTTCGGCAGGACTGGAAGTAGCTGTTAGCGGGACGTCCAGCAGCGGGACAGAACTTCAAGAACATGAGGGTGGGGTACCGGACCCGCTTTGCGCTTGCGACAGCCTGTATATTGGCACTGTAGCAATGTCAGGAGTAGCTGAGATGTCAAGACGGATTGCGCACTCGATAGCCGCCTCCCAAGATGCTAGTCAAGCTCCTCTTTGAAGGCTTAGAATTGCCTGAACACTGGAGGTCCTTGCTGGACATGCAATCTGTCTCTGTCACTCTGCGACTCGGATCCTTGGTGATGTGGATCGATGGAAAGATTGTGCTCGTCAAATGCACGGGCAAGGCAACACAACACGGCTTGCACGGCCTGCACGGCTTGCACGGCAGAATGTGACCAGTTGTGACACATTGGGAGTGCTCACACTGTTCCGCACCATGCCACTTCCACAGACGTCTGGGTGTCATTCTGAGACGTCGAAATAGTGTATATATAGTATATATGTACTCTATATGAGTCCCATAATTTATCTTTGTCAGGAACTCTCGTGAGAGCCCCAATCTTGATGGTGTATCAAGTTTCAAGCACGCAAAGTAGTTCCCGTTGTGCGTGTACTTACTCTACCGTCTAGCTACTTCACACACTAATAGTACCTATGATTCGTCAAATTTTGAGCCAAAAATCAAGCAAAACGATGAGGAAATGAGCTCTCTAGAGCAAAAGTTCAATTACTGGGTGACTTTCAATTGCAACGTGACTTATAGTATGCCTAGAGCTCAGAGCCTCAGCTCTACCAGGCACGGACCTCGTTTGCCCCGTGAGACCTAAGTTCGCTATTTCGAATGCCCATCTCATATTGCCCGACCGCAGAACTCGTCAAATGCTTGCCACATTGTCGGCTTATTTTATTACTAGTGGTCTGGTTACAACGTAAGCTCGACAGTCATCTCCAGGCTCCGTCTGAACGCCTGAGCTAGCGTGGTATTGATCGTCGACACCGCTACGGTATGGATAGCCTACTTTTGATAGTGATGTTCAACTGACTCGCTGACAGTTTTTCGCGGCTCCCAAAACCCTCGTATTTCAGCTCTGTAATGCTGTTATCTCCAAGGGTAAGCCGAAATCTACGTTTCTCCGCGCACTTCGTTACCGATAGCTCTTACAAGCCTATGTGAACACTGTCCTCGCGACGTGAGTGCTTCGAGGTAAAACTCTTATACCACTCGGTCTCACTCCTCCCAGCTTGAACCTGCGTAACTCGGTGAAAGGCCGCGCGTCCGAGACTGTTGGCGGTATCAGCATCGGCAACACGGGGAGTGTGTTCCGTGTAGCCGCCAATCTTGCGCTGAGAGCGGGTCACCCGTCCGGCCGGTTGAGGGATGAAGATACTACACTAGTTCGTTGTTCCCTTCGAAGACAGCTTGGGCTGATCATCGAGTTCAGAGTGTCTTCCGCTTGGCGACAGATTCTGGCTTGGACTCAGACGCCTACCTGTCGAGCCAGGTGGAGGTAGGTAACGATCTGGCGGTTTTGAGACAAGACAAGGAACATCAGTGACTTTGTCTGCTCGCCGTTCAACCACGTGCAGTTCATATATAGAGACTAATTCTCAAGAATCATCATGTAATTTATGTCACTTTTCTTGGACTTGAGAACAAGCTGCTTGTACTGTAGTCTGTGACATTCACAGAGAATGTTCGGCCAGGCCACAAACCCGGCGAGTTCGGTCGACTTCGGGTCTTCCTTCCTGATCTACGTAGATTCTGCTGGACCCACCTCTGGAGAGTTGACCACAAGATGTGTTAGTCAGGTCGACTTTGTCAACTACAAATATGTTCTATCTCCAAAGCGGGAATCTTGGTACAGCTACAGTGTCATTGCAAGCAAAAATGAGAGAAATTACGACCATCTGAGAGATAAACGCATACTACAAAGTCCAAGATATTATCGAGGAGTGTACACTGGCGGAAGTTCTTCCGGTAAGTCTAAATCGACCGAAGGCTTAGCCCCCAATCTAAGTCCGCTATCCTGGTGGACGAGTGGTCGTCGTGTGGAGGTCGAGGGTTCGTGGCCGGAGGTTGATAAACCGTCCACCGACAAAACAATCAGACCCTCCGCTCGTTTGATGTCTGGCGGGTAATGACCGTCGTCCGAAGCCGACGCGACATACACGCTGGGATCGGGTACTGCTCTAGACCTCCCAGATCCATCGGAAGTGGATGATGTAGTACGTTGACGTGAGGACGAGCCAGCAAAGGTCGGGGCGGGTGCCAACAACGAATCTGATAAGAAGATGTGGTCAATGATGGATTTTGACCAACGTTGGCCTGTGGTGCTTACCGTTCTCGAAAGTGCCTGACCGGTTAGGACTTGAAGGTAGGAAACAATCGTTGAATTCGGTCGACGTCGGCGATCGCAGGTCTGTCGCAAGCTGCCGCCTTTTGAGATCCGCCAGGGCGGGAAAGTAACCCTCCGAGCTATTCATGGCATGCAGAGGTGCCCTCCTTGATGTCCCAGATAGGTCAGAGGCAGACTGAGAGCCAGACCTAGATCTACCAGATGAAGGCGCCGGGGGAGAATGATACCTTGGAGGTAAGTCTGCATCGAGCGGTCAGAATGAGCTTCGGGGCAAACTTATGAGAAGACTCACGAGGAAGATCATAGGCCACTTCTGATTGATTTGCACTGTTACTTGTCACCACTCTCTGCATCCTGGGCTTACGTGAAGGCATGGGCTGGTCCGTGGCACTAGAATCGGACTGCACGGAGTCATGCCGTCTTTCTTTCGAACGGCTGGTTCTGCTAGTTCTGCTAGAGATGGAGCTATAGTGATGACTTGATATCGTAGGCGCTGGGATGCTGACTTGATGAACGGGGGAAGTCATGAGCTTGAGAAAGCATCAGAAGAAGCATTCGCTTACAAGGATCATCGTAGACAGCGTACACATCCGATTCGGCGTACTGCCCTGATGAAGCTGAGGACATCGCGTCCACAGACATATGTTGGGTCCTCACGAGATCCGAGGTCGAGGTGTTATCATTCCCGGAATGCTGCTTATGACCGCTCCTCATCCTCGCATGAATTCGTGTGCTTATTGTTCTTGACGACGAATAGATGCTACCGTTGTTTGAGGCGAGGGTGCCGTCCCTCTCGCCAGAAGCCTTGATGTCAGGAGAAGATGGTGGGTACGCCGCCGGAGCGTAGACTGTCTCAGATTAGCACAGTCCCAAGAAGACTCATTTTGCGAGACTCACAAGGGCTAAGTGGCGGTTTTGAAGTGGGTTTAGAGACTCCCTTCCGTTTTCGCCAATAGAACCAATAGAAGCCCGCCGCCAGTGCAATGAGTAGCAATGCCCCACCAGCCGCAGCCCCCGCAATAGCAGCGATCGAAGATGAGCTCTTTCTGGACGTTCCTGAGTTGCCACCGGAAGTCTGTGGGTCTCCGGGAGGGTTCGCTCGCACGATAAAATAGTCAACGATCACTGGGTCCTCCGAATTGGCCGTCATAACCAGGCTGTGCTCGTTCGACGCCAACGAGCCCGATGAGTATAGTAGCACATTGTGTTGCACCTGAGAGGCTACCGGGCTATTGAAGACCTGTGCCGCTCCGCCATCAAGAGAAAATGCAGCACTCGTTGATGTGTTCCCGTCCACGCGTCCGTACACAGCGGCCAAGGAGCCTAGACAACATGGTCATCAGCGCTTCTGCGTAGTCAGGAGACAAGGATGGCTGTCGCACCTGAGAACTTGAGTCGCAGTGAAGTTCCCTTCTCGACAAGGTGACGGGTAGCATTGAAGTCTCCATCACTTCCAGCGACGGTCGAGTTCCCGTTCCATTCCAGACGATCACTCGTGTCGTCGATGAAGTATTTGGCGCCGGATGGTACCGAGTTGACTGTGGGCTCGTAAAGAATATAGTCGAACCAGAGATATGCCTGATCAGAGTAATTTCCGTTGCATGATTGAGCTGAATAAACGAGGGTGTGGTTTTGGTCGTCCAATTGCGATGAGGACCATATCGTCTGTTGGTGCGCATCGGCCGTGACTTTGGGAGAGTCAAACTTGTCTTCCTTGCCGTCCAGATTCACGGTGACAGAGCACGAGCCACCAGCGGTATAATCGCCGATGAGTGAAACAGAGGTGCCTAGATGCTAGGTAAAGGTTCTGCGAACGAATGTAGCGCCCAACAAGACATACCGGAGAATGCAAAGGACACGGAGGAGGTGGAGAGATTCGAGGCGTGTAAGGTCTGGCCGTAATCCGCGCCAGCGCCCGCCACGGACCATTGCCCGCTGTAGTTGAGCTGGGAATCCTGGTCATCAACTATAATGTACGCATCCGACATCCAGAGCAAGTCCAAAGCAAGACAGAAAGATAATGAGCGTGACGGAAGAAGGAGAGAGAGGGAAGATCACGAGCCTGTTCAGTGTGTCTAGGTTCCCTGACGGTGGCAAGGCGCTTAAGGTTTGAGGACGGCGATGATGCACTGATGATGCGCTGAATGTCATCTATGATTTGATTCAAATTCAGGACAGAAAGATGCTGAAACTGGGGTCTTGCGTGGCATTCAAATTGCTGAGAAACACTCACGGGCAACCTAAGCTCCCGGCATCCAGAAATTTGCGCCAACCCACCACGTATACGACGCGTTCCCGCACGTAACTGTACCGTAAAGATACTTCCGAAGACCGGTATCCGGAGATTGTAGTCCGTTCCGCTGCACCCACAATGGCAGGTAGAACGGAGACCCTGTCGTGTGTAGATGTACTAGTGCAGGGAGACTCGGAGAGAGCAAGACGAGCCAAGTTCAAGTTGATCATCGTAGCACGAGGCAAACCGATCACAGTGGCGCCGGCTAGAATTTGCAACCGGAAATCATCTACGGCAAATGCCGACGGTACTCTTTTCTCTTGACTCTGCAGGCCGGTGCCCACTCTGCTGGCAGTTTGCTGGTTCCATATTCCAGCCATCTTTCCATTAAAACCTCATGTCTCGGGAAGAGTCTCGCTTAGCTCACATCCGCTGCTGCTGGGAATACTTGCAGGTCAATACATATCAGATTCATCGGTATACAGTTCCCGATTCGTTTTCCTCGTCGATATCCATGAATCATCTGCCTCCGAAGCCCCGAGAATTCTAGGGGAATAAGTGAAAAACTTGTCGCTAGTTAGGCAGGTCCTGGTGCAGGGAAGTGCAGCGACTGTGTAGCGCCATTCACTGTTGACGTTAACGGTCGATGTTTTGGGGATCATTACGAAGGCCCGTCTCTTGCCCGTTTAGTCCTTTATATAGAGTTCATCGCAAGTCCGGGCGCGCCCGCTTGACCGCCCCCGACCGGCTTAGTATCCAGGAATTAGTTCTTGATGATCTTGGATGATAGTCAGTAATAAGCAGTTTGTCTGTGTCCAGAGCAAATATGAGTGTGTACACTGTACTGCCTGTCCTCTCGCGGCTCAACGACGGTGCTCTCTGCTCGGAGGGCCACAGAACAATGCTCCTGTCTGAGTCTGTGCGCCTTCGCCCAAAGGTGTGCCATAATCATCCTCGAAGTGATGGGCAAGGGTTAGCGCCACACATTATTCGACATCTCTCAAGAATTCCATCATTGAGTTACTACCAGATTAGTACTTAAGCTTGGGCCTTAGATCTTGTGTAGACTTGTTCCTGTCGTCAATATCATTGCTTGTGTCAGGTTGACAGGCTGATCAACACCCGTGAGAGACGTTCAGACGCCCACATCAGTCCACAAGAAGGCTCGAGCAAACAAAAAGAGGCAACTGGAGATGTCTAGGATTGCAGCTTGGGAAATGCTTGAACAAGGTACGCAGAATTGACGCGCTATCAGGTTAAATCAGTGTACCGAGCCTAATAAACCGTGAGAAAGAAAATCACAATCCTTTTCTCCTCCTTCCACGACGCGTCGTCTACACTTCTAGAGGTCTGTCGGTTCCTCTGGATTGCTCGCTCAAGTTAACTCACCGCGCCCGTTGCAGTCGTTCCTCATGACCCTTCTAAGCTTAACCTAACTCGGGAATTCCGATTCAATGCCGCCCATTCGCGAGCGCGAAGGCTTCGACACTTCGTTCGCGCTTCGCTCTCCATATCCCTGCCCGGCTAACCCTGATCTGGGCAACACTGATCATTGTGCGCGAAAGCCATGCCGTACCAATGCCTTGTCCTCGGTCTCTACTGCAGACTTGCTAAGGTGCTCCTTGTCGCCTCTGACCGAACTTGCAGACGAGGATCAGGATGCCGACGGAGAGACGGATGATGAGTACGTCGAATCGAGGAAAGCCGACGAAGATTCTGGAACCGACTGGCCCGGGACGCGTGGATCCATTCCGCTAGAACCCATTCTAAATGCACCCCTTCGCGAACCGTTCATGCTTCGTGGTCGGAAACTCGAGCCCACCACTGCTTTCAATGTCTTCTTCTGGTTCTGCGCTGAACGGTCGAGGATAGAGATGCGAAGACGCGCTGGGTTTGATGCTCCGTGAGTCCTAGACGTGTATTATCTTGCAGCAAACACTCAGGCTATGTTGCTTTCTTTGCATATCAGATGGACAAAGAACAAAGAACTCCAGGAGACATTCTTCTGCAATCCCTTACGCGTCATGGACCGCACATCCCAATTCCTCATCACCGAAGTAATCGAGAAAGGTTCCCAAGATCCGAAGGAGCTCCTCTTCCGCATCCTTCTCTTCACTGCCTTCAACAGAATAGAGACCTGGCAGCTTCTCAAGCGGAAGATCGGGACTTTGTCATGGCAGAAGTTCGACCTGGAATCCTACAGTCGCGTCCTTCGCAAAGCCAAAGACAGCAACGTTCGCCTGTTCTCAGTCGCGTACCAGAAGCAGCACGGCAACTGCAGCGAGATGTGGCGGTTCCAGATCAGCATCACCAAGCGCATGATGACCGACGACGCTTTCCTTGCACTAGTACTACTCCCCAACCCCGACGCGTACGCAGAGGACGTCTACACCTACATCGTGCAGAACTTTGCAGGCTTCGGCCCGTTCACCGCGTACCAGCTCGTGCTCAACCTCAGCTATTCCTCCCTCCTCCCCATGTCCCCCTGGGACCTCGTTGTCCCCGGGCCCGGCACCGAGTCCGGGCTGTTCAAGATGTTCGGCGCCTCCCTCACGCACGCCAAGGCCGCGGAGCGCGACATAGAGCAGAGCGCCATCCGGTGGCTCGCGAAGCACTTCGCGGAGGAGTGCGCCCGGCTCAGGATAGAGTTCATGGCGTACCGCGCGCTGGATCCCGTGGACGTTGAGCACGCTGTGTGCGAGACGGACAAGCTCATGCGCCTAATCGCTCCTTCTGTGAAGGGCTCCGAAACGCGCAGACCCAGGACGGGGGTGAGGTGTCGTAAGTTTGGGACGAGGGCGTTGCCGAGGTTCGTGTACCCCGAGGCTTGGGAGACTACGGGGAGGAGGGAGGTGAGGATTAAGCAGTGGGATTCGAAGGACGAGTACCTGGTGGAGTGCATCAAGAGGCACTGTAGGGGTGAAGATGGAAGGTGGTGGTTCTTGGTGTCCTGGGAGGACTATCCTGATTACATGGATTCATGGGAGCCAGAGGACTGTTTGAAAGAGGAGTCGATATCAGAGTATCTTCAAGCTATCGGCGTATGGACGTTGGATGATCTCAGTCCTTGACTAGGCCTTCGTATTGCCGTCTTGTATCTTATACTACTACTAGTAAGATAGATTATACCGTATATTTCTTGTAGCTGTAGACGCGTCCTATATCACGATGTACGGGCTGCTTATTGTCAGATGTTTGAACATGTAGTAATTTAGTCTTTGAGTTTGAATACGCGTGTTTTGACGCGGCAAACTCCGCCAAAAGTCTCTTCTTGCCATGACCATGTTCCATGCAGCAACTTGCTTATGGCTCGCAGAGGCTTTCTGAGCTTGTGCTGTTTTACGTTTCTGTACTCGTT